>JAUESH010000008.1:6364237-6378764 GCA_032275165.1 Synergus magnus | reverse complement strand
CTGATTCAGTAGCTTTTTGAATTTTTGTGAACCTTTCATTATAAAAATATCTGATGCAATAGTTATTTGAATTTTTCATTCATTCAAAAAATCTTTACTTGATTCATGAAAGCTCTCATTGATTCAATAAATTTCTTTTTTCTCAAGAAATGTGTCGTTGATTCAAAAAGGCTTTTATTAATCCAAGTTGTTGATTAGTACTTCAAAGGTGTATCTTCAAAAAATAACAACACAAATACCATCTTCCTAATAAAACCATAAATCGCTTTTTATTCGTTCTAAAAACCGCAACCTACATCTCCAATCTGCCATATAATTTCCAAACATTTTTTTATTACTTTTTTAAAAGTTTTTTTTTCTCGGACACAGTCCGTATTTCCGTATTTTCCGATGCAATTTCAACGAGGGAAAAATAGCGAAGCGTAACGCGGGGCATCGAGGCGCTGATCGCGCAGTGAGTCGGTGCAGCGGTGTTCTCAGTTTGATGGACGAGCTGTTCGCATGTACGACCAGGGCTGCTCGGGTTCTGCACGGTGTGGCCATTCGCTATCTTGCTGTTTTGCAAATTTCATGCCGCAAGAGTTATAGCTCCTGCGGCCACAATTAATTTTCTCCGCGCTGTCGTCAGAACTCCTATCAATTAAAAGACGCTTCGCGCCACTAAAGAAAACTCTAAGTCTTGTATAAAAACCGATTCTGTGATCTTTGATGCTGTAGGGAATTCAGTGGAATCCGATAAGACTTCCTGCATATAAAGAGCAGTAGCCTCTGCAATTCTCCATCATCTCTTTCCTCTCATCTCGAGATTAATACCACGCACAAGAAATTATAGCATATACCTGCACGAGACATCGTTTTGTGAAAATAATGCACTAGTAGTCTACTATTATTAAAATCATATTATAATAATTTATGCGATTGTATGTCGGATAATAGGATCATATTATTATGAGTTATTATTCGTGGGAATTTATGCATGCCATACTGTTATTCAGAATTTTTAAAATAAAATTCTTTGATCTAATACCGATTTTCTGTTTCTGTTGCAGGTAAGGATTGCAATTTCTTTCGAAAGGTGGAAAAATTGAGCCGGAGAGTGAGTAACAAAGCGGAATTTATTATCGAAACAAAGAGGGATTTATTTTCATGCGATAAATCGATTTATGATAAATTTAGAGTGCAAAATTTATTAGGTGGAAGTAAATGGCTTATTAAATTCCTCTTAGTGGATTTTCTGTTGTCGAATAAATATCATTCTCAGCGAAAAGTCTCCTCGTTTTTATTTTGCACCTTCTACTCCTGTATGATTATGATTAACAAAATTCTGGATTATTCAAAGTTGAAGACAAGCGCCAGACACTGGATGCAAATTATCGGCAAACGTAATTGATAATCGATATGAATATAGATTAATAACCTGATTGATTTATGCCAGAATACTTCAAAAGTGGAAGGCCGTAATCGAGACAAATTTATGGTCTACTAAAAATTCATTTCTCCGGAAAATTTTCTACTATAAATATTAATTATGTTTTAATGTTGCATCGAGCTTTGTTGCCAATATTTATGAGTCTCAGAGTGCAGTAAGTTTTGCTATAGTTGAAGATATATTAAGGCGCTGTAAGCTTGATTAAAATACCTTTTCTTCTTGATTCAAGAAGACGTTCATTGATTCCATCAAGCTTTCATTGACTCCAGAAAGTTTTTTTCCTACTTTTCTAAGTGTAGTAAATTTTACTGCGGAGAACTCTGCCTCTTTAACAAAATACATAATTATATCTCAACTAAAAAGAAAACCTGGATAAATTAGTTTCGAGACCTTTGAACTTGCTGGAATGAAGGTGCAAAACAAAATTTGGTTTGACCTTGATGGGAATGAATCCTCAATAAGGAGCGTGGGCATTGGTAATTCAAAATGATACGTTGCGTGGAACCTTGTGGAATAAGCAATCGCAGGATCGGCCGTCACTTCGTATGCAGGCTGTACCTAAATATCAGGATAAATAGGGGGATCGATTAGTCGACGCCTTGTGGCATCCTTTTATTGCATTCGCACGACCTGTATCGCATAATCATCGCGCCCGTATTCAATTAATAGGCCTCGGTAATGTAATCGGCAGGCCGATATTGCAAATAGATTTCGAAGTTCATAACTCGCTCTTTTTATGAAGGCAAACCTGCCTGGCTCCTGCAGCCGACGAGCGGCCATTACAAGCAGCACCTGCCGCCCTGACTTCGACCTGACCACAATGCCCACCGACCGACCGACCGTTGGGCGATACAGTCCATTCTTTACAGTCTTTTTCCATTGCGCAACTGCAAAAAGGTCACGTTCAGAACCGTAAATAAATGAGTGTAGACCAATTCGATTATCCGCGAAGGTAGAGGCAATTGTCGATTCATCGATCGAGAAATCGAGCCAATTATGATTATCCAGTTGATCTTCGAGGTTCTAATAGTTGTGATAAAGATGTTTTGATATACTGAGAAAAATAGATGTGGGTATAAAAAATAGATATAGGGACAGACACTTAGATGATAATAATTATGTAGTATCTACCAATATTGATTATTAAAATTTACTGCATTCGGAAATTTTCCCGAAAATGTTTGGGACGCTAATTTCCCAAACACTTTTCGAGAATTTTCCCAAACATTTTTCGGGGATTTTTCCAAACATTTCCCAAACATGGAAACGTCCAATGATATATTTAACATAAATATTTTTAAATTAATTTTAATTTAATATATACTACATATTAAAATTATTTTTTTTTAATTATGAGCATATGTTACTTTCTCTTAGGAGAATCATTTTTCAAATACGCTCCAAAAATTTTTCAAACATCTGTGTACATTTTCGGAGATTTAGTCAATCTTTTAACCTTCTGGATAAATTTCCTAACTTTTCGGAAAATTGGCCAATATTCATGAAACAATTCCAATCTTGTTGGAAAAATTTCCTAATTTTTCGGAGATTTAGTCATTCTCCGAACCTTCTGGATAAATTTTCTAACTTTTTGGAAATTATCCAATATATATGGAAAATTTGCCAATATTCATGGAAAAATTACCAATTTTCTTCGGAAAAAAATTTGGCCTTCAGTTTCGGAAATATTACTATATGATCGAAATAATTTCCACGATTTTTTACAGTGTAGGGAAAATTCCCAAAAACTTCATTAAGTTTCCGATCATATTAATGACCCGTATGCTACATAATTTTTTCGCCTAACAAAAGTTTTATTGAACATTTATTATTTTTCATGACTAATTAGTTGTGTCGCGATAATAAATTATGTCCAAGTTTGATCTAAAGATAAAATTTCATTATTTGTGTGTTTTTATGAGCCCAAAACCTAAAATTTGGCGCAGCTTCCTACTTGAGGAAAAATGTGGTTTTTTGATCGAAAAAATCTTCGAATGAATGATCTCTATATTCTAATAGACTACATTCTTACTTCCTGACGTCACTGCCTCGGAGTCTCGCCTCGAATAATTCGAGCTTTGTCCCCTTCTGTTTGGAGAGTTCTGAGGGCCGAAAGTGATTCTTTTTTCAAGTAGGTGGCCGACTTGCGCGTTGAAATAAATTATAGGACGTTAATAGCAGCAGAAACTACTTGTCATAATGTCTCTGTATTAACGCCTCTGTATTAATGTCTCTGTATTAATGTCGCCGTATTAATAAATATGTCGTGACGAATATGCCGAATCGTCATAATTTTTCCGCGTGTTGTATGTACGATCGAGTGCACTACTCAGGTTGACTTCGTAGCTGACACTGTTGAGTTACGAGATGCTTAACTGAAGCGCTTAATCGCGATACAATGCAGCCGTTTCTGCCGTACCGCGCATATTGATAAAACGGCGGCGACCGCGTGTGATGAATGTACGATACTCCATGCAAGGGATTTTACCTTTTGTATTATAGGCGAGCGCGAAAATTGAGAAGAATAACAAAGAGGATAAAGCCAAGTTTGACAAAAAGAGGAGAAAATTATGGAGATTGAAATCATTCTGTTATTATTTTTCAATGAAATGGAAGAAAGTGGTTTACCATAAGTTACGCAAGGTAATTGCATTCCATTATAGTAATCACTTCCAGTCTTTCATTTAAAATAACAACTTTTCGTAATGAAATTTTTCAAATTATGTTTCGTATTCTGTGATGAAAATGAACGATCGAAAATGAAAATGATTATCGAGTCTGATAATCCATTAATTTTATGATCTTCGTTGACCCACTTCGCGAATTGAGTTTCGAAGGGCAAAGGCTAGGCGAGGGCATAAACTAATTTTGGACCAAAATTGCTGGTAAATAATAGTTTCGTAATGATATAAGGATAATGATATAAATTCACATCGAAATGTGAATTTCTCGTGATGCTTTCACTTATCACATGATGCATTGTACCTTGCGCGAGGGTTGAAGAAGCATTTCTTCATTTAAAGTGTATACATTTAAAGTACGTGACGCAGAGAACTGAAGGCATACAAAATAAAAGCAAAAACAATGTACTTCGTCGTGATAATTGCTTACCACAAGAACCAGTGAGGCAGCATACAATATTCTTATTAGAGAGATAATTATGTTCTCTGCTGTAATTATTACGTACTCAGACCTTGAAGTCTGCCTTTTTGTCGTCCTTAAATTAGTAACTAAATACCAGCATATCTCTGGACGGAAAAACATTCAATGATTAAGTTCTCTAATCTTCCACAGGACTTTATAAAAGAATCATAAAAACATTTCTTTCCTGACATTCCATCAAAACACATTCTTTTCTAAAGTAAAGTATCGAGATTTATGTCTGAGATTAACAAGAGAAAGAAAACGACAGTCTAATCTGCAATTCAAATGGCCATTGACAATCAATATGCGAATCAGATTGCATCTCGAGTGTAATTTACGATTCAAATAAAGTCTCATGAAAAATAGAGTTATAATTGCACATCTCAGCCAGCGATACATTTTTGTTGTTCAATTATTGACTCAGATATTCCCCTACCTGTGATTGATGTAAGAGAAGCGGATGTCTGCATCTGTAACACCTCGAAGTATCTCGTAATAAGGACATAACTTTGAGGGATGTAACTATGATAGCCCTCATTACAGTCAACGACTGCAATGACTTTTTTTCTTGAAAACAGGTTTTTCCTAGGAATGTTCTCTTGGATTTACGCTTAGTTAAAATTAGTCTCGACTCACATGTTTGCGCGTATTTTAAACTGTAGATTTTATGTCACAGGCGCGAACTTTGCGGATTATTGGCCATCTAGGATGTAAATTAAAGGTGCGTAAGGCGATTTTAAGGCAAGGCCAAGTCAAAGCAATTTGGCTTTATTGGTAATAAAGCTGTGAGACTGCTCGGAGGCACGTTTCGACCGTCGCAGAGGGACTGATTCTTAGGCCCTGAGTCAGGCCCCGAACCAATAAATGCTTCACAGGTTCATGGCTATGACGGAAGACCGTTAGGTTTTTTAGCAGAAATAGTCATAAAGCGGCCTTCGGCCCGAAGAACTGAATATAATGGACAATGGACATAACTGTTAAATTTCGACCTTTTTTGAAACGTCTCTTTTAAAGTTTTGAACTTGAGTGAAGAGATCAGTTCTTCCGCATCCTCTCAAGTTGCGACATCGAACTCGATCGGTACTCCCACGGAATGGTTTGAATTGTAAATCAATTTTATTTCGCGATCGATATGCTTCTGAATTCTTATTTCCGACTCTGTTGAAAAGCTGGCGTTCCAAACTTCGATGGCGAAACTACTTTCAAAGCTAGAGGAGTGCATACCAACTTTGGGATTTTATTGAGAGTGATTTATCGAAGAAAGTTTAAATTGTGACTGAAGAGTGTGCTGTGTGTGTGTGGATTTGAATTATTGGCAGCTGGAATCGAAGTAGAAAAAATTAGGAATTACTTTTTGGGTCGTGATCGTGAAAATGTTATTTTTTATTTAAGGTTTTATGAGGATATCTTTTTTAAGTCTAGCTTTTGCTGTTGAACTGTTTCTTAATGAAAATTACCAAAAAGCTGGAAGTTTTTTTTTTTTGTTGAAGTCGATAATTTGAGTGATAGAGAAAGGAAGAATTTAAGAGACGGTTTCTGTAATTTGGTTTAGTGAAATTATTACTCGTATTTTCATAAAACTATGGCGAGGTCCACAAAACTACGTTCCACTAGGTCCGCCACTGATCTATGAAAATAAAATCAATGTCGTTCTTCGCGCATGGCGTGGGCCGTCGAAAAAATTCGCCCATGGAGATTTAGAGCGGTCAAGGGACCAGTAAGGCCCAATATAAGTGCAGCGAGAACCGGTGAACGCATGCGCCCGTGTATTTAAACTACAAAACGGGTTTCGCGAACGGGATTTGGATCGAGGTGCACATCTCTGGGCCCGGATAGCGATAATCGGTATCGTCCATCGGTTTTGTTTCACTTCGATTCTCAGGCCCAATCTCAACGTTGGCCTCTTACGTAACGGACTGGGTGGTCCATCCTCAGGACGAACGAAACGCCTCAGCTTGCTTACACCGCGACTGAGTTCCATCCGCGATGGTCGACCGACTTTACTTTCTCTTCAGAGATAATCCTGCATTTTATATTAAAAATTTCAAATTACTCGGTGTTTTCTTCACAATTTTGAGATAAAGGTGTTTGAAATTGATTCTAAAGAAGATCAAGTGCTAATAACAATATCGGAATCATACGTGAAGGAGCGAGTGAGAACAAGATGTTAAACTTAAATATCCACTTTTCACAGTGGCCCATTTTATTCATGGCCTATGAAGTGCGCGATAAAGTATGAAACTCATCGGATGACGTTCCAAATCAGATGATTTGGAAGCTTATTTGCTGGTTCGCAAGATAAACTGATAAACAACATCTCTAAAGTGGATGTAAAGGGAGTTGAAATAATA
The DNA here is from genome assembly GCA_032275165.1 of Synergus magnus. Lineage (NCBI taxonomy): Eukaryota > Metazoa > Arthropoda > Insecta > Hymenoptera > Cynipidae > Synergus > Synergus magnus. The sequence continues at coordinate 6,371,840 of JAUESH010000008.1, read as the reverse complement.
AGAAAAATAAATATTAAAGAGATGAGCAAGCCGCCATTTCGTTTGGATTCCACGGAATCTTGTAGAATCACGACCTATACTTACGTAGGGCGTATGGAGTTCTGTTTAGTTACCGGGGGTAATACGTGAGCATTTCGCGAAGCCCTATGGTGTACACGAGTCACGAGGAAATTGGTATTCAGACTCGTTCGATTGCTCATTACTCGCTTCTACGACGAAAATTACACCTTGGACCGCGTCTCACGTTTTCCCTAGCATCTTCCGCATCCACATACGTGCTCACATATGTATGTGCGAGAATTCACAATACATCTTTCGTAATATGTACCATCCTGTGATTTTTATCCGGACGTTTATTTTACGCCTTCCGCGGACATTGGTCATATACTGATATATGTATATGTATGTTTTATATATATAGAAGGTTTTATATCGAAATTATATGTATATATATATATGTGTATATGCATATATGTATATTGTATAAACCCGTAACGAGCTTCACCGACCGGTCCCCAGTCCTGAGGGTAATATCAGCGTTTTGCGTCCAAAGTCCCTCTTGTGCTCAGGAACAGCACCTAGCAATTTCTACGGGGCAACTTGAAATTTGCGCGAAACGAAGGTGCCACTTTAAGATGGATCGAGAGGCAGGTTGCATGGTGTAAAGGGAAGGGGGAGAAGTCACTTTTTTAATGGAATTAAGTAAAATGGCGGTTTGGTTAGGTTTAATTTGAGGCGAGTGTGATAAAGTGTCGGCAGTACTGATTCTGATTTTATTGATTATCACTGCCTAAAAGTAATTCAGGGAATGTTTGTGATTATGCTAATGAAGATTGCAATTATGCTAAGACTCGACAGAAGTGTAGAGCAATTTTTTTGATTGTATACTGTTTACTAATATCGAAATTGGAGTTTTTTCACTCAAATGACAAGAGGCTTTTAAATAAGGCATATGTTTTCCGGACCACCTCAGTTGCAGATTTCAATTACAATCCTGCAATTTCCAGTCAAATGCTTCTTATTTTGCAATTCAAGTTAAACAGCAATTAGAATCACGCACTTATGGATGTAAGTAATTGGATTTCATTTCATTTTGCAGCGAATCTTACCATCAAGTTTATCTGCTTTTTTAATTGGAATCTGCAACACTAAGAGATTAAATGGAATGATCCCAATTTTGCGGAGAGGTCATCGCAATTATTATGGAATTAGCATTGAGGGTGAAGAGACTGAAGAGTACTAAGAGTACTGAGAGTCCAAGCTTTGTTAATGGCGCTTATTCTTTGTTTATAATGCATGATGCAATTGATGCATGTTGATGCTGATTGTTGCGTTCCACCTTGAAATCAAAAACGAAGTTGAAGAATGTTCGAAAATGACTTAAATTGGTAGAAGCTTTGAATATGCAAGATGCAACCCTTTCCAGATTTGTGAGATCTGCGTCCGGATCTCGTTAGCTTATAAAGCAGCAGTATATAGCCCATATCTAAGGGGATCGAAAGGGGCCTCGGAAAATACGACGGGCGCGAGTCACTTCGAAATGTAAACCAGTTAGGTCTACCACCCCGCGATTAAACCAAAACCAAGTGGTTTTATGGCGCGATCTGTCTTGCGGTGCCATAACGAGTTCGTGACTCGACATAATACGAGACCCCTAAATGCGTTGGACTCGCGCGGAAGCAACTGCATGTTTCGAGAAGCAAACCTGGTCATATTAAAGAGCGGATGAATAAGAGAAGGAACAAGGATCAGCAAATGGTACCTGCATTTGCTACCATCTTCTCTTTCTTCTTAAACTCTTACTTTTCTTAGTCTCAGTTTTCTTAGTCTTTTCTTAGTCCTTCGTCTTCTTCGCCTTCTTGTTCTTCTTGTTCTTGTTCTTCTTCTTCTTCTTCTACTACCTCTGCATCTTCTTCTTCTTCTTCTTCTTCTTCTTCGTTACAGCAGAGGCGAAACACTTGCCGACGATAGATTCCTATCGATCGAGCATCCGGACGTCGTTGGGCTCACAAGCGATGAAAATAATCACGCGAAACGCTGCCACTATGGAGGGATTCAACTTTTTGCTGTGGGTACCTCGTTAGCAATATCTATACTCGCGTGGGATCCTTACTGCGTTGGTCTTCACTTTTATAGTCTTCACTTTTATAATCTTCACTTTTATACTTTGAACTCCTTCGGAAAGGGATTTTTCCATCAATTTGGAACGACTTTAATCCTTAATCTTCTTCCAGTAACTCCTGAGTTGTATGAAATGGTCTAAGGCTTCTCATCCGATCACCGAAGTTAAGGAGCGCTTGATTCGGTATCACTCGGATGGATGCCGTCGTACTAGATGGAATGTGTCTATTTTAAACTGCCTTCACTCTTGCATTAATAATTATATATTAATAATTAAGATTTCATCACATTTTATTTCTTGTTTTTTTAGTATTGAATTACCTTTAGATGTATTTAAATCGAGTGTAAATGACTGATTGGGCCCACTTGATGAAGTATCGATCTAATCTGCCGGTCCCAAAAAAAAAAGAAACGCGGCCCTAAATTTGCATCGACTGGCAGGGATATTTAAGTAATTTAAAAGTTAATTTATATACTGGTAAGTCACTAACTTACCCACCTCGGTAATGTTTGAAGTTCTCTAACATTGTATCTGGAATGAAAAATTGCGCCACGTAAAAGCAAAAATAAAATAATCTAAAAAAAAAGCAGCGTGTGAGATTATTGAATAATGATGAGCGGCCCTCCGGCCACGTCTGGCTGGCTTTTGTTCTTCCTCTTTCACTAGCATTTCTCCCTAGCTCTCTTTTTAAAGCCTCAGGTTTTTCGTTTTCGAGAATCCCAATCACATTTTTGTATGCAATAATAAGTTGGACAGCTCTTTATTGACAGCACGTTATTGATAGCACAGCACAGGGAAAAGTATCTGCTTATAGAATTAGAAAATCTTGATTTAGAAAATCTCAGCACCCATTTCGGTGGTCAGAAACGTGTCGCTTATGATGCTTATGATATGATAAATTCCTTCTGAATTTATGATATTGAAATGAGCTTCTAAGATGAATACTTGAATAAATTAGAAACGCTTTGTTTTTCCTGGTGGAAGATAATTGCGGGAAGAAGTTGTTGTCTTGTTCAGTGATGGGAGGGAAGGACTTTCATCGGGGCACAGGCTTGGTGAATAATTTTGCGAACGTGATTCACCTTGAGCTGTAACAGGGGGACTATGGCGTTTTTCGCACGCTTGAGCCGATTTTATTATATCCTGAGGGATCCTGGATGTTCGGATCATCGAGTTAGGCTTGGCGCACGACTATACATCCGCAGGTAACTTCCCTCGGCTTGCCGATAAAAGAGATATAAAGCGGCTCTATTAGCATACGATTGGCACCGTCCATCTTAATGCCCCACCGTGTGCCGCTTTGTCTTCGTGTGCGTATCTTCCAACAATGTTTATGCCCGTGTTCCTGGTGTCTCGGCTGTAAACCGCGCACGCGCCCAGTCACCTGAGTTACTGTGCGAACGTACTTTCTGAACGAACTCTCTTTTGCTTCCTTGCTTGCTACTTGCTGCACACGTGTGTTCACTGCACGTACATAAGGATAACATGAACTTTGCTGATGCCAATCTCGCATCTTGCATGTCCCCTTGAAATTTTTCGCAAGTCCTCTGATGCCTGAGAAAAATTTCGGATTTTACGGAAAAAAGTAGATATTGTCAAACGAGAACGTGTTTTCGTTTGTGGATGTGAATCACACGAGTTTTTCTTATAAAAAAGAATAAAGAACTGAAATTTGAAAATATTTAGTCACACCCCTCTCTAATTTAAAAGGGATGAGGTGTGACTAAGTATATTCCAGTTTTAGAATCGCATTTCTGGAAAAATTACTAGGAAAAATATTTGATCACACCCCTGCCCCTTCTATCTAATTGGTCACGCCCCACGCTAAGTGAAAAAGGTTGGGGTGTGATCAAATATTTTATAGTTTCAGAATTGCATTTCTACATTTAAAAATTCCTATTTGGCAAAAATATTTAGTCACACTTTCTTCCCACTTCCATCTATTTAGTCCCGCCTCTTTATAGTTGAAAAGGATTGGGGTGTAACTAAATATTTTCAAATTTCAGAGGGGTGTGACCGAATTACTCTTTCCCACTTAAAACAGGTGATTTGACCAAATACTTTACTAGGTACTGTAGGTTTTTTTATTTAAAAAGAAGCCTGGAGATTGAAAATAATGGGTCACACCCCAACCTCTTTTCAGATATTTTGTCACGCCCCTTTCCTAATTGGAAAGGGTTGAAGGATGTGACTAAATAATATTCAAGTTCCAGATTCACTTTTCTGGCAACAAAATCATATCAGAAAAAAATGGTCATACCCCTCCTAGATGTAGGGGTGTGACCAAATATTTTCAAGTTTCAGATTTACTTTTCAAACAAAAAATCCTACCTGCCTCGAAATATTTTGTCACACCCCTTACCCCTTTTCCTGGCGTATCTGACGATATTAAAACTTATTATTAATTTTGAAATAATTTACGACTAAAATATTAACAGCAATTTTGACGCAATCTTTTTCGCAGTTCGTTTTCTTCCAAGATAGGAATAATCTATGGTCGAGCGAGCCGAACGTGGGGACGAAAGCGTCGTATTACGCCGGGTCACGATCCCTATTACGTCCCTTTTTTTATATTTTGTCGTTCCGAGACAAATTATAAACGTCGTATCACCACCAAGCGCCGCTTTTTAGAAACATGATTACAACTACGCAAATTTCACACGAAGATTTCTTTTATCGTTTTGGTTCACTTGCTCGTGTGATTATTCTTTATTAAGAGGAACAGGAACTGATGGCATATATCACATATCTCAACAGTCAATACTCAATAGTTGGACGACCTTGGAATGGGAGGAAGAGTCCCAAAATTCGATGGTCGTTTCGGCTCTACCTTGTAACTTGGGCCCGTGATCGGAACTTGTTTCTATGGTTTATGGGCCAAGAAATATGGGCGCATACCTATCCGCGCTCTCTCCTTTCCTTTCTTTTTTTTTCTTCTTTCACAACTAGATGCGCTCTTAAAAAATTCCCCTCGACAAACGGAAGTAGCTCTAACTTTATGCGGGAATTATTTTATGTCAGGCATATTTTAGAGAGTTCAAGGACAAGTCTTAAGGTCAGGATTCAAATCTGGAAACAAATTCAAGGGCAATCGCAAGATGAATATTATATCTCTAAACTCCAATAAAAGAACATACTCCAGAGTTATTTATCGTTTTTTTTTAGTTTACCCTTAAGGGTCAAGAGTACTATTTTTCATCCTATTGCTAATTAATCATAGTGGTTACTCCAGCCACGCCTTTTCTCGTTAATTTTACACATACGACAATTTAAAAGTCGCAACGAAGGACATTCATTACAGCCCGCATTTCCCCTTCCGCCACACTTGGTTGCGCATTTTTCTGATCTTTCCATAAACTCGTTTGCCGCTGAAAAATATTTAAGGCAATATACAAAGTAATTCCATACTTTATTCCAATTATCCAACTTCACTTTACTTAAAAATAAAATGGTACGCCTTTATAGGATCTACTTGTTGTTGTTGGATAAAAATAAAAATAAAAATACTTGTTGTTGTCGGTGTGGTATTTCGAGCAAACACCTGGAAGTTATGAATTGGCACACAGCTGTTATCTCTCGATCTCGAATGCCGTTTAGAGTCTTCAGAGTTATTGGGAAGTTGGATCGTTGGAGAATCGAGTGGAGTCCGTCCATCACTGATTCTCCCACTCCTGGTGATCACTTTTGACCCTTTCTCCTGGGCCTTATGGCTCCGGTCCACAGTCTAGTATTGGTCCAGTCCGCATAACTTTTTACTCAAACTCACCCACGTTTTCCTACAAATAGTAAAATAAATATCGAAGTGTAATTCTTTTCTTTTCATGTTTTTCATGCTCAAATATTGCTATGAAGAAACTGATTAAAATAGAAAACATTTCTGGGCGTTTAGCACTTGCGAGAGAAGCGAAGTCGGCAGCCATCTAGCGGCAGAAGTTGGTATTTGGGTCTAAGAAAATTTCCAACCGATATTCACTTACCCAAATGATACATAATCTCTGCTTGGATTACTTTAGAGCATGAATCGCACCTAATCTTGTTTTCTTCAAGCCGAAGCATCGTCTATGGCTTCTCATTATCCTGCTCGAAATATCCGAGCTGAACGTAATAGACAGAGGTGCAGCTGCGGTTAGCTTGTGCCCTTCAATCTGAGGAAGTGCTGAGGCGTTTGCATAATTATTATAGCCTCTTCGTCTGGCGGAATCGGTGCGAAAGGCTCTTACGCTTGTTTTTCGAACGCGAAACGGTCTATCGACTATCAGCAAATATTACCCACACAAGGAAATCTCGGGAGGAAGAGAATGGGCTGCGAAGCGTGAGGATACATACATGATCATAAGAAACTCTATACCGACCTATGTTTAATCAAATTAAAAATCTTTCCCTCCTTTTCTCGCCAATGTGGACTTTATTTTCATTCATAGGCATTTCCGTTTATAGGCATTTTCGTTCACAGACATTTTTTAAATACTTTTTTTATTTTTTGTTTATACTTGCTAATGTTTCGCCTGCTGAAAAAATATAACGGTACCAACATTAATAAGGTTTATATGATTGTGTAAAATTGTTTATAAAATTGAGGTTTATCTTTTTACCTCACGGGGTCTGACGCGGTAATTTAAAAGCTGAGAAGGCCCACCGCGAAAAAGGCCTCTGAGGTGAATCTCTACTGGAAGCGAGGGGCGGATATTATGGGCGATGTTATTCTTGAGCGAAATATGGAAAAGTAATGGCTCGAGAAGAAGAAGACTCGGGGTCGAAGTCGCATTATCAGCACGCGCCTTTGTGTGCATAATAAATCTGCGAAATAACTGCACAACGTGCTTTGTTAGTTTTTTGGGAAATTGGAGATTTTCCCCGATGGGATTTTTCATTAAAATGAGAGTATTGTATTTTTTTTTAGGCTTGAAGAGGATTTAATTTTAGAATTAAATATTCGTTTCAAATTTACAATATGAATCTTAAGATGATTCTGTTAAATTTTTAACAGAGTGGTTTTGAATTTCAGCTTTTCAAATAATGATGAAATCATAAGCTAATTAAACTGGACTAGAAAAATATGTAATAGAATATTTTAGTGGAAAGTAAGAAGGTGACAGAGTGGTCGTACTGACTAAAGCACTGCTTTCTAAATTGTATTGACCGAACTGTTGGGGTTCGAGTCCCTAAGACCATGGAGATTTTTAAACTGTATTTGAAAATAATTTATAGCGTCAAATATGAATTACACTTTGCCACAAATTGTGTTTAGTTATAATTATTTATGACTAATTTCAGTTATTTCTAGCTATAAATCTAGCAATAAACCTTTAAATTTTTGTATAAGTTACGTATTTTTTACAACCCACAGATGAATTATATAAATTTTATGGGAGATCAAACAGTTTTACTAAAACATAAAATAGAAATATCCTCAAAGAAAACTTTTTTACAAAAATTCCAAAATTGTTTAATAGTTACAAACTGAAATCCAAGAAACAATAA
>JAUESH010000008.1:6344611-6357902 GCA_032275165.1 Synergus magnus | reverse complement strand
CCTTATCTTAATTACATCCAGGTCTGCTCAGGGCTAAAAATTGATAAGGAGCAAATAAAAACTCTTCCTTCTCTAACCTAAAGGTAAATACATGGCAGCAACACGTGCCATTTGAGCATCTGGTTCACAATGTACTTGTAGAATCTACATACATGCACACTCGAGAGGTAACACAAACCACTCAGCATAACACGCGATCGCTACCAAGGAGCTGGTTCTAAGTTATGGCGATTTCTTCGGGACAACCCTTGTTTATGGGGTGGCGTTCATCGATCGACATGGCAGATACGGCTTGACATCAAAGGGTTTGCAGGTCTTTACGATCCGTTTCACCGGATCCGGAGCGTCGTTGGACCTCCGAGATCGTGGGTACCCTCCTGGGTTCCTCGCCAATCTCCTCCATATCCATGGTTCCCTCCTCGCTCCTAATACGCATACAAAGTTGCGGAACGCATCCGCGAGCAGATCGCACGATACAATGAGTGGCGGATTATTTATTGCATTTAAATGAACCCTCACCGTGTAATTGCGGTGTGATGCATCAGAATGATTTGCGAGGCGTGCAAAAAGCTTACATATACTAGGTACGGGGCAGAACCGCGTGAACCGCACCTCGATCGGCGCTTTTGCCTGCGTATTGACCGTAATGGCGAGTTATTATCTACGATGCTGTTGAGAGCTCACGATGCGAGACTCTTACCCCGAGGAGTCACGTCCCTTGGCGTCGTAAGATCGCTAATCGATCGATCGATCGGACATGATCCTTCGGGAATTTACAGACAATCGTGCCGATTACCTTCATTTCACCTGCCACATTATGTACCTGATGGGATGGATGCACAGCTTGCACTTGAGATCAGCTTCGTGAAAGTCAACACCGATCGTGCCACCGATTATTGTTTTATATTTACAATCAAACTCGGGAATATTGCCGTTTATGCATTATTATATAACTTGCTGCAATGGAGAATGGAGATGAGAGATAATCGTTTATTGTGAGTTTATTAATTTAAATAAACTCTGCAGCACCTTTCTTTGCATTCATCAAATTCAAGTCAATCGAAATTCGGAATGTTATATGCCTCTGTCAATTATTTATGCTTATGATCCTATCTTAAAAAAGTGATGTAACGAAATGTCCCTAAAATTTTGCATACATTGTTGTTTCAAACGTAAGAAGTAAAATAAATAATCGTGCGCGTAGCGCGCGTGTTGGTTTGATAGTATTTTTTTAAAAACTCATGTTTAAATTTCTTTATCTTCAGTCATTTGATTTTAGTCTCAAAAAAAATCTTGTCATGAAAACTGCTTTCGATTATTAGCCTGAATTCAAGGATCAACAAAACCAAAGTTATATGATAAGAATGAATTATGTGTTATATAAATTCATTATCTCACTTTAAGTGACCCTTCATTTGCAATATCTCAACAAATTTACCAAGAGTGTCTACCACATCCGAACTTTATTCGCTGGATCGTTTGACTAAAAGTTTACGACAGCGAAAAGATATAGAAGAGAAGTTGGAAACTTTAACGACGACTTTCATATATCATATTAGCTTCTCACTGGTTGCTTCAAACTTTTCTTTTACTCGACTCCAAAAATTTGATGAAGTTTCAAGAAAGAATAAAGTAAACACTTTTTATCTACTTTTTTCTAGCTTATGTAAAGTTTGGAAAAACTTCCATTTGCAAGACAAAACTTCTTTAAGAAGACGATATCTTTTATCTTACCTTTATAGAATTTATGTTGCTACTCAAAATTGTATCCCTCCATTTACACCTATGTTTTAACATTATATTTTTCTTGAAAACAAAACATACAAACATGGAATTTAGGCACTCTTTAAAGTAAATTTTATCAAAACATTGAGCTTTTTTTTAAACGTTTAAAAGGCTTAGCTGTTTACGTTTGAAATGGAGCGGTGCGATTACAAGTGTAGGACTGCATTGAATCCCTCTAGCGAGTGAGTCGATGATTTATGGATATGGTAAGCCGCTCGTTACGTATACGTATATGGCTCACATGCATACATATCCAGGCGTTAATGGCAAGGCGCCGAAGAACCAGAAGAGGGTCACTGTGAAGCGTCCAGTAAAGGGTAGTAAATATTCGAGTAGGGACTAAAACGTAGGGAAGGTCAGGGCTCGAGTTCTGCAATTACCTACCCTCCATGCAATTTAAAAAGCACAATTGAAAGATTAGATTCATCGTTTCATTATTTTTCATCAGGCGATCAAAGGACTCTCACCAAAGAACCCTCCTGAGGTTTAGACTCCGTTTCTTGTACCAAAAATTCATCAAATCCACAAATTTAAATCCTCAATACACATAATAATAACATAAAAGTGTTTTAACATTTGCGTATAAATGTTTTTCCGGTATTTCACGGATGCCGCAGTTAAATTATGTTTGTAGAACGTGGAAAGCAGGAGACGGAGTCGGACTTGATGCATAGAGACGATACTAACTCAACAAACGGGGAAGTACGGAAAGGGGATGTTTGAGTGAAATGCGTGAGGGGTAGGTGGTGAGGAGGATTTAGTGTAGGAAAGTTTGGTATGCGTGAGTGAACGAGTGTATGGTCGGCGTCACGCCACGCAGGCCTCGAAAAATTATGGTTACTACCTCGAGAACAGGAAGGGCAGCCAACTAAAAATAATATTACGTTTTACCGACAGCCTAATTTCGTCGCAAGGTACCGCGAGTTACCGCCACGGGAGCGAGAGAAGTTTGCCATTAAATGGCCCACCATAATCAGCATTTGGCACAAAAAATGTAAGCAACACTCTTTATGCGACCCTGCGTGAAGGCCATTAGAATCAACGGCCGGAAGACATTTCGCCGAATCTCCACAATCTTCGATCCGGCTTTATTAAAGAGGTCATATTTAAAAGAAATGGTCGCAAGACCATTTATGGTTATTGCGACTGTTTATGGTTCTGATTTTAGTCGTCGAGATTTGTGATATGTCTTATAATGAGATGAACTAGAATTTTTAAAGAGTCCCAAGTGTATAAAATGTATAAAAATAATAGTATAAAATGATATTTTAATTATTGTCTCCGGGGATGAGTGTATTGTCTCTCTCCCTTGATATCGAAATTCCACGACCCAGTTTCTGATTCGTTGACCTTTAAAGGACGCCGCAAACACGGTGAGTTATCGTGCATTCACCTCCTAAAACTTCCTTATCGTGCGAGAATACTATCAAGGCAGAAAAATTCTCGCTTGCAAATAATAATAAATATCTCTCTATTTGCCAAATTCGTTTTAAAAATCCCCTGGTTTCATTAAACTTCTGTTGGAGAAATTCATGGTCTATTATTCAGTAAACTATATCTGTTATTCATGGTGGTCTATTTTTACAGTAGGAGAAATTAATAATAGTGCATGAAGTAATTTACCTTTAACATAAATTACTAAGCATAAGTCTTTGCGTATATATAAATTAGTACTTTTAATAGCTTCGAATGAGAAGAGGAAGTTGCACGTTGCATAATCGTTAAATTTATGAAGAGCACACGCAATAAGAAGACTACCCGCTTACCTGCCTCGTTTAATAGATACTTGTAAATTATAACTTAAGTAAAGATCGACTTTGCTAGTTTAATTTATTCATTTGTATTATTATTCACGCTCTCTATATACGAAAAACTAAATTTCAGGGAAAGTATCAAGTTCCATGCTGAGATCCACACCATCGTATATTTACTATATTTATTCATTGCTTGTCATAATATTCAAAATCATGAATTTCTCAACACTAAACACGTATAAACATCCCCATCATAAAGATTTTTTTACAGAATGAATCCAAACATTAAACGTTTCTTCAGCAATAAAAAGGCTGTGTGCAACAAGATTGCATAAATCAAATCCCACATCTCATTAATTTCCATTCATATGAGAAGACACCCTTAAAACCTGAAAAATTTCCCAAGCCCACAAAAAATATCCATAAAAATTCCGATCAGAGTGAATAACCCCACGCAGGGTTACGAGAAAAAAAATAACAAATCATTTGTGCTCATAAAGGCGTGTACCTCGTGTATGCGTGGGGCGTGTTAATCGTGAGTGCCTAACCCGCTGTTACCTAACTCTACCCGTAACATGGGTAGCACGTGGTTGCCGGTCGACACCCATAAAAGGGTCACCCGAATCCGTAGCGCGGGACAAGTGTAAAAGGGCCTATCGGGTGTGGCCTGAGGAATAAGCGCCATCTGTCCAACGACCCTCGAAACCTTTATTCAAATGTACCTGTGATATCTCGGTTGGTAAGGCAGGTCGCGCCTGCGTGTCTCAACACTTGGGTACGAGACGATACGACGAGGGAATGGGAGAACTCCCAACGTTTTATTATCGTTCGAGTGCTTATAAACCGCGGTGAATCGCTTCATTTTGGTTTTTATGCAGCCGTCATTCTCGACGCTTGGAATGATTTTATTGCCACGCTGCACGGTACCTTCTCGTATAAAGGTGTACAATTACGTTGCTTGTTCGCGCCTTAGTCTTCAATACTGCAATTGTAAAATCCCATTCGCTTATGGAAACGAGAAGGGAATGATCCCCAGGGCGTTGCGTGATCGATTGCGAATAAATACTTGCTAAATATTTATGAGCATAGAGAAAATCGATGTTGATTTTATGCTGGGATTGCTTGATTCCGGGGTTCTGAAGATGGTATTCGACACGGTTCAGCGGAATTTAATTGGCAGAGATTTATTGCTTGCGATTTAGCAGATTCATTAGATCGAAATTTGATTGGAAGATGCAATTCTTCTGTAGCTGAGGATATTGATTTTTATTATACGCTTGAGAATTAGATAACGTCTGTTGGTTTTTGAGGAGTTGAACATCAATAGAGTTTTTATTTTTATTGTGATCAATTCGTTTATTATCATCATAATCATCTGTTAAGAGAAACAATTCAAAAATTTGTTGCGATGTTACATGTCATAATTTCTTTATCGTCAAAATTGGTATCTTTATTATTATCAATTCCTTTATCATCATCCTTTACGAGAAACAACCCAAAGCTTTGTTGCAAGCTTATAATAATTTTAGATTCCTATATCATTACAATAGTCATTTTCACTATCATCAATTTCAATAATAAAAAAACTCAAACCGTTTTGGATAAGCTAAACTAATTGTAAGAAACAAACAACAAAATACATTCTGAAAAGTAGCACGATGTCTTTTTAAACATTTAAGATAGACAAACCACATGGTTTGTCCTTTATCTTTATTATAAGCTTGCAACAAACCTTTGGTTTGTTTCTCTTAAGGGATGATGATAAAGGACAATCTTCCAAACAACAAACCAATATTGGTTTCTTGTTTGGAAGATTGTTGCAAACCTACAGTAGTTCCAGATTCCAAAATCACGAAACAAACACCTAAAATCTAATAAAACCATCATCTCTTCTTTCTTCCACATCCCCATAATCAATTCCCAAATGAGTTAGAACGCCAAATAAAGTTTGCCTGTCTGGAGTTCAAGGAACTAGACTTGTATAAGAAAGTCCTCTTATTGGCCAGTGAAAGGTATTATGGTTGCTGCGATGGTCTCAGGGGAGTCAGGGGGCAGGTCTTTCAATGAGGGGAACACCCCTGAAGCCCGCAGGCAGCATGGCCTCTGTGTTTGAGATGGATCCCTGTTCGAGACGAGGCCCAGCATAGGTAGAATCAAAACATAGTTATAGGAACCGTTGGAATTTTATCGCAAGGAGTAGGTAGTCGAGGCCTGCCACGCGAGGAAGAGACACGGTACCTCGTTAGCACATCGTTCCAACTAGCCTTTGCCTGATAACGTCATACATGCCCTCGAGTGCTCCGATCAAACTCCGTACTCGGCAGGAATTATCGGTCCATGCATCGGGATTGGTCGTTCCCGGGATGACTGAGTGTTTCCGTTGACAATAATTCCTCTTTAATTTAGGTAGATCCAAACCCAGAAGACACTGAGTCATAAATCTCCTGGAAAGGATTTTTAATTGGTCAGCAAAGAAGGCAAAGAAGATGTGGCAAGAGGTATTTCATTTGGGATTACTCACGTTTTCAAATGAACTAGAATACTAAATTGATTTAGGATACTAAATGCATGATGGGAGATTTGTGTGATGTTTCTCTTAGGGAAGGAAGATTCTATTGAAAGGAAGATTACGTGTTGCATATCAGATGAAAGTTGATTTAGGAGCGAATGTCTGTATAGTTATGCTGATATAGATATATGCGGATTCGTGATCGAAGATATAAGTTGCTTCTTCAGTTGAGCAATAAGTTTGGATCCTAGAATAGTTTTAGATTCAGAGAGCAGTTTATCTGGTTAGTGATTAGAAAATGGACTCGTTTTATTTTGGAATAGACTGTCAATTATTCTGTAAGATAGTCTTTTCCATTAATGGTATGCAAAGCGACTTCCGAAAGGGAAATTGAAAATAAGAAGAGCCTGTGGCGTCGACAAATGATGAGTTGCATCAGATAAATGGTAGTGTGAGGTGTCTAATATGAATGCATAAAGCGGAAACGGCGTTCTTGATATCCAGGTGGCTGTAATAGACAGAGGCTTATAAAAAAGCAATCGATGTCCGCTGTGTTATCAAGGCTGGTTGAGATGATCACTCGCTTGGGAGGTCCGTTATCTAGTTCCACGCTGCCCATCCCAGGGCTTTACGAACACGCTAACTAACTAACCGGCATTTACATTGCTAATTGCGCCATGCGAGTGTAGTGGTAGCTAACGTGGACAATGCTTCGAGGGAATTAAACGAGCCTGCAGGAGAAGCACGACCGAACCGCGAACATTTCTGATTTCAAAAGAATTGCTGGGTCGTGGTCAGGGACTTTCCTAGATAATTTAACGAATCTCTGCCAGAACTCATGAATGCAGAAGCATGAATTTAGGAATATTTTTTAATGAACTTTGTTAGGCATTGTATAATGAAATGCATTTTTCTCTGTTTCAGGTAAGCTTCCATTATGATACCCGTTAAGATCCGCAATATGATGGTAAGAAAAAGTCTTGTTTACAAACTCTTTACCATTTTATCAGAGGAATATTTATCAGAAACGATAAATCGAAAGCGAAGATACAAATTTCACAGTCTTTCCTATTATTCTATTGACGTTGACGTAAATAGCGCCGAATGGCGTCATTAAGAATGCATATATTCCAGTAGACGCAATAAACAACCGGAGCAAAGACGCCGCGGCGCATTATCTGACCGAGGCGAAGAAAAGTCTCGCGATGGTGAGAAACTTTCCGCAGCGGCGATACGCTATCTGTTTTTTGCAACGAAGGAGCAATTTCCCCAGTAAGAAGTTTTCCTTTTAACCATTCTTCGTTCTCCTCTTGGCAGAGCAAATACCTCCTGAAGAAAGGCGGTGGTAAAAACGCCATCGCGATACTTTATCCATTTTGAATCCCTATAATTACCAAATTTTCCTCGCCCTTAATTTAGTGTTATAATTGCTTCCTACCCCTTCAGAAGGGTTTGGATAGTCGTTCCCCGGATCCTTAGGACCCTAGCATGTCGCATTTCTTACCAGGGGTGTACTTTGGATGTATATAGGCGCATTCCTTCGAGGATCCTGGACCCTCCACTTGCTTTCCCTCTGTCTTATATCATATACATACCTTATATTTTTTAGATAGAAGCCAAATAAATTTGTATTAAGTTTAAATGCAAACGGATCTGGAGCTTTTGAAGAGGAGTGAATTAAGGGAATGAATTTATGTGGGGGACTTAACCAATCTTAATTTAGGAAGATTACTTTTAGAGATTAGAATGCTCTTGTTCTATTCTTCCGTGTAGATATGCAGATTTATAATGCCACAGATTATAATGTAACAAATATCATATGATAATGCAATGGATTTTACATAATTTCTTAAGATGTTGAAGGATTATAAAGAATTTCAATTTCAGAATAGTTTCAAGATTTTCAATTAATTTCAAAATATTCTTAACTATTTCAAGAGATTTGAAAAAATTGCAAAGGATTTTAAAAGAATATCAAAAAATTGTTGAGGATTTACAAGAGATTTCAAAGATATCAAAATACGTGATAGGATCTCAAGAGATTTTAAATGATTTTAAGGTATCTTAACTTAGGTAACTTAAGATTACATATGTCCAGTTGGACATGTGGAATAGTTTAAGACTTCTCGTTTGATCACCGAAGTTAAGCAGCGCCTAACTCGGTTATACTCGGATGGGTGTCGTTGTACTAGATAGAGTGCAATGCCAGCTTTCAACCTGCTTTCCCTTTACTACTACTACTACTAATAATAATAATTGGATTTCATGAAAAAAGTAATCATCGTTACTTTTATACTTTAGTAATATTAGAAACATATAGTAAGGAAAATAATAATTAACGCTTGATTGATTGATTTACAAAAGGCAGAGCCCTAAATTTGAACCAAAATTACAATTTCCACAATTAATAACTGTTGATCCAGTCAAATTTATTTAATTACAAGCTTTTTATTATAATCTTGATTTAAACCTTCAGTATCCAATAAAATAAAGAACAAATACAAAATTTTAGCTTTGTATTCATTTTTACTGTTTGTAAAAATTTTGTAGTTTCGCAAATTACCACTTGGTGGCGGCATGCTACTTTTCTCACAGTTAAGCATCATTCAGGTCTATAATACTGAGGCATTATGCTTGTTCATTATCATAGTTTATTTGTGTATGGAACTTCCATAGAATACTTTCCGTAGAATCTTTCCAGGTGGGTTTTCAGTGAATGTTGGAGTAAACACATCAGGAAAAAAGTATATATCTCTGCGGGTCGATGAAGTCTTTTCAGGCAGCTCGTGTGCTTCCTGGAGTAGATTCGAGTTTCGTAATGCCGAAGTTTGGTCTACAACGGGGTGCATAACTCGCGTGAGAATGGCAGTTGTTGGCCGCTTATATAGCGATACCGAAAAGCTTATATACATACAGCGATGCACGGACGTCGTCCGGGGCAACGGGAGCATAAATGCACTCGCAAAAAGAAAAATAAGTGCACCGCGGCGGGACCAAGTTTCCTCTCGCACGGAGCACAATGTTTTATTCCCCGGCCGCGGGCGGTGGAAGAGTTAAAGCTCGCATCTACCCCCGCCAGGCAAAGATATACCCAAGTAAGTGCCGTTGGTGGACTAGTGGAAGTGTATAAAGGACCGCGCCCACCGCAAGACCCGCCACCCTCTATCTGCGAAGGGTTTGTAAAAGTTGGGGACGTCGCGAGGATATTTACGCATCATCGTAAACTTCGTGGAGTCTTCTTACAACCTTTGCGGATATAGCTCACCTCTTCCAAGATCATTCCAGACTGAATTTTCTACGAGGTCTCGCTCTCTGCAATTACAGAGCGGTGACGATAACTGGCTTGAATATTTTTGCGATCTTATGTAAAAAAAACATGAAAAACTTTTAGATGAGCGCTGTTGAATAATTATGTTGTAGATTTGGGTTGAAGTTTCAAACGTCGTGTCTGATGATTTTGTTTTACATTTATTGGAATAAAAGTATTTTAAAATGTTCCCAAAATCTAAAATTTTGATTAATTTACTAGCAGAAATTTACCCGGCGTTGTCCGGGATTTTAAAAGATTTCATAAAATTCAAAAGAATTTGAAAGAGACTTTAAAGGATTGGACAAGATTTTAAGTGATTTTAAGTAATTTCAAGGGATGCGAAGAGATTTTTATTAATTTTAGGGATTCAAAGAGATTTCAAGATGTTTCAGGAGATTTTAATAGACTTCAAGGGATTTTATAATATTTTAAGTGATTGTAAGACGTTTTAAAAGTTTATAAGAGATTTACAGAAGATTTTAAAGTATTTCAAGCAATTTCTTATGTGATCTTGAAGGTATTTTAAGGGATTTTTAAAGGATTTCGAAAAAGTTTAAAGATTTTTAAGTAATGTCATACGATTTCAAATATTATAAAGGGATTTTAAGAGATTTATAGTGATTTTGAGAAATTTCAAGAGTTTTTAAGAGATTTACAGTCGATTTTTAAGATTTTAAAGCTTTCAACTAATTCTAAAGAATTTAAAGAGATTTCATTTAACTTATTCAATTGCTTGAAAATACTTAAAATTTTTAAAATCTTGAAACTTCTGTAAATTCCTAAAAATCATTAGAGCTTTTTGAAACTCCTAGAAATCTCTTGAAATATTAATTTTCAAAATATAATATTTCATAGAATTTAACGACTATGAGTTGGAAATTGAAATTCCTTACAATTCCTTGACATCACTTAAAATCTCTTGAAATCCCTTGAAATACTTTAAAGTCACTTAAAATCTCCTGAAATCTTTAAATGTCTTGAAATCTTGTGAAATCTATTGAAATCTCTTTAAAATCATTTTGATAGCTCTCTTAAACACTTTTAAAAATCCCTTGAAATCTTGCGAAAACTCTTGAAAATCCTTAAAATATTTTGAACTATTTTAAAAATTCTTTGAAGTTCCTTATAATATCTTGAAATTCCTTAGTCATATGAAATCTCTTGAAATCGCGTAAATTTATGCTATTAATTAAATAAAAATATAATGTTTTTGGGAACTTTTTTCGATATTCGTAATCCAACAAATGTAAATAAAAAATAAAAAATGTTCCTCAGATTAGACATCTGAATCGTCAAGCCAATATTTCACAGAAAATAGGAAGATTCTTTCTTTAGAGGGATTTCTGGAAGATAAAGGCTTGCCTTTTTAAGAATAGGTGAAACCTAAAAGATCAGAACCGTAAAAAAGAAAGTGCCAGAAGGGAAAATGAGGGTAAGAACCCCTGCTGACAAGATTGCTTAAATACTCTTCCCAGAAGACGGGTTTGCCTCCGGATGTGCAGCTATCCTCTTTTTCTTACTTTCAAGGAATTTTTTAAAGCCTAAGACACTTGAAGTACAGTGATTAATAGCCTAGGGAGGTGGATACTCGATAGTATCGAATTAAAGGTTGAGGTAAAGGTACTTGATGGTTATCCGTTTAAATTCACGACGTAATAGCTCCCGAGATTCTGCGAGTGCTTGTTATTGCAATCCCTGAGTGACATAAGAACTTAGAGCATTTACTTTTCCGAAGTTCCCTCTCTTGCGTATATATAAATGGCCAAAAACGTGACTGCGTCGCAAACAAAGCGCCACGCGCTGCACGTGCATACTTTTTTTTGTTTTTTCTTCAAGTTGCTAAACGTGCCTCTGACCCATATATATGAAATCATAATTAGGTTCACTACTAGGCCAATTGCTCAAACTCACGAGAATATTTTTGATTCGTTTATTACATTTTATAATATATATTTTCGTACCAAAAATACACATTTCATACCGAAAATATTCGGTTATTTGCACCGAAATTTCGATTTCAAGATTGCGAGAACCTATTTTCGATATACATCTAGTTCGATATATCGCAACCCCTTTTTTATGATAGTATGAGTATTGAGTATGACAGCACCATACTTTTAACATCCTTTTTTTGCGGAGCCTACACGAGGTTAAAAATCGTGTCGGATATAAAAACGGCAGACGCCATACGTTAGGGGTGTATTCAGGGTCGATATAATTTTGGCACGCGGTTCGCGCATCGTTATCCACCCACACCAACAATGAAATATCCATGTACACTCCACAGTATGGCCCTCAGTCCCTCACACGAGAGCCGCGGATGGCGCGCTGGCTCGAATACGGCATTCGGCATTATGTGCAGAATGGAGTGTATTATGCGCAGCGAGACGTCCTAGTATATAAAAGTCGGTTTACTTTTCGTTATACATAGAGATAGCTGATAGGTGGATAGAAGAAGACGACTCAGACTTATACAGTGGCAGTATAGAATATATACATGAAGGGCTATTCAGCTTCCCGTCTCCATTCTGACCCACCACCCCGTTCGGATTGAGTAGCTTTACTTTCCTCTTGGCGTTGTAATACCAGCAACGTTGCCAGATGACCGGGATGCTTTCACAGTTTCACCCCAGAGTCGATTCACACACTCGTAAATCCGCTCTGTAATTTAGGGCGGATGAGTATTTCGCTATTTTTTAGATGTTAGTAGTTTTATGGCCCCCTTTCACTCGAGTTGTATTATACAAATGCTGGGGGATGGACCATCTTCCGATCTGCGATATGTAATCGGGGTTTAATGCTTATTGCATGCTTCAATGGAATTGTGTTACATCTCTGTTTTGGAAGTTATGCACAGTTTTATTATAGATGGTGCTTACTTATTTGAATGAAAGTGTAATGCATACATTAAAAGAATTTTTGGGATTTTAACTTACATTTTTGGAATCACGTTTTTTAAAAGAAATGCGTGATTTCAACAGCACAAGATCTAGGGATTTTTAAACATTTTAGAAGATTTTAGTAGATTTCAAGATATTTAGAGAGATTTCAACGAAATGAAGAAGATTCAAAAGATTTTAAAAGACATTTCGTTACATCACTTTTTTAGAGAGGAATTTCAAGACGCTTCTAGGAATTATGTTAAGGGATTTTGATAATATTCAAGTGATTTTTACGAAATTCTAAAGATTTTTAGAATTTTTAAAAGATTTTGTGGAATTTTTAAGGATTTCATGGAATTTGATAAGATTTCTAAGGATTTTAAGAGGTTTCTGGGAGTTTCAATTTATTTTAAGGGGTTTCAAAGAATTTGAGAAAACTTTCAGTGATTTAACGGATTTTAAAGAATTTGGAAAATTCTTTGTACTTTTAAATTATTTGATATATTTTAAAATCATTTGAAATCTATTGAGATCCCCTGAAATTCTTTAAAATCATTTTAAATCCTTTGAAATACTTTGAAATATTTAAATAATATTAAATATAAAATACATTAATTGTAGGATACATAAAACTCTTTTGAAATCCATAGAAATTTCTTAAAATCACTTGAAATCTTTGGAGCTGTATCTCAATATCTATTGAAATCCTTTGAAACCTCTTGAAACTCCTAAAAATAATTAGATTTTTTTTAAATCCCTATCTCTTGAAATATTAATTTTCAAAACATAGTATTTTATAGAATTTAACTATTATGATTTGAAAATTGCGAGGAGAGTTAAAACCATTTAGAAATTACTTTCTGATTGAAATAAGAGTTTAGATAACTTAAGATTACATTTAAACTCTACAAACTAATAATAATAATAATAATAATTGGAATATTTGATATATTTAACAAAAACATGTGGTCGATTAGTCAATACTTTCTTTCAAAATCATGGGCCTCTTATCATCCTTATATTATCTTTCATCTCTCAATCATCCCTTATG
>JAUESH010000008.1:6328420-6342099 GCA_032275165.1 Synergus magnus | reverse complement strand
ATTTTAAGAGATTTCAAGTGTTTTTAAGTTATGTTAAGTGATTTTAAGTCATTTTAAGTAAATTTACAGATTTTAAAGGGATTTTAAAAAGGTTTAGTGATTTTAAAGAACTGTAAGTAATTCTAAAAAAATTCTAAGGCATTTCAAATAATTGTATCGGATTTCAGATATTTCAGAAGAATTCAATGACTTCAAGAGATTTCAAATAATTTCAGGAGAATTCAAGTGACTTTAAGTGACTTAAAATATTTCAGATATTTCAGCAGAATTCTAGATTTCTATGCAAGTGTACACCTGATTTCACGAGTCGTCAACCCCTCGGATTTTAATGTACTTAAGAGAAAAAAAGTGTGATCTTCGATGTAATAAAATTTAAGAGATTAAACGATCATCGAAAAACAAGTGATCTTACAAATCTGACCGGTATAGTATAAATGATACACTTTAGAATCGCGATGTACAAAGTGCATAAAACGTAAAACTATTTCCCCTGGTGCGAAAATCGAGATGATTTCACGCAAAAATATAAACTCTATAATATACTGTAATGATTTTTAAACGAATGATTACATTGGCATGAAAATATGAGAGTGGAGAAATAAAGTTTGAGCATTTTGCTGTGTGGAGGTTTATATTACGAAGTGCGATGTGCATCCTGATAGGACATGGTTGTTGGGTACATGCGCGAATCTCACGGCCGCGGGCCGCCAAATGATGCAGAACACCGGTGGGAATTGGTTCGGGTTTGGTGTGGGAGAGGTCCGATATAACTAACAAAGCTGATCTACGACCTGTTTAGTAGTTCTATATCAGCAGTGCTGCACCATGGTCAAATACGCGCCGTCGAGTCACCCTCGCCAACGATAGCATCTAACATAAGTAGGTACCTATATGTATATTAGGTACTATAGGTATGCGTATTGTGGATAGAGTATGCGTAATCGTGGAAATGCATGTTGCAGATCCCCGCGAGCAAGATTCTCTGCAGAACTAGTGCGTTGCTTATTATTTCAACAAACATCCTCTGTATCCGCAAAAAGTGCTGTGGAATAGCAGGTTTTTGCCTCAATCCGTGAAGAGAAATTGCTTTGATGCTTTCAGAAGTGTACTTCTGAAAATTGGCGATTAGTAGGCATAATTAGAATTATGCCTAAAAAATAGGTTGCGATTATATCGAAAATAGATTCTCGCAATCTTGAAATCTGAAGTCACATTCTCTCTTCAGATTCTTTTAAAGTAATTTAAAAATATTTTTAAGTATTTCAAGGGATTTTGAGTGATATTCGAAAATTGTAAAGGATTTTAAGAGAACTCCAAAGAAGAACAAATATTACGACACTGTTTTGTAAATTAAAAAAATATCGTTTGTGCATAGTATTTTTATTTTGAAATATTGTTCCATGAAAGTAAAAACTAGCTTAATTGGATACAGGACATTTTTCACTTTTTGCAATACTGAAAAATATAGATCTATGAAATTAGAATATGATATAGATATAGATATAGACTGGAAGTGAATAATCTGGGGATTGACATCAAACGGAAAATATCGCGTTGTATGTTTTGAGAGTCAACTCACGATTTTCCTGAAATGAATCGCCCTGTCCATTAACCGTGCCAAACCTCTACATGTATATATATATATATTCATTGTATGGCAAAAGTTGAACATAGAACAACCTCCAGGGAGTTTGGTAGCATGCAACAAAGAGGAGAAAGGGGAGAGGATAGGAGAGAGATTAAACGTACATCGTACATTTATACAGCAACCAGATTCGATATTCCCTTTGTAATTGAACCATACAGAATTATTTTATCTTATTGATGTAGAGTTTACTGTCAAGTGACCTTAACATGTAAAATTTGTCTATAAAACTCGTCGGAAGGTAATAAAATATTCATTTTATAATTGCAATTTTATTTGAAAATTTTTCGATGTTCAGAATAACAAATAATTGATACGTCAATTATAAAAATGTCCATAACGCATTTAATACATTCAAATCAAAATCATTATCTGTTTGGAAAATACAAGTACATCAAGAATTAAATATTAGGGTTGCTACAGAAGACTGCTTTAAAAATTTCAGGTTTTTCAGGTTAATTTTTGAAAAATTCCAACCAATTCAATTTCATTTGAAATTATTCAGAACTGTATTGAAAAGAAAACTGATAACTTAAATATGTCTAATTTCAAATGTGCTAAGTAACTAAGTTGGAAAATTTAAACTTTTAGGGATTGAAAATGGACCAATTTCAAAATTAAATTGTTCAAAATTCAATGATGAAAAATCCCTTCTAAAATCCCATAAAACTTCTGAAAATCTCACAAAATTCCTAGAAACTTCTTGAAATTTCATGTAATCCTTTAAAATTCCACAAAATCTTTTTAAAATCTTGTGAAATCTTTTAAAATTCAATGAGGAACATTAAAAATCTTTCGAAAGTTTCTAAAATCTGTTAAATAAACTGTAAAAGCTACATATGTAATATGAAAAAAAATAACATAGTTAGCATAAAAATCAATTTCTATTTTCCCTGACAACTACTCGCATTTCCCTGACTTCCTTAAGAAATTTTTTTTTCCCTAACTTTTCCCTGACTTCCCTGACATGTAGCCACCCTGAATAGTTACTTTTAGTTACTATTTTGTTCAAAATTATTCGCTTTTAGTAACTTTTTTTGTTCAAAATTAATCACTTTTAGTCACTTTTTACGTCAAATTAATCACTGTTATCACTTTTTTGAGGCACATTAGTCTGTGGCAGCCCTGGTTATTCTAACCAGAATTTTTTTCAGTGTAAAATCCTAAATTATGTTTATGTTTATGTTTCAGGTAAGGAAGATATTGCTAAGCCACATTGGACATGGTTGCAAGGTGAGTAGTGCTTTATCGCAAATAAACCTTGAAATATCTCTTTGTCGAACTCCCGTAATCCGTCGGCGGCACGATATCGGTGAAATCGTTTAATATAAGTTTAATCCCCTGACCCGAGTTGAATACGAATTTATAGGGTCGTGGCTCTTCGCGTGGACAGTGCAGATGGTCCACGCAAATCCGTCGAATTCCGGATTCATGGCCTGCTGTTTGTGCAGACGAGTTGGCTAAGGGGCTCAAAAGGGGCTTGGGAGAGGGAGGGGGGGGGGGGTGAAAGTCAGGAGCTAGAAATAAGAGAAACTTCCAAGAATAAAAATTCGTGGGGTGAATTTTCGTCTCTAGCGAGGGGTTGGGGATCATTGAATGAGGAGTAGAAACTGGAAGGAAAAAGGCTAACAGCTGTGATAGTTCGGGGCTGAAGTCGGAGCTGAAGTCGGGGCTGAAGTCAGTGTTTTTTTTTTCCAAGGGCAGGATGATACCTTCGAGGGTGATCGATAAATATTGGCTCTCGGGGGTGAAATTGGGGTGGGTGGAGGACAGTCGTGCTGCGGTTGCCGCCCCCTTTCGTATGGCACACGACGTATGGCAGATATAACCACTTTTGGTACAGGCAATGGAGAATCGCTCACGGACTGTAATTCCCGGCGACTTCTGATCAATACTTCACTTTCGGCTGATCTAAAAATGGAGGGCTGGAGACGAGATTTATGGGGGAAAAGTGCCACCGCGCACACCAGCTTCCCGTTTCCATCCCCCTTTCGTCATTTTCAATGGAGGATCTGTACGAAATTATGAAATGAGTTCAATGTTAGGAATACGAGAATTTCGTGCGCGCGCCTTTATATATTTCTGGTTATGATTTATGATGATTTAAAAAAATTTTGTTCTAAAATTGTATTAATCTTCAATCATTTCATTTTAGGATAAAAAATAATGCATTCATGAAAATTGCTTCTGTAAAATTTAAGTCTCGAAGTGATTTCGGGACATTTAATATTATTTCAAAGAATTCAAAAAATTTCTGGTGATTCCAACAGATTTCAAAGAATGGATGAGATTTTAAGGGATTTTTAAAGATTTTGTAGGATTCAATAGATTTAACAGATTTTAAAGAATTTTATAAAAATTTCAAAGAAATATCAAAAGGCTTGAAGGGATTTCAGGGAATTAAAACATTTTTTAGAGGATATCAATCAATTTTAACAAATTTCAAGGGATTTCAACAGGTTTTAAAATATTTTTCAATAGATTTGAAAGAAATTCAGAACGTTGTTTCGTTCGATCGCCGAAGTTAAGCAGCGCTTGGCTCGGTTATACTCGGATGGGTGTTATCGTACTATATGGAGTGCATTACCAGCTTTCAAGCTGCCTACAAACTAATAATAATAATAATAAAGAATCGGAATATTTGGTATATTCAACAAAAACATTTTTTTGAATCAACTAAAATTGATTTAATTCAACCAGTTTCCTATATATCCAAGAAAACATTTTTGAAAATTATTTAAAGTGTCTTGAAATACTTTAAAATATTTGAAAATGACTTGATGTTGAAACTTTTTAGATCTTTTATAATGTTTTGAACTCCCTTCAAATTCCTTAAAATCACTTGAAATCGTCGATTTTATTCAATTTAAAAGAAAGCCACTTTTTAAACTGATAACCTCACATAATCGCGAAATTTGAAACGTTTCCAAAAACGATGACACCAAAAAACTCAGAAAACATTGTTTTCCGATTTTTAAATAATCCCGCAATCGATTCTCAGCGAATTTATGAGGGCTTAAAGACACAATAAATAAAGCTGATTACTTTTCCGCCAAAAATCGATCTGCCCGAAGGTGGTTACTCATCCCCTCGGAGGTGTTATAACTTATCTGAAACTTTACAATGCTTATCAGTACCCTCCCTTTTTTGAAGTATATATCTTCCACCTCGCTCGAATGGAATGATTCATCACCAGGTAAGAGAAGCGAGAACTTCGGAACCCGGAAGAGTTCCGAGGCCTCCGATAAGGGTGCCTCGGGCATTTTAGTTCCGAACAGCCGAAGGCGAGGGCTTCCTCTCTTCTTCCTTCACCAAATAGAAATCCCATGTCTTGGATCTTGGAAAGGTGGGAGAAGTGGATTCGGCTAGAATTCGGATGAGGTAAGCGGCTCGAGGAAGCTGGATGCTTCTCGAGGCGTGAAATGGCTGCGTTAACCACTTGCACACCCTCTCACGAGGAAAGGGGCGGACATTTTCTATGGCCCCCTGGCACGAAAGCCCGGGCGTTCAGAATGTTTGGAGGCAGTGGGTAATATCGTCCTGGATCCCTCCCCCCCCCTTTTTCACCCTCTCTTTCCCTCTTTGCCTGTTTCACTCTTTCTGTCTTTTTCTCTTTCTCTCTTTCTCTTATTGTATTTCAGCCTCTTCTTCTCTCCTTCGGGTATCTCTCTCGCGAAGATCTCGGAGAGGTAAGATAAAAGTTATGCGCTCCGCTATGCGCGAGGGAGTCGTAGATCAGGCGTTGGACGTCTGCGGGGACGTGGGAGCGAACGAACAACCCCCTTCATCCCTCGAGTTTCATCCGAAAACCGACTTCCCCGGCCTCTATATTCGTATCTCGCTATCTCAGAGCCCCAGCCACGTCGCCCGCACTCGCTCGTCTCTTGCTCGTAAATATATTTCTCGATATATCATTGGAGTACCTACATAGAAAATGCCAAAGCAAGCACACAAACTGGGCAACGTAAGGACCTAAGTATGTATGTGTGTACACAATACTGGGCGTGGCGGACATGGGCAAATTATTATTTCACTACCAGAGGTTCGATGCCTGAGGCATCTACCCTCGGCTATAATGTCCACTGGATTTGGATCCTGGATGGCATTTTTTTCCCAGGTTTTATGTATTAGGTATGACTTATTACTCGAGATGGAAGTTACGCGGGGTATGAGGTATAAGTTAGAAGTTATAACTGGACTTATTAGTTTGTTTTGGGATTATGCATGTACTTCAAGTTCCGAACTTTCAAATGAACGAAGTGTATTTTTGCCTTATTCTATTTTATGCAGAAATAATGTTCAAACTGTAAGGAAAATTGAAATTCTTGATTTATTTTATGTTGTGCTATTTTTAGTGTTATTGAACCAATATTTTGTCATTGTTTCTAGTTTAACAAGCAAATACAAAATTTTGTTTGTTTGAATTTTAGAATTTTAAGCACGTTTCTGAAGAACGTCGATTTCTCATTTTTGCGAGGACGATTCGGGAATGATATTTTTTACTATAAATTTCGTGAAATCTTTTTCAATGAACTGCTTCAGAGTTTAATTATAATTTCATTAGCAATCTCTAAACGTAATTTCTATTTTAATTTCAAGTTCACTAAAAAATAACTGAAAATATCATCAATGCAATTTCTGCAAATTTTCCAGAGCTGAATTCCACTTTCTAATTTTTTAAAGACCCATTTCTCACTGATTTGTGATTTCCGTCGTAGGTTTTGAAATTTTTCTCAATTATTATTTGAAAATTCCTCCATAGAAAGTTAGTGAATATTTTTAACAAGAGTTCTGATTTTATCTCATTGCTGTAATGACGTTTATAATAATTGAGTGAAGAAAAAAATGTGGAATCTCTATCATTGCTCTACGAGCAATCTCAATGAATCGAAGGGGTTGAATGTAACCCCAGACGTATTATAAACGCACACATAAACATCCCTCGGCGTTATCAGTTGTCGGACGCCGGGGCGCCGGATATTGTCGCATCCTCCGTTTTGCTCTCTCTGCTTCGAGAGAGACACAAGCTTTGGAAAATCCACAGAGAGAGGAACAAGGAAAGAAGTAGCATTTGCGCAGAAATATGCCTTGTACGTGACTTTGAATTTCTTAATTTATGATCAACCAACGATATGAAAATTACTAACTTTGTAAAATTCGTCCAATTTAATACCTCCCACAAATGGGAATTCAGAAACATTCTCAAACTTTATGTATTTAAAAAAAAAACATTAGTAATTAGCTACTAATTACCTTTATTCAGAAATCATGGCTTCCACATTAAAAATTTGCTCCGGAGTCTCGGAGCTAATTCCAAGCGCGGCATAAATCCGGATTATTCAACTCTAAATCATTAAAAACTGAAAGTCCGCTCGAGATTTTTAAATAAATTTTAAAGTGGCCAATTAAAGCAGAAAATGTCTTCTGAGAGCAATGAATATTTCGCGCCTTAAACTACATCGTGCAGGTACATCCCGCAGGTAGCAAGAACCGGAAATGTAAGAGATACCGAACTTTTTATGAACCTTCCGACGGCTCCTTTCCGTCGAGTTTTACGCGCTCCTACAAAAGGAAGCTCGACTTTTACTTTTTTATGGTAGGCCAATTTCTGAATTTTCGCAGCTTTCTTTTTTAGGGTCTCTCACCGAGAATTGCAAACACAAAATCCTAAAACTCTAAATTTCTAAAAGACACGATTTCCTTCATTAGGACTTAAAGGTGAAAGTTACTCTGGTCTTTAGGGGTGACTGGGTCGGCCCACAAAAAAACGTTTCTAGTCGGAGAAAGTTTTAGGATATTCGATACCCAGGATTCTTTTTTTGTCGAGATTCGCTTTAGAAACATCTTTACAGCTTCGCACTTTCTAAAAAAAATTCAGGAAGCTTGAAACGACGAGGCGTCAGTCGTTTGCTGGAAACTCGATCGGTTGCAAGTCTCCGAAGGCTGGCTAAAAAATCCGGTCGATAGATAATTCCGCAATCGCCGGTTCTGCGGTTTTTTAAATCACTTTTTCTCTCATTTTTGGAATCAGTGGGTTCGAAGTGAAGGTTTTAGTGGTGGAGTTTCGAGTGCGTTTGCATTGGGTGCTAAATCACCGCTGTGGAGTTCTGCCACGGTTTAAATTACTTTATTAGCCGCATCGACCGCTTTTGTTAAACAAGGTAAACCAGAGCTTTACCTGAAATCGTACTTGTCAAAACAGACCTGTTGCAAGTCGATGCAGGACGAAATTATACGGTTGCTCTAAGATAGCGGTTATTAAGTTCCTAAATTCTGACCTAAACCTAGGCCTAGACGCTTCAGAGATTCGTATGTAATTTGCCCAGATTGTTTCGTTCAAATTTTGGTCTGATGAAGAGGTTAAATCTTGTCTGGGAGGAGAATATTTATGATTGAAATAGATCCTGTTATTAAAGAGGCTGGAATTAAAGCAGACTTTTAGACTTCAAGAGGCTAATTTTATATGAAGGCCTGAAGAAGCTGCAAAATTCAACTGTTGAATGACAATCATTTCAAATTTTAACGATAGCAGTTTTGATTTTATAGAATTTAATTATGAATTGAATTTAAAATAATTTATTTTAGAAATTCAACGGATTTTTAGACGTTTGAAGAGATTTCCGGAGATTTCAAGACTTTTCATCGATTTTTAAATAATTTCAAAGAATTTCAAGGGATTACAAATTTTTCATACGATTTTAATGAATTCCCAACTATATCTTGGAATTTTTAAGAATTTCAAATGATTTACTTTGGAATTTCCATGGATTTTTAAGAATTTGAAGGGATTTAAAGACTTTTAATAGATTTTTAAACAATTTTAAGGGATAGACAATTTTTCATGTGAATTTGAAGGGATTTCCAGAATATTATATAATTTAGAGCAATTAAAACAATTTTCTATGGATTGATTGAAACTTTAATTTTTGCTTCATTTAAAACTTCTTATCTGATAAAATTCTTAGATATCAAAAGGAAATCCCCATCCTTTAGGAACTTTTTTGACGCACTTTTTTCACGACCTCCGCGAACAACATTTATCAGTGTAAATTTTTCCTAGAAATAAGAGTTTTCGTGGATTTATTGCTATATGACCAGAGCATTTCATTAGTTATCTGTCCTCTTGTAATTAGACCTGTCCGGAGTCAACTTTTACGAATCACCTCGGCGTTCATTCGAGCGGCAATATTACCGTGCGAAAGATATTGCGGGGGTAAGTCGGCGTCGAAGGGTGGCGGCAGGGGCTGAAAGAGTTAAATTGGAGCGAGGTGGGGGTGGCTAGCGACGAGCAAATAATCGAGTTTAATTGCAAAACCGTCGGCGTGATTTAATTACACCCAGCAGCGCTCTTCGCTCTCCAAACACCTCCAAACACACACAGCTATATGAATTTCGGATACACAAATAGCTTTCAAATTCGGTCTTTTTGCTCACTTTGACCCAGAATCTGCACCGACAAAAAATATTGCATTACAAAAAACATTACATTATAAAAAACAATATAACCAAAAATCTTATAATAATCTTATAATTAGCGCGGTCAGAATTAAGGGAACTTCTTCAGAGAATTTGAGGTTTTTTCAAAGTCGTGAAGCGCTATCGTGATCAGAAAAAAATTGAAAGGAGGAAGTTTTTTGAAGTGGACTCGTTTGCGGGTTTCAAGCAAGGCGTGTATCATTGCCGGAGAGTTGGCAGCCCTTATCTTTCAGCTTTTTGTCTGACTGCTTGGCATGGCAGCACGCGAAGTCACATTCGCGCAAGTCCACCTTGCGACAGGAGATTCTGCTTTGATATCGTTACTGGCGAAGCACGCGAACTACAACTACACCCCCTAACCTCCCCCAACCCTTTCGCCCCCTGGCCAACGAACTTAGATCGATAAAATGAAATAAGGAACGATTCCGTGTACCGGTCTGCAGAGATCCTTTGCATTCTTATAAAAGCATGTCGTTAGTTCTTCAAGAGATATTTTTAGTGTTTGTTAAGAAATTTTAATCGCGAGTGCGAAATAATTGGATGTATAATATTGTGCTTTAGGTCATGAATCTAGTTTTCAGGAAACGAGACTTGGTTCGCCGAGAATGATAATTTAGTGACTTAATCTGCAGAATATCAGTAATGTAGCTTTTCAAATTTGCATATAATTGGCTGTGAGAGCTAAATGGATCATGCTCTTTCAATAACACAAGAAATACGTAACAATGCTTCATATGTTTTATAATAGAAACGAGTTCTATTATTTCCTTTTTTTAAGAAAAGAGTGTAATTAAACTTGCTGATCTTTGTGATCATGTGAACAGTTAGACGATTTTTATTTGTAAAAGTTTTCAGCAAAAAATGTCTGTTTATTGCGGTAGCTTTTTTAATAGTGACATCAGGCGATTAACGAGTGGCACTATTTTTTTGCAGAAAGTGCTTTTCGAGCCGTTCATTATTCTCAATAACAATCTATTATCAGAAAGAGAGAAATTTTCGGATACGTGCCGCGTAGAGTGCAATCATCGAATTGACATTTGCACGCGAATGAGCGTCGAATTAATTCGAAGCGGTTACTCGAACGTGACATTTTGCGCTTTCGCGCGAATACCTTCCCGCAGTCGCTAATTTTGAGCGACGTCAGCCTCTATTCGCAAATAGTTTGTCAGCTAAAGCCCTAAAATGAATTAGGTCGAGTCGGCTTGTTAAACATACTAATTCCTGAAATACTCTAATTTTAGATTCTGTGTTTTAAAACGTGATGTGCGGTACAAAGGCGAAAGATGAACACTCTTGTGTATTTTATTAAATTTTATGTTTTAACTATGTATCCTATCTTAAAAGAGTAGTGTAACGAAATGTTTCGAAAATTTCGCAATTTCACGAAATCCAAGTTAAAATTCGCAAAAATCTCTAAAAATTCCTAAAAACCTTTTGGAATTTCTTAACATTTAAAATCTCTTAATATTCCTTAGAAATCCTATCAAATTCCATGAAATACTTAAAAATTCCACAAAATCTTTTAAAAATTAGAAAAACCTCATAAAATCCTTTAAAATTTTATGACAAACTTCGAAATCCTTTTAAATTCTACAAAATGTTTTAAAAATCATATCTGTATAGAAATTCTTTTGAAATCCTTTAATAAAATTACCTGACAAATTTTAAAATCCTTTAAAACCCATAACATATTTTTAAACTCTTAAAAATCTTTTGAAATCCGTTAAATCTCGTAAAAAATTTATTAAATTTCCTAGAAATTTCTTGACATTCCTTAAAATATTATAAAATCCCTTTATATCCTTTAAAATCCATTAAAATTATAAGAAATCTCATCAAATTCCATGAAATCCTTTAAAATTTCACAAAATCTTTTAAAAATCACATAAATTTCTTTAATTTTCTTAAAATTCTTCGAAATTCTACACCATTTAAAATATTTTAAAATCCCTCAAAATCTCTTAGAATTCTTAAAAATCTCTGACAAACTTTAAAATCCTTTAAACCCCATAAAATATTTTAAAAGTCATAAGTATCTCTTGAAATCCGTTCAAATTTGTGAAAATCCCTTAAAATTCCTTGAAACTCTACGAAATTAAAAATCCCTTAAACTTCCTAGAAATCTTTTGAAACCACTTAAAATTCCTCGAAATTTCATGTCAAGATAAATAATAAATAATCGTGCGTGTAGCACGGGTGTTGGTTTGCTAGTTTAACTAAATAACTGATCAGTATATCCCCGTTTGTATCCTGTATTTAGCTGAGGTCCCTAAAGTCCCCTATTTTCAAGATTTGGTCCGTAAAGATTTTATTTTCAGAGTCAACAGTGTAAAAATTTCTTTAAATTCTTACAAAATTAATTTACTTTGTTGAAAATCCAACACTCTGATTTAAAAAAAAAAAGCTTTCCTTTGAGCTTCAGAAAAATACCCTATGATCTACAAAAAAGCACCCTATGTACCCCATTTTTTTCTTATAGGGAAAGTGAAGCCTGCATTTCTCCTACCCTAAAGAATTTTATAATTCCCTTTTCTTCCTACCTAAATTAACTTCAAATTAAATCCAATTCAACTTGAAAAAAATCCCTTAAATTCCAGCACATTCCAACCTCGCATCGCCAATTTAAACCCGAGGTCAATGTCTCCGAAACATTTCTGAGGGTCTAGAAGCTCAAACTCAAGCCTAACGAATCAAAGGCGGCGCGCACGATTAGCGGATACCTAAGCATTATTTTCATCCTCCTTCCGTTTCGGACCCTCGTAAATTGGCGGTCACTACGATAAACTCGCGAGGCCGCGAACGTTCAGCATTTATTATTACTCGCGTGTGAAGCTTGATACCCTGGAGTGTATAGAGCATAAAGCTCAGCGGTGTTGGCTTACGAGTGAGAAAGGGGTTTAAGGGAGGGGGAATGTGCTGCGGGGGATGAGAATGGGGGTGGGGGAAAGGCCAAAGGACGCTCGACGGGGTTGCGGGCGGGGGGTTGGAGGTGTGGGGCGGGCGCGCCTGCACCTCATAAACTTAAACCCTAATTAACCGGCGCTACGGCTACTGTTGCGCCCTACGTGCGTATGTTTCCCGTTTGTACACACGAACGCACTTTGTCGTCCACCCCTTCGCCCCTCACAGTATTTCCAACTCTGCATCTTTCTCTTGCTTAGAGCACTACACAGTCTCTCTTTCTCTATATTTCTCTATCTCGCCTTATGTTACACACACATATATATATTGTATATACCTACATATATTGGTGGTATTCTCCAGCGGGAGGCGCGATGTTTATTGCCCGACTTCCCATAAATTAGCCTCCGCCACGAAACTATCCGCCGGGCCCCGTTCGCGGTGAAAACGCAAGATACAGTTCAGAAGACGGAATGGGATCGAATTTGCCCGATTCTGGGATCTTAGCTGCATATTAAACTTGCAGAATTTGCATTTTGTCTTTCTTCGAAGTGAGAATCTGCATTTTTTATATGCCGCTCTGAAGATGATGCAGTTGTTTTCTCGAAATGGGACAATTTGGAATTAACTGATTAGAAATTGCGCAATGATATAAAAATAAAGCCTGGGTCGGGAATCCTGAGCTTGAGACCGATGCAACACGAGTTGGGAGCAAAAGTCGGATCCCGGGGATTAGGAAAGTTTGAAGCAGGAAGTCAACCGGATCAACCTGGGGATTCAAGTCGCGGAAACTCGGGCGCGGGTTTGTTTTGGATAATACCAGCACTGCTTCGCTGTCGCTTAGCTTGATAAACGCTTAACGCGATTTTAATCTACGTACACTCGCCGGTGTGAAAACCACACTAGGCGAAATGAATGAGATTAATTTCCTTGCGAAATTCATTTCGGGAAGAGAAACGGAGAAGCGAATACAACGTTACGTGTAGTTAGTACGTTTTCCAAGTTGTCGTGTAGTTAGAAAAATTATGTTTGAAAAATTACGCAATGCATCTCCATCAATTGGAAAATTTATGTACTAAATTGAAAAAAAAAATCTCTGAAGCTTTTCTCTGATGAATCTCGCAATGCGTTTGCACGTAATCCACGGATTCGTGTGGACACAAATATGGGCGTATTGTACGTGATTCATGTAAATGGTGATCTCCTTTCGTTTGACAGTGACGGAATCGTTCGATAATGTCGTCCTGCCTCGCTCTAAATTTATAGCCTGCGAGGGCAAAAGTTGCAAGACTTGTGGCCTGTCAAGAGAATGTGTCACTCGAGCATACATTTTTTGCCTTTTTCAGATTAAATCATTCAGGAAGACTACATTAAGAAGACGAATCCAATAAATCCTCAAATTTATACATACCCGAAATTTTGATGCACAACTTAAACAAGAATCCTTGAGTCTTCTAAATCCGTAACCCATTTTCGAAGAACACATTCTTCAAAATGGTTTAGGTTGACTCTTCCCCTTTTCCCCCTCTTTTTTCTTTTGTTACGTAATTGACTAATTTGAAAATTTGTTAATCATCGGAATAAAGAAAACATCGATATTTGAATCGATGGATCGAAAGTAAAACATCGATGCAAAAACATCGATCATCGCAAGGAA
>JAUESH010000008.1:6278654-6298745 GCA_032275165.1 Synergus magnus | reverse complement strand
CATTGGTTTTTGAATGACTTGAAGTTGTAAGAAGTAAAATAAATAATCGTGCGCGTAGCGCGCCTGTTGGTTTGCTAATTACTCTAAATTTTATGAATATTTCCGAAAATCTATTAGGGATAATTCCCGAAATTTTTTACAGTGTATTCAGACTAGATATCCACTTTACTCTGTTTTCTTGTGTAACAAGCTGTACTTCACTTCAATTTGATTATCTTAAAAGCATTATTACAACCGGTCTTCCAGAGTTTCCACAAACAATTGTCAAGTCGCTAAAATAAAGCGTGTAATTTGGATCATTCGGGGTTAATGAAACTTTGGATGTAGGGAGTAAGTTTGGACAGTGAGTGCTTTTTAAGAGGTCGTCCTTCAACTCCAGTGGTTCCCCTTCGTTCTCGAGAGCGGATAATAGAGTCATTTCCACGGGTATCGACCCGGGACTAATTAATGTTCTTGGCTTAGATATCTTTGGAGAGAGCACAAGTGTAATATAAATAATAATAATTTGCTCGAAAAATGCCGGAACAACCCTCGATCATTATCAGCTCGTAAATCCTGGCATAAAGATATCGCGGGTAAATTGCGAAGGTATTGGCGCGGAAGGTTCGGACGAACGGGCTCAGGGGTACCAACCAAGCAGGCTTACGGGCGTACCACGCGGTGCATTGCAATATAGTCGGGGCGGCAACAGACCAATCACGCGCCGGCTACTAATTTGCTGGCTCAAACAGCTGCCGTTCTGCCGCCTATGCGAAAGCCGCTTGCTTATACGGGTATATCTACCTCGATACCGATCCGATTCGATCCTCAGCTCATGCTGGGATATTCGATCGGTCCTGGCCTTCTGCGATCTTCCTGCTCTTATTCGCCTTCCAGTTCCACCCTTTTTCATCTTGTTGGTACCCCTCCGTCCCGCGGCGGACAAAACATTTCTTAATTGGGTTTCGTGGAGAGACGTCCGATCGCTTTCGCAGAGGGATCTCTCGGCCTGACATCGATTATTTATTTATTTATTTTCTTACCCCATTTCGATGTATCTGGCCTTGCACTGTACACGCACCAGACTTTCGAGTGCTAATGAGAGATCAATGGGGAATATCAAGTGGCTCAGGTCGATAGCAATTTAAGAAGAGTTTTTTGTACCGCTACATCTTTGGGCGACATTTTTGATGCAGGGAAGAAAATATTGAACTCGCTTTCGAATTGATTTATTTGGATTTGGTTACAATTTGAAATTGGAGTGTTTTGGTACTTCACTATTCAAGTTTTGCAATTTTGTTTCAAGTTTCTCAATTCGAATTTCGATCAATACTTAACATTCTCGATTTGCGATTCTTTTTTCAAAATGATATTAAAATTTAACGATCTATGAAATTAAAATTTTCGAGGTAGGTTTTCGAGTTAAAAATTGAAAGCAGTTAAAGTTTAAGTATAATATCTCCGACCTGAAAAGTTAAAAATCTAGAGTTACAAAGTATAATTACAATTGAATTTATAGAATCAAGTGGAGACGAGAGAATGTTGAATTTCTCATATCTATATACGAAATCGGGGAAATGAATTCGAGGCCGTCAGTCGTGAAAAACAAAGCACAAAATCAAGGGCTTATCGTCCTAGAAAATAAATCGAAGTCTGGTAAATTGAGTTCTCATTTTGAAAATGAGGGCAGCGTAATCGTGGATTATAAGGATCTATTTTCTCCACTGTAGTGAATAAAGTAAGATCAAATGCGGTTGTGCGCACGAGGCGGAACTCCTGAGGGGAGAAAAGAACCCTTAGGGGTGACGGGCTGATCTATCGGCCAATAAACTGACACGGCCAGTAATTGTCCAGCGACCATTGGGTCAACGTCATTATTGGATTATCCGCGTTTTCTAGAATGGCACTGTCACGATTAGTGTCCGATCGTTCACTTTAAGTATATTCGAGTCTCGTTAAAACTGCCTCTTATTTATATCTTGAAAAACACGAATCTTCGATTTCGTAAATTATTCACTTAACGGTTCCTAGTTCACTCAACTCGAATCCTGACAACCTTTCAGTCTATAGCTCCATCATGTTTCCGGAAACATTGACTTTAAATGAGAATAATTTAGAGGCGGGAAGTTGTAAAAGATATAATGTAATTATGTTTTATAATACTAGCAAGCCAACACGCGCGCTACGCGCACGATTATTTATTTTCCTTCTTATAAATTCAAGTCATTCAAAAAACAATGAAATCTTGCTGATTCAAATTTAGAGAGCAGGTTTGAAACAACAATGGATGCAAGATTTTAGGGACATTTCGTTACATTAATTTTTTTAGAGAGGAATTTCAAGACGTTTCATATTGTAATGATGTCATTATTTCAATCGCCTCAAGATTTTACTCGTCATTATTATCATATTATTATCATTGCCATTATTTTCCGAGTAATCGAAATTCCGGAAAGGGAAAAGCGAGACAAAAGTAGTTTAAGAACCTGTCATGAGCTTCCAGATAAAGTGCTAAACGGCCGTGAGCTTCCAGATGCCGCCGAACATAAATATCGTATTCTCGTTAGCATTCATCTGTCAGCCACTTGACTTTGCGTTACTCTTCCTGCTAAAGAGGATAATTAAAGAACTGAAGAGTGAAGCATCGCATGTCTCTGAAATTTCATGTTTGCTCCTATATCCGATACATTTTCTTCCCCTCTATTCTCTATTGGTAAAAATCGTTACAGTTCCACAAATAAAAAAAGAGAAACTTTAGAGGTTTCAAAGGAAGAGAAAATGAAAGGAGATAAAAGGGAAATTTCGGAAGTAGTTTCTAAAATCCCTATAAAAAATGGTCATGGGTCGAAATGCCAAGTTCAAGATCTCGAAGGCAGGTTGCTTCGACCGCTCGCACGGCCCCTCATAAATCCGCTCTCTTCTCTATTTTTTTCTCTCGTCTTTTTCCCCGGAACTTCGGGGATGCTCTGAACATGGTGAAAGTTTCGAAACAATGCAAAGCACGCAAGCAAGAAAAAAAAAAGAGAAATCGTAGAGGCAAGCTTTTCCTGCAGTGACAATTGTACATTGTACAAGTTTAAATCCGAAAAGTTCATGGAATAGAAAGCTCGCTTGCTGATTCGAAGTTTTATTACGTGACTGCATCTCAGCATCATTATTCAAGTGTCCAAGCGTTTCAGAGGTTAAACGCGCAAAGCTGCTGTCGAGAAGATTAGCGAAATGCGAGAGCAGTGCGAATGGCGGCGAACCCTTTGTAGAGTAATGAATCTTTACTGCAGAAAGCATTAAATGCGGCTGACTTTTTGCAAAAAGACGAGAGCACCGCCGATTCCTTTGAGAATTACTTCAATGATCTTAGAATGTAAACTGGGACTTAGGAAGTTGAATTTGTCGCAGAGGCTAGATTACTGTTTAGGTTACGTGTCCGGAATTTTCCTTTGATTGTAGGAAGTTAGGTTTATTCTGTTTTATTTATTTTACTTATCCCTTAAAAGCTCTTTAAATTCCATAAAACCCTTTAAAATTTTACAAAATCTTTCAAAATTCAAAACTATCACTTAAAAATGCCAAATTAAGGATCTTAAACTGAGACTGCAAAATTGAGAATCAAAAAAAGGAAGCGAAATTGGGTTCGCTGAAAAATAAAAATAAAAAAATTTAGAACCAGAATTGCAGAGGTGCAAAGAAAAAGGATGAGGAATCGAAGACCAATATTCTAAAACCTAAATAGCTAAAAATGCAAAATGAGGACGCGCGAAGGGGTCGATGAACTGGAGAATATACAATTGAGGAAGGGAAATGGATGTTGATGGATGAAGGAAATGTATCCAGGGGATTATTCACGAAAAAATGGAAGAGTCGAAACTTATTCGATCTCCGGGTAATAAAGCACTCCTCGATCTTAACGCCAGGAGTAACGACCCGGGAAAGAGTTGTTTCCGAAGTAATACTTCATGGACGAAGAAACGGAGGATGACCAGTGACCACGAAACATCTGGATGCAGCAAACATAGAAACGGTCGAAGCAAGTCTTAAGTCTACGATCGCGATGACCCTTTCGAAGTTGAGCAAGCTCTGTGTTCCCTCGAGTGAGGTGAATGAGACTTTGGCGTTTTTAAGAAGGGATATCGTAGCAACGAATCGCACTGAGTAGGAAAGAGAAATGTTACTTCTTCCTCTTACGATCCAGAGGCAATGAATGACTTGAATGACTCTTGAGAGCCCTCAGTGGGCAATGGACATGCAAAGTGTGTCCAACATCACGTCGCACTATCATTATGAAGTTGCCGGACGGGTCCGATCGACACGCTGGTCCAAAGGTCAGTTGAGAAGGGTTGCCATTATCGCGGTCAAACGGGGTCAGTCCAATTACACGACGCGTCGTTAGGGTTTTACAGCGCGACTCTCTTCGAGCCTTCGTAAAGGGGTTTTCGACCCCAATCATCTATCGTT
The DNA here is from genome assembly GCA_032275165.1 of Synergus magnus. NCBI lineage: Eukaryota > Metazoa > Arthropoda > Insecta > Hymenoptera > Cynipidae > Synergus > Synergus magnus. The sequence goes on along the minus strand of JAUESH010000008.1, from coordinate 6,294,314 downwards.
ACGGAACTTACGGGCTGGACTTCAAAGTAATTGAGAAGAAAAATGCTCTTCAGGATAATGAACCTGATGATCGGGTCAAACTTTGATTTTTTAGATAGGGTCAAGAATTATTTCTGCAATGATCTGAAGAAATAGAATTGAGAATCCAAACACACAGTTGATAATTTAATCCTGTCTTTACAGACCACTAGTTCCTATCGAAGCTTTGAAAGTTTGAACCAGCCGTTAAAATATATAGGCAATCGCGAAAATGCTCATCCTGATTTTAGACCCCAGGAGCAATCGATGTCCCATAACATTTCGACAGTATGCAAATCACGGGGAGTTTCAATGATTTATCCCCGGAACGCAATTTGTTTAAGTGTATCCCGATTCCATTTGGGTTAGGCAGCCACTTAAGCGGGCTGCGAATGCAAGTAGTAGGTATATGAGTATCAGTAGGTATATGAGTATCGTGTGATCGTGTCGGATCTGCCCGTGCACCCTTTCCAACTCAGATTTAAATATAAGTAAAAGGTCTGGTGGCACAATCCGGGAATACTATTCGCCTTCTGGAGGTTGATTTGCCTTGCATGAAGCTTAGGGAGCTGCAGTGCCGAGAATGCGATCCACGATGTATATACAGCCCTCTTTCTCTTTTTATCCCTCCTGCCACCCTCTTTCTTCCGAGGGTAGAGTTGGTACTTGGATAGAGCCTAGGCGCCGCGACGCCGGCGTACCTACTCTCTCATTGACTTTTTGTTTTCTCGAACCTCCCTCCGGGCTTTTGCTCCACGTCCTCTTATTTTGCTAGCCACCGGCTCCCGTGCTGGTTTACCCCGCTGGCGTATCGACGGCGAGCGCCCCGTTGTTTTATGCAAATGTAATCAGATCGTCGGCGATTTCCCTGCGATTTTATTAAACGTCGCGTCACTCGCTAGGCGCGTCCCAGGGATCAAGTTGCACTCGATTTACCCAATTTCCGAATCACGGAACGATTATGAATTATGGAGATTACCTCCCGCTTAAATGAATACATGCACAAACTGGTCAATTGATTTTAATGACTTCAGGACGATCATCCTCGCTTCAATAATCCTATTTCAAAATTCTGCATCATCAACCTTATATCCTCATTCTGCATTCTTCATCTCCGATCCCTGATTCTAGATTTGTGGTTCAGGTTACTCAATTCTAATTGACCAATCGTCTAATGAAGGATCTGATGCCGTGTACTGTAATCTCAAAAGGCAGCAATTTTTACCCTTTTAATGATACCGTACCAAAAATTCACTTCGTGATACATTCGAGTTCAAAGTTACAAACGTTTCCAATTCGTAACGAGCATTTTATTCCACTTTGTTATCATGAAAGCAAGATTTTATTAATAAATAAGTAAATCCTTGGAAATTCCTTAATTAAAATTGCTTACGATTTCCCACTATGAGATTGGAAGAATTTTCACTATTTTTCACAGTGCAGCAGCATCTAGTAAATTTAACCTTGGGTTAACCTTTGGTTTTCCACCTTTTGATTTTCACTTTTTCCAAATACACGTAATGTCAATTTTGACATTTCAAACGTCACCGTCGAAATTGTGTTGAAGTTGCAGACTTCTAGGCTGAAGAACTTTTTTTATTTGAGTATCTAAGATATTGAGGCTGAATATCTGGATACTTAGACTGAATATCTTGGATGGCTGTCACAAAGTTCACTATCCAAGATGTTAAGGTTGAATATCCATTTTTCTCCGTGTGTATAGCACAATCAGTTCTGATGCAACAGAGATTCTTAAACAGATTCAAAACTCCTTTTTAATGAAGAGACTTCTCCATCTCGATAGGATCTCGCAAATAAACGATCGACTTGGTACCTCACTGTTTCCGTAAGGAACGCCGGTAATCACTCCACGAGTGCACATTTATTATCGGCAATTTAACTACTTCAACATCGCGCCGTGCCACGGTCATAAATATCAGCTACCGTAGGTTGGAGAACGATCCTTGTCGCGATAGGGATGCACTAGATCGTGGTTGCACGACTCAGCAACGAGAGCGCGTATCAAGCAAGAGAGAGAGAGAGAGAGATAGGCAAAAGTGAACCAGAAGAGAATCAGGAGAGAGACACTGGATCCAGTACCAGCAGGGGTTGAATCAAGGGGGTGGGTGTGGGGTGGAATGAAGGCTAGGTACTCTCTACGCATATAGCCAACTCTCTGCCTCCACAATTCTATACTTATATCTATCGCTGGTGGTGTATGGTGTGCCATGATGGCAGTAACTCCGGAATCCTGGGGCTTAAGCTCGCGCGGCGAGGATCAGTGGGAAACTTCCCGCCACGGCTTAAAGGCTTGGTGGTTGCTGCTCTCTGCTTCAGGGCCGCCAACTTTTCGCCATGTTAATGGGCACTATATGATCACGCGTGGCCCCGCGAGTTTTGCACGACCCCGTCCTCGCCTATGCACGCCTCGAGAGGAATCGATCCTCGATTGTCGATAGTCGATTGTCCAAAGTCCACGACTCTACTCCAACAGTCGCTCCTTTTTTTTTAACTTTCTTACCGTTTTACCTTTATCACGGAATCGACCAGATTGGTCGAGTTAGATATAACCACACCTGCGGAATCACGACAGTCGTATATCCTTCTGCGATAGAATCAAACGCGTACCAATTAACGTGGAACGGTTTGGTTTGCTCTATAAGATCTCCAGCGATCTATCTTGCTCTCAGCATGGATGTTTATTGTCTTGCGGAAAGGAAACTTGAATCGTTCTATACAATGTAAGGTTCAGATTCGAGTTAGTATTCACCTACGACCTGTTAATGTTTCGATCCACGATCTCTATTTTATTTTTGCGATTTTGCGTATTTGAATTTTGAGTATTTTTCATTGGTTCTAGTTCTGCAGGGTGGCCACATGTCAGAGAAGTCAGGGAAATATCAGGGAAATACGAGTAGCTGTCAGGGAAAATAGAAATTGACATTTATTAATTCTAACTATCTTATTTTTGTCGTATTACATATTAGCTTTTATAGTTTATTTAACAGATTTTAGAAGCTTTCCAAGGATTTCGAAGGATTAGAAAGAATTTCCAGGCATTCTTTGAGATTCTCTGGGTTTCTAATGATTCTAGGAATTTAAAGGGATTACAAGGGATTTTTAAGATATTTAAAAGATTTCGTGGAATTTTAAAGGATTTCATGGAATTTTAAGAGATTTTAAAGAAAGTTTAGTGAATTCAAAGGATTTTAAGGGATTTTTAAATGTTTCTAGGAATTTAAAGGAATTACTAGGGATTTTTATGATATTTTAAAGATTTTGTGGTATTTTAAAGGATTTTAAAAATCTTGCAAGAATTTAAAGAACATTTAATTTTTTTAAAAGTGAATTTAAGGGATTTGAATGTTTCTTATGGAATTTTAAAGGATTTCACGAGATTTTTATGATTTTTAAAAGATTTTGTGGAATTTCCAGAATTTAAAAAAATTTTGACATTTTTAAAATTATTTTAAGAAATTCTAATATTCCTCATGGAATTTTAAAAAATTTCAAAATTTATTTTTGATTTTTAGAAGATTATGTGAAATTTTAAAGGATTTCATAGAGTTTTAAGAGATTTTAAGGGATTTTCAATATTCTCGTGGAATTTTAAAGGCATGTGGTAATTACCATATAAAGAATTTATGAAATTTAATGGGTTTTTAAAGTTCCTCTTGGAATTTTAAAATATTTCAAGAGATTTTGAAAAGATTTTGTATTTGAAGTGATTTTAAAGTTTTTTTGTGGAATTTTAAAGGATTTTAAGAGATTTTTATATTTTTAAAAGATTCCGCAGAATTTTAGGGAATTTCAAAAGATTTCATTCAGTTTCAGAAATATGTAAGAAGAATATATTCTAAAACTTATCAAATTCCTCACATGGAAGTGTTTAAGGCTTCTCGTTCGATCACCAAAGTTAAGCATCGCTTGACTCGGTTATATATACTCGGACGAGGGTCTTCGTACTAAATGAGTGTATTTATCAGTTTTTAAGCTGGTTTCACTCTCAAACCAATACTTTAGAACTCTAAATTATATCAAACTTACAATTTCAATATGTAATAATAATTTCAAAAAACCTGGAATTATAATATTTTTTTCGGGCTTTGAGTAGACACCTTGACTTATGATTTAGAATTTTTGCTCCTGGCTCTCATAGTTGCAGATCAACAAACGAAAAATTGCTATAAGATACTTTGTGGAAAGCCTGGTGAACTTCTTTGGTGGATTGCTAGCCACCCAGGGCATATCGATCGATTCGCCAATTCCAAGCTGAAACTTCGTGAGACTCGGGCAAAGAAGAGAGACGAACGATCGCTAATAAAGACATTAATATCGACGTCAAGTGTATATCTAGATGCACCGTGAGCACAGAAACCACTGCGGCATGGGGTCACGTTTGGGAATAGATTAGACGGTCACGACTGAAAACAACGTCTCGGTATGAAAGATCATCAATATTTATAGCAGTATTCTTTGCATGCGCGGCTCACAGTATAGGAGTGACTTTTACAATGAATATATTCATTTAGATGCGATCTACCTGCCACATCTCTCTCGCTCCTTCCTTCTCTTTCTCTTTATCTCTCCCTTTTCACGCGGAAATATACGAGTACGGAAGCGTTGATAAATGGCGCAAATTTTGCAAGTCGTGGTGATGAAAGAACTAAATGTCAACTTTAACGAAGCAGATTTGAATTTTACGTATGAAAGGAGTGGCGAGAATTCAAACATTTTTCGGCTCTTGTATGTCAGCTCAAGACGAGATAAGACACGTTTCAACATCGATCTTTACGACGCTTGTGGCCGAATCTAATTAGAAGTCGCTGGCCGTCCGAGTTGGATTTGCTTTCTAGGATCTGTCATTCGAAAAATATAGCCTTTTTGAATTTAGCCTTTGGCCGTTTCAGAATTCCTGGCAAAAACGAAGACAGATGTTGAGCAGGCGCCATCCTAGGAAAGGAACCCATTGGGATTTGGGCTTGTCCAGGGGGTTGCGCCCTACATTAAGGGTTTTAGCTGTCCAAGCGTATCCGACAGGCGTGTCGGGTTACCCAGGTTCCATTTCTCCACCGAACGCCCACTTTCAACACAATTCTTCTGATTAGCTCGACCGACTTACAATTCTCCAATTTACTCCCAAAAGTCGTAAACCAGCCGCTCACACTCTGCCGTCGAAGCGTGAACATCCTTTTCTCCTGCCATATGCACTCTATATCAAAATGTAATAAAGCATCCGACTGATTGCTGTGAAATTCTTATTCAATACGAATTTAGTTCAATGCGAAATTAGTTCAATGCGAATTTAGTTCAATGCGAATTTATTTCAATACTAAAAATGCTTTGAACCATTTACATAATAATTTCTGTGTCGCAAAACGCGTCATCCGTGTTTTCCTCGCATCAGATTAAGAATGCCTTTTCTCAATCAGGTGCCAGTTTGAATAACTGAGGAACGCCCAGAAGGTGAATAGAGTTTCTCTCTCAGAAAGTTGTTCGTCATCCGCGTTATAACACCGCTGTCAGCCATTGATTACAGAGTGTGCGCACAGTGCCTTATCTTCCCTTTACACGCCTGGGGATCGGAATCCCCAACCTTGAAATATCTCGTACATCCCCAAAATTAATATCTGTTGGTCCAATATCATCCATCGCCGTAAACCCCTCGAGCTTCTTGGACCACTGTAATGACCCAGAATGTATGAAAGACCTACGGCTTTATTAGACGACGTGTCCGGAATGCTTTACCAGCCCACATATGAAATCTTCCTGTCTCAATTAGTTTCCCTCAAAAGCTTATGGCTTCTTGTTTACCCTGGATTATGACTTCTAATACCTCTCAAGCATGAATTATTCATCATCAAAACTCAAATAAGTAGCTGTATGCAGTTTATATGCAAGAATCACACATTTTTTCCCATTCCCAAATTGGTAGTTGGTTAGCAGTGGCAAAGGGAACAATCGACTTGGTGAAAAGTTAATACGGTTGCTCGAGTATTCGGCTCACGGCTGATGCGACGATGACGATCCGCCATCTCAGCGCAACTTGGGAGGTCCGCTCTTGATATCCCCTTCTCATCCCCTCACCTGGCCTTCCAACCATTTCTTCTTGTACTCGCTTCATTCCTTCTCTCTTCCTCCTGGAGTCCTCTCTCTTCATCCTCCAGGACAACCCTCTCTTACTCTCTCCTCTCTTGTCTTTCTCTTGCCCTTCGTCCATGGCTTCTCCTTCATCTGCCTCCCCCCTTTTCTCCCCCACAGGTAAAACTTCTATTCTCCTCGTCTCTCGTCGAAGACATGCCCATGGGAGTTTCGAGTCCCGCGATCATATTTTTTGCATCGAAGCCCAGAAAATAACCTCCACGAAAGAAGTTGAAGAAGGACGAAAGAAGTTTCGCCCCTTCGTCATACGACGCTCGGGGGATAATGTCGGGAACGTGACGAGAGGTGAATAGAAGACGAACGCAAGTCTGGACTCTCTCGAGGAAAAAAAGTTGGATCGACTTTTCCCGAATATGGTGGCGATCGACTAGCAGGATTTTTGCGACAAGACTTTTATGTACATGAATCTCGCAGGTGCTGGCAGCCTCTTAAGAAGAGATAGAGATATAAACATAACGAGTACAAGAAGTCTTATCGCGGTTGTATGAAAAAGAAGTGGGATATACGACGGCGCTAAAATACGGCCATTCTCCACGCGCGTTTCTTCTCGCGGCGAACTTAATTCATCCAGTCTTATGGCGAGACAATTTATTTATTATAAATTGATCGAACCGGCTGCCGTTCCGATGAAGGCGGCCCCGGGTGGGAAAATCGACGAAAAAAATGTGAAAGTTAGAATGCGGTTATCGGAGGCCTGATGAAGTCCTCCGAACATATTTTAGATTTATTGCATTACACTCTGTGACAGTGATCTGGCACTTTTATGGAGACCTAGCACAAGTTGTAGGTCTGGTAAAACTAAGAAAAACGGTCCTAAAACGTCTTTGGAACATTGTATGTTTTTAGAACGTTATTTGGCCCTACTTAGGACGTTTTTAGGACGTTCTAAAAACGTCTTGAGACATTCGTGCCTGCTGAGTTACTAGTAGAAATTTTTTTACATATAGCTATTCACTTTTAGTAATGTTGTCACTTTCCGTTAAATTATCAGTACTGCAAACCTTCTGTTTATAGTCATGATGTTAGGTTTTCTGGAATTTTTAGAGCCTAGGCACGTCAGAAACAGTCCAAATTTTTAGCATATTCCCTTTTTAGTTACAATATCGAGTCTCGGTGCAGTGATTTTCCGTTAATTACGAAGAGTACTGGTGAAGTATAGTATCGGTGGTACCTTGGTCTGATTCTCGCGTTCTCCGGTTCTGGCATAACCCGGGGGGAACTGTTGAAGGTAATTAGACTCTATACGGCAAGTGGTAAACAAGCAATGTGTGCCTTCGGCATCTTTGGCATACCTGCGCAGCAAACACCTACCTACTAGATAGCTAACTCTGGTGAGATTCGAAGGCAGCGTGGAGCATTGTGGGTATGATTTATGCTGATTAAGACTCTGGTAGCAGTGCGCATTATCGTTAACCCGTAAGTCATGGAATGGAGGAGGGTCCGCGCGAGACTTTCGAGTCGCAAGGTGGCTGGTGTGTGACACTGTCTCGCAGGTAATTTAGTGCGTACCAAGATTTCTGTATAACGCATTTATACTGGCTCAGGGGTATATTGTGCTCGTGGACACGGCATAGGTATAAGGTTGGTACCTATAGGTATAATATAGGGAGTGAAGCGAGGGCCTATTCAAAGCGGATGATTCAGTGGCCGCTGCTGCAGCGGATAAGATCTCGTGCCGCGCCGCCTCGTTCATCTTCCCCGCGACCGAGACCAACCTGTAACTACGTAACCACCCAAACAACCAATCCTTTTCCGTTTCTTTCTCTTGTTCCTAGATACCATGCAGGAATTCGGTACGGTACTTATACTGAGAGGCTTAGTCTTAACCCATTGGAACGAATAGCTGTATAGTTGACCATCGCCTACGCTCTCCGAAGCCCATCCATTTTCGAATCTTTCACCCAAAGTCCAAACTGTCCAAGACCGGTGTTGGTATTGCTGTCCGGACCCCTTTACCTTCTCCACTCCTCTTTCCTTAGGTCTACCTTGTTTCGCCTCCTGCTCTGCCACTTCGGATATCTACGACCTCGGATCCTTTACTCTGTCTTCGTTACCATATCACGATAGAGAAAATACACGCGGACAATGTACAGCTGTCTCATTCCGGGAGGAACTTGTCTCGACAGGTTACCTAGACCTTCGCCAGGAAAAAAAATATAAAAACTGCGGATGGAAAAATAAGGAAAGTTTCACTATTTCCTATATCTCTGATTTTCTGCAACTCTGATCTTTTGAGACTTTAATCTTCTGTGCTAAACAAAAAGTACTACTCGTAGTACTTTGGTCAATGTTGCGGTAAAGAAAGGGAGGTGAAGAAGACACGCATAAAAGCAATCGCTGCATCGATAAACGTAACGTCCGTAATAACCGGCAATTTGCGAGGACTTTTAGTTAAGCAGCTCGCGTATCCGAGCACTGGGAGGAGTGGTGTTGGTTCGAAAGAGGATGGTTCGGGAGTAATTGCTGTGAGGGGATGCTTGGTCGCATCTTCTTACCAGCACTTTGCTGTGTATATTCTCCGCCTTACTTGCAATATAAAAGAAGATGATGGCGGAAAAAGTGGAGGCGAGGCGCATTTATATCTAGTAAAAAAATCAAGTCCAACGCCAACAGCGTCAACTTCACGTGCAGTATGTCTTCACATCGTTCACAAGTACCGCTTTCTACAATATCGATCCGCGACATGCACAAAAAGGTTGTAATCGCGTATTTAGATGCATGCATGCATCGCATGATGCAGTTGTTGAACGTAATGAAAAGAACGCTTCGCAAAGAAAGCCGCTTTCCATCCCAAGACTCTTTGTAAGAAAGAACATGATTTATGTGGGACCTATGAGGCGAACAATTTACGACCTTTGTGCTAAGAAGTGGAGGTTTTGATGTTCGGATGAAAATTTGCATTCAAGAAGCTTCCGGCAGTTTGTTAACATAATTATTGAAAGAGCATTAAGTCTAATTAGAGTTATTTTATAATTTAGAAAAGTTGTTTTCCTGATTGAAATTGCAAGTGTAGATCATGTCGAGAGATTCGAGATATCTTTATAGGTATTTAATGCGCTGGGCGTGGAATACTCTAATAACTACCTACTCTTCACTCAATACACTACTGACTCGATTCTGACGTCGTTAGCCAATCGACAAACTAATCGGTATTCCTTGATCTTTTTTCTATTATTTTATCACCTTCAGACTCTAAATTATATGAATAAATGCACGCGATTCTCGATATAATTCGAGATAAACGATTTCAGCAATACACACGCACATTTTGTTATTTTCTCTTCCTATTACAACTTGTAATTGAGGAAAATTGAAATAATGATAGTTTATTTGAGTGAAATCTGCAGAATAAAAAGGGCATTTTTAAAAGTTAATAATAATCTAGGATAACTGTTTTTAAATCACCGGAAATAGGAATCAGCCCACATTAATGTGATCCAATCAGATAAAAAAAGGGCGGAGCCAAACCGGTTTTAGGCTCATGGTGGGAAGCTTATAGGTAAAGTGGGGATCCTTTAAGGAACTTCAAAAATCCTCTTTTCCTACATTTCTAAATTATTTTTCCTTTTTACTATTTCCCTTAATTGACCCCATTGCGAAACACGTATAAACAGATTTTGGAATAAAATTACAGTTGCAGCATCATAAATCTTGATCAGTATTATTTGCCATAAATGGTGTGACATTTCAAAGTTTAACCAATGGGCCATATGTCAGGCAGTAAAGTGCGGCTATCTAATCAAACAGGATTACTGGAGAGCAATTAACGCAAATGGAGTGCTGGGTCATCGATCAATCGGATAAAGCCATAAAATCTCAATCGTAACAAGCCATAAAATCTGGAATGTGCGTAAATGTTAACGAAATCGAAAAGCACATCTGGGGCGATAGCTCCGGTAATTATTCATCAAGAGCCCTCGTTAAAACACGTGCATTATTATCTTCTTCATAAGCATTTTGTGCGGGGACGATTATCTCCCAGGCGAAAAAAAAAGGAAGTGGATTCTGCTCGTCGTGGCCGATCGCGTTCCGCAAAATGGCGCTGATGAAAAAGGGACGAAAAGGAGGCTGGTCGCGGGGGCCGGTCTGCGGGGACTAATTTTTATTTCCCTCTTTTTCCAGTAAGTGCTCCGCGTCCACCTATTTCTCATAAATTTGAATGAATTTACATGAATTTGAATTTAATGCCGCTCCATGCTTTATCGAAGCAATTAAGCTTTTAAGCGCACATTTGCATTAATCCAATGTTTACAATTACGGCGGACTTCTGAAGAATTCGAACTTTGTGCGTATCGATCGCATCTGATGTCCAGCAGACTGTATTAAAAATTCTTAAGGATAGAGATTTTCTCAGTTCTTTCCCAAGTGAAAATAATATGCAGAGTTCCTGCAGAATGCCTAAATAATTGAAAATTCAATAATGAATAACATGAAGTTGCTTAGTCAGAAACTCTGCATAATATTTTTACCTGGGTTTTTAAAACAGACATTTGTTTCCGTTTTAGAACTCTGCAGGTGATGTTATTGATCGAAAGGTGTCAACTTTGTGGGCATGTAGCGCGATTACTGTTTTCCAATGCGCTTTCAGTGTTGTTTGTCAGGAACGATCGATCATGGTTTACGGTATGCGCCTAATAAATCTGCTCGTCGGTAGCAACGGTGAAAATCTACGAGTTCAAAATTGTCCTAGTCCCGCCGATACTTTACAGCGTTAACGATCGAGCTAATTTGCAATCATCGACTCGCAAATGAATAATAATGCGCGCATGAATTTACGAGAAAAGTGCCGTTGGCGACAAACTTGTTGACTTAGAAATTTCATAGTTTTGCATAAATCGTGGATCAAAAGGATCTTGTTTGAAAATTCATAGTAAATTGTTGATTAGGATGAGACTAATTGAGAATAGGAGTGAATCTAATTGACGAGAGTTGTGTAAGATTTCGAGTTGTGTAAATTGTCGGATTGTGTAAAATGTCGGTTAAAGTGACTTTGGTAGATTGGGAGGTAGATATCTAGGAGAGAATAACACTCGTACGCTTCTTATTATTTCTGTACATACGGGTACATTCCTCTCCCGAGGACGACATAAATCTTTCTCACCGTAAGAAAGGTTTTGGCCACGGGCGTATCTTCGGTTCGGTTCCATTTTTGTAACAAGGTATCCTGCGTGGGCGCGGATAATGAGGTGACACATAAGGCAGCACACATGGAAAGAGCCACTCAGAAACGTATTTAATAGAAATAACATTTTTTTACGATTTCCTTTCCAATTAAATGGAATTATCTAAAAGAAAGATGGAAAGAAATAATACGTTATCATTCAATTTTGATTAATGCACACCGAGAAGAAAAAATTTTGAATAATGCACAGCTGTTCAAAATTTCTGTTATAATTTCACAAAAAATTTAGTATAAGTTTATACAATATATGTTTATATGACAAGGCCGGGTAAATAAATATTGACTGTTTTTGTTGTGCCTAGGCTCTACCAACTGTAAAAACCTTCACATCATTCTTACAAACAAAAATTTGACAGTACTTAATAATCGAAATTTGACAATACTTAAAAATGTAACGGAACCTAATGTTTCATACAATAGAGAAAGACATATCCAAAAAGTAATTACCTTCAGCAATTCTGTTGGATTTTTTACCAAAGTTTGCACGAAAGGTCCACGATGCAAGAATCTTTCGTCCGATCTGGAGGTAAAAGGATGAAAAAAGAAGGCAAGAGACAAGAGAAGACCGTTTCAGAAATCTTCGAGTTGGCCGAAAGTAGAAGGCTAGACTGCTTTTTTCAATCTGAAATTGAGTTTTAATCTTCTCATCGGACTTTAGAGCATTAGTAAAAGTTTTTCAAAGATATTCATATTAAGGACTTCGTAATCGAAAAGGTCTAAGTCGTTAGACACGATAGCGAGGAATATTTCTGTGACTAACAAGGAGTTTGGATTTAAGGGGCAATTTATAAACGACATGTACAAGCCTTCAGGATTATGGCATTCAAGATTGACACGAGTGCTACTTACCACAAGGGGCAGGTTTGCCAACATTAGTGCTTAGAACCGTAAGGATTTATCGTAACTGTTCATTCACGATTCAGCACCTGGGTTTAAATTATCAATTAGACATGTCTGTTCCAATCAGTCCCACTGCATTCAATATATATATCAAAGTGTTGTGCAATCCTATTCTACAACTTCGAAAGCGAAAGACAACCGGATGTTTTCATTTCTTTTCTATACAAAATCGTCATCATTGATGTCACAGATGTCTCATTACCATAAGTATATTTTTATTATAAACAGATATTATTGTTTTCGAAAGGATCTGTCCAAAAATGTTGAAAGCAAGTCACGTACTTTTCTTTACTATATGCATCTGTATCTAGAAATCTCGGAACAGTGCCAGCAGTTGGCTCCCGGCTGTTAGGGTCGTGGGGTCGTTACCAGTTTGATGTGAAAACTATTTGCCCGAGTGAAGCATTAGACCACTGCTAGAGGATTATAATACGCCAAAAAAGTAGCGGTGCGAAACATTTTTGGCAGCCAAATCCCATATCGCGTTTTGCGAATCCTGAATGAAGTAGCTGCGGAACTAGTTCTGGCTAACTTTCGTGATTTATGCGAGTTCATTATTATTTTCGCCTGCGGAATAATCGCCGACGAGTGGAGCCGGAACTATACTACGCTGAATAATGGAGCTTCTTTTTCCTTGCGCGACGCATTTTATGGCGAAACCGATAATCGATGAAAATACTAGAGATGCATAACGAGAAAATACAAGACAAAAATCAATTTGCTTCAAACACGATCAGAGGAGTAAACACTTGATGGCAAACGAGAATCTCGTTTTTAGCGAGACAAAACGAGACGAGAATTCTCGATCGATTTTTTTAATGTGGATTCTTGATCTACTTAATGTTTTGAACACATCTAGATATGTTTGGGACAAGTCTCGTTTTTGTCTTGTATGTGCTCGTTATGCATCACTAGAAAATACCTAGAAGTATTTGTTCAAAGTCTTTCATAAATTTATCAAATTCTTACGCAAAATCATTATATTACAAAACACTTCCTTTATCAAAAGATGAAATCAAATTTTCGGACAAATTAATGTAATAAAATTCCAGGTAATATGCACCTGTTGCAAAGGTTGCAGAGGTTGCAATTTATGACGTGAAGGAAAATCGTCTCATCGCTGGAATGACGATAATGATCGGTTACTTGAAGAAGATCGAGGCGGCCAATCTGAAATCCCGTTGGTAATTCTAGAAATGTGAACCAAATTTTAAATTCCGGTCCCCATCTTCCATAATCATAGTTTCTTGCAGGTAAACGCGATGGCGTCCTCTTGGTAGGAACCGGCTCTCCCCACTCTTTCTCACAATACGTATCTCAGGCCCCCCAGGGCTTGAGAGGCCCCAGCCCTTGGACTAGAGCCTGCCCTTCGATCGCGGATTGCACGAGTCCATAAACGGTGGAATGGACACTGGAGTCTTTTGCAAATTATCAAATCATCTTGCTGATTCTTCTTAACCAGTCCTAGTTAAGTCATTACAACGTAATCATCATTCAATTATTCACAGAAGAACCGGATCTATCTGGAATATATTTCAGCATCAGGTTCGCTTCTCTACAATTTCAGTAGACAAATTCGATTTTAGTCAGACATATGAAAGACAATGAATCTTCTCTTAAGTTCATTGCATGAACTAATGAAGACTATTGTGGAATGTGACTTTATGATCGAAAACAACTTTCATTAACAGATTTTCTTATCATATCGCCTTTCTGTTTCGCGATCATCAGACCGTGCCACCGGGAACTTTAATGACTACAAGTCTGCATCGGCGGACGTAACAAGCCAGCGGTGATTCTCGTCAAGCGTGTCGAGACGTGGGCAGAAAATTATTCGAATCCTCAATCATGGAATAACGATTAAACGTCTCACCATCGCCAGCAGAGTTTATTTATATTCTCGCAACGTATCAGAAGTTTCGTCGCAAAGTCCTATGTAAATTAAAATTCATCCTTATCTTCAACTCGTGTATACGCACACAGGTCACAACGTTAAGTCCCAAATAGCGAATCCCTTTGTGGATATGGAAGGCACTCATGCGACTCAGCCGTGCCATAGAGTTGGAAATAAGTCAGCAATAAAGCATATGTAAAATATATTCTGGAATTCCTTTTAGGACGCAGATATATGGGTGGTGGGTCGGTTGCTGGTCGTGTCCGTCGTCGGATATGCCTTAGTAGGTGTACCCACTTTCAGCTTGTGTGAGTTTGTAGGTGAGAGCGAGTAAAGTAAGACAGACGATCCGTTTCGTTAGAGGGTGTCCCGGGGTTACCCACCTGTATCAAAGCGCTGAACCTTCCTCTTTTCTTACTCCCTATCCTCTGCACTCAGAAAAATGGATGGCATTGGCTCCCACAAATATCGCATCTCTTGCAATATTTTACTGCCAGTACTCGAACGATTTCGTTTTACGTGGAGCGAAATCCTACGGCTCATGGGATAAGGTTATTGAACTATAATAATTTCGACTTGATGCATTGAAAGTACCTCACAAAGTTGTTTATTGTATCATCAGGCTCATCAGGTTCCTGTTGACGTCTCTTGCAAGTTGTAATGTATCTGAAGTCTGAAAAAGAAGAAGCTTTCTAGTGCTTTAGAAACGTACTTTTTTCCCTGGAACATTTTTAGGTCCACAGGGAGCGACGCCTTGTACACAGGTACGAAGGTGTCCGTGCCGTGCATCTCAAATTTTCGACCGAAAAACGAATGGGAAGAGAAGTGGAAATCTCCGCGAGACCGGAGGCAAGAAAGGAGGGTGAGAAAGAGGATAGAAGAGGAGAGGTTCTGTTCTCTGGTCTCCTCCCACAGCTCTTGGATGTAAGAGAGAGATGGCGCGATATTTGGAATGGAGAAAGAGAGATCCGAAGCTGTGAGGTGTCGCCTTACAACCGGCTCGCTTCGCTTACCTACGAAAGCCTCTTTTGCATGCCATCTCTTCCACCATCTACCTCCAGTTGCTCCTTTTGCACTCCGTTCCTTCGCGTCCACCTTCTTCTTTTCTCTCCCTTCGGTCGCGATGCACCGTTGCCTTCGGTCTTTGCATAATTATTACAGTTACCGCGACGAGCAGCAGCTGGCGACTCCCTTCTCGCTCCACAATCTTCTCATGTTGCTCCACTTGGCTCAAAAAAGTACAAGACATCGTCCCACGTTAATTAAATTTCTTGCCAAACACGCGAAACTGTCGTCAGACTCTCGATGCCCTTTATTCCCAACGAAATCTCCTCTTCGGGTTCAGAATGAACTTGAGAAGAATTTTATCAAGCAGATACAATATTCTAACTTACTATAATTATTTACATTACTGGAAAACCAACACGCGCGCTACGCGCACGATTATTTATTTTACTTCTTACAACTTCAAGTCATTCAAAAACTAATGAAATTTCGCTGATTC
>JAUESH010000008.1:6256467-6275848 GCA_032275165.1 Synergus magnus | reverse complement strand
CCAACAAAAAAATTTTGTTGCACAAATACCAACAAAATTATTTTGTTGTCCGGACCAAACCTTTTTTTCAGTGCAAAAGACTTTTATTTTGGTAAGAGCGGTTTTTTGGATTTTGACCTTGAAAATGTTATTTGCGCCAATTTTTACCATGATATTCGTAATCAGTGTACAAAAATATAGTGGACACACCTATAATACTCTTGTAACCCGGAAAATATACTTCAGGATAAGTTTCCGAGTTATGAGCAGACACTGATCTAAATAAACTCGTGAAAGTCGGAAGCTAAATCCGAAGGGGTATTTTTTGTATACTTTAAACTCTTCAGAAACTCCCTCGAGTACTTTTTCACATCTACTTCGAGTCTTCGATTATCGATGGCAATAAAAAAAAGGACCTGTTGTCGAATTGAGACAGACAGACTGACAAGTCGTCTCAAATTGCCGAATCGTCGGACGGCTAATCGGAAAGTCATTGCCTTGAATGGAAGCCCCGTGGAAAAATAACAAAAGGGAACTAAAACCAGCGTGTTTGCCCTCGAGCTGCCACTCAGTAAAGTCAACACGCGCCAATTAACAGCCCTAATCATAATTTGACTCTCGTTGATCACGATACGGAACTCCAGGTCCCTTGTTCTACAAGACACGCTATAACAATGTCTATTGTTGTTCCTCTTGTCGGTTTTATTAATTCCATAGAAATATAACTAAGACTTCATTCGGAAGATATTATATTATTCGGGATTGACAGTTATTTATTTAGTCTTATTATTAGTTAGCTTCGCGTACACACACATAAAATCTATTATTGTTGGTTGTTTAACCAGAATTTATGGTCACAACAGTCGTAATTCTGGTAAAAAACCGGAATTTTGGTAAAAATAATCGGGATTCTGAATAAATTACTAGAATTTTGGTTAAAACAAACGGAATTCTAGGTAAAAAATGGAATCCTGGTAAAAGTAACCGAAATTCCGGATAAAAGCTGGAATTGTGGTTTAAACAACTGGAATTTTGGATAAAAATTGGAATTCAGGTAGAAACAGTAGGAATTCTGGTTCAAGCAAAGGATTCTGGTTACATCAACCGGAATTCTGGTAAAAACAATCGAAATTTTGGGTAAAAGCAGGAATTCAAGTGAACACAACCGAAAGTATGGTGAGAACTGGAATTCTGGTCAAAACCAGAATTATGCTTTAAACAATTCGACTTTTGACCCAAGAAACCAAAATTCTCGATAAAACAACCGTAATTCTAGATATAATGTGGAATCATGAGTCAAAAATAACCGGAATTCTGGTAAAAAGAAACTGGAATTTAAGTATAAATGGAATTCTGGCAAAAAAGCATAATTCTGGTGAAAAAAATAGGAATTCTGGTCAAATCAATAACAATTCTGGACAAACTACTAGAATTCTGATTAAAACAATCGTAATTCTGAATAAAATACTAAAATTCTGGTTAAAACAACCGGAATTCCGGGTAAAAGCTAGAATTCTTGTTAAAAACGTAATTCTGGATAAAATATGGAATTCTAGTCAAAACAACCGAAATTCTTGTCAAAATAACGATGGTTGAATCAACTGGAATTTTGATCAAATCAATCAAAATTCTGGTTAAATTGAACAACTATAATTCTGGTAAAAAACTGGAATTTTAATATACATAAATGGAATTCTCGCACAAAATAAACGTATTCTGATAAAAAAAATTAGAATTTTGGTCAAAACAATCGGAGTTCTGGATAAATTACTAGCATTTCGTTAAAACAAACGGAATTCTCGGTAAAAACTGGAATGCCAAGTAAAAACTACCGATATTCCGAAAAAATTGAAATTATGGTTTAAACAATTTGAATTTTGGATAAAAATTAGAATTTTCTAGTAGAAGCTGTCAGATTTCTGGTTAAAACAAATTAATTCTGGCCAAATCCCTGAAATTCAAGTAGAAATGGAATTCTGACAAAATAAGCGTAATTCTGGTGAAAACAATAATAATTCTGGTCAAAAGAATAATAATTCTGTCCAAACTACTGGAATTCTGATTAAAACAACCGACATTCTGGATAAACTACTAGAATTATGGTTAAAACAACCGAAATTCTGGATAAAATATTAGAATTATGGTTAAAAGAATCGAAAATTCGGATAAACTACTAGAATTCTGGTTAAAACAACCGGAATTCTGGGTAAAAGTTAGAATTCTGGTTAAAAGCCGCAATTCTGGGTAAAATATAGAATTCTACTCGAAGTAACCGATATTTCTATTAAAGCTGGAATTGTGGTTTAAACAATTCGATTTTTGGTTAAAAAATATTCTAGTAGAAATTTGAAATTCTGGTTAAAGCAAAGGAATTCGGACCAATTCCCTGAAATTCAAGTTTAAATGGAATTCTGGCAAAATAAGCGTAATTCTGATTAAAAAAATAACAATTCTGGACAAACTACTAAAATTCGGGCTGAAACCATCAGAATTCTGGGAAAGAGTTGGAATTCTGGTCAAAATAACCGGAATTCTGGATAAAATCTGGAATTCTAGTATAAATACTAAAATTCTGGAAAAAACGGGATTACTGACAAAAAAAAACCAGAATGATGATTAAAAAAGCTGGAATGCTGTTCAAAAAACCAAAATTCTGGTTAAAACAATCGTAAATGGATCTATGACAAAATAAGCGTTTTGTGGTAAAAAAAAATAAGATTTCTGGTAAAAACAATAACAATTCTGCACAAACTACTAGAAAAAACAGAAATTCTAGTAGGAATTCTGGTAAAAACAACTGAAATTATTAAAATGGGACAGTACAAGTTCGGAACGGTTACAACTTTAAGAATAGTTGTAAATTCGGGACGATGATAATATTATATTTATTTTCTCCTATATGTATATTTTATATTTATATTTCCCAGAATATTGTATTTATTTTGGAAATCTCGCTTTTCATCGATAATTTTCTACTTTATTATTATTATATATTATTATATTATTATATATAAGAATATTAAAAAATTTAAAGAGATTTCGAAGAGTTTTTAAGACATTTTTAATGGATTTAAACCATTTCGAGCGATTTCAAGCGATTTAAAACAATTTAAAGATTTTTACAAAAATTTAAGAGATTTGGAAAAGCATAAAGGATGTCAAGAGATTTTAAAGAATTTAGAAAAATTGAAAATATTTTCAACAATTTCAAGTATCAAATAATAATATCTTCCAGCATGAAAAAATGGACTTTCCTTATTACTTTTATTATCCGAAAAATTTTTTTCAACCCGGAAATGACCCAGAATTATTTTATAATTCCAGTGTCAATAATTTTTCATGTGATTCAACTTTATCAATGAAAAAAAAAAGGTGAAACGTGATAGATTCCCAGAATATTGTATTTATTTTGGAAATATCGCTTTTCATCGATAATTTTTTACTCTATTATTATTATAGCCACTTTTTAGGATGATAAAAGGTAGGAATGGGCGTGCTTTATAGAGATTTGGTCGCGTGACACTCAACCCATTGTTTTCTCAGTGTGTAACGACAACCTAAAGCGATCATAACGCCCCTGTGAGCCACGCATAATGTGGGATTATAACACGGTTCCGTCATAAGCAGATGCTGATCCGATCTGCACGCTCCGGTACCCTAATCGCGTTCAATTGCCGTAAAAGCGGTTTTCATTCAACCTCTTAAAAACTATCAACTTCTTTCTTTCATTCATATTCAATGAAAAAATCCCTTTTCGAAAGTTTCAAAAAATACCATTTCATCATATTTACTTTTTTGCTTGCAGGTGAAAATTTGGTTTCAAAATCACCGGTACAAGTGTAAGCGACAAGCGAAAGAAAAAGCCATGGCCGAGCAGAACGCACAAAACCAGGTAAGGAAATCCTTAAGATTATGTTTTTTTCCTGAAATAATCTCTGTAAAATATTTTAAAGCTCTTTTGAACATGCATGAATCATTTTAAAAAGTGCATGCACTTTTTGAAATGATATTTTTACCTTTTAGCGGCATGAAGTGTGCCATATATACACTTTTTAACATTTTTAAATATACGTCTCATGGAATACATGACGTCAGAATGTCTCCTTGACACATAAAATTTAAATGCAGCATTTTTCACCCTCAAAAGAAAGATCTCGAGGATAAAGCGATACATAATTGCCATCAATTTCAAAGCAGCGTGCCGTGTCTCGATCTGCGGAGTATCGATCAATACATTTATTCATCCGAGAAAAAAGGACGAACCCAATATAAAAACCTGACGAAAGACATGATCATTCCGATGTATCTGCCAGCAGATGTCCCGAAATATATTACCAAGCACGTATACGCGCGTTTGCGAAAGCATCGGCATACATTAGAACGAATGCGAATCTGAATAATAGAAACGTCTTTTATTCACACTAAATCCCAAGGTGTCAAATTTTCATCCAAAAGTGGATCAAGGCGTGACACAATGGAAAAATATTTGAAAAATTACAACTATACATTCACATATTCATATTCTTATGTGTATAGATGTCAATTGTTTTACTATTGTGCAAATGTGCAACGCTTTGATCCACTTTTGGATCAAAAATTGACATCCTGGGTAGTGTTGCAACATCGATGCGGAACCATCGGAACTATCGATATTTTCCTTGCGATGATTGATGTTTTTGCATCGATGTTTTACTTTCGATCCATCGATTTAAACATCAATGTTTTCTTTATTCCGATGGTTAAAAAATTGTCAAATTAGTCAAAGTGTCTAATTCAATTATTTTTTCAATTAGACAAGAACTGTACTCCAGATTGTATCGCATCTCCATTTTTGAATTGAGCAAGCTTAATAAAGTAATGCCTCGTTGCCTCACAAAAAATGTACAACATTGAGTTGCGTGTCATGTAATCTAGAATCAAAAGCACTCTGTCTCTCTTTTATAATGGGTAGATTATAAAATAAGAATTAGAGAGGTGAGCCATTGTGGCGAGTTCTGTCGGCCATGTTTAGTCCCCTCCCTTTAGAAGTCGTTCTGGTACAATCCTAGGCTGTCCCCATTCGTCTTAATAGACAAAGGGCCCCGCAGAGTAAGGTCCTGATGTAACCACAACGGTCAACTTCTATTATGACGTCATAAGCGAGGCCATTCAGAATCTTGTGGTCACACTGAAAAAGAAATACGAACATTCTTCAGATTCTGAATGTTTGGAGTGAAGAGGATTAAGATATATTTTATTTTCTAATAATGGAGTTTAGTCATTATGAATTGGGCCTCATGTTTGACATTAGTGAATTTATTTGACTTTTTTTTATATTTATTTGAATGCCCGTTCCAATAGCTGTACCATTTATTTTATTTTACTGGAGCAGGTTTAGGAGAGAATATTCGTCAAGAATTATTCAGTTTTTCTCCGATATATATGTATTTTATGATAGTCGAGGGACAATATTAATATTTTCGTCAAAAATAGATTAGATCTGTCGTATATATGCATTAGTCCCCCAAACAATTTTATTGCGTTTGTCCTCTAAGGGCCAATTTTTTCACCCCAAGACAAGATTTATCTCACACATGGGCACGAGCCATCAATCTGAACCCGGAATTAAGAAAAGGTCGTCCATTTTAAGAAAAATGAGACAAACCGCCTCTTTTTTTTTATAAAGTAATTTCAAAAGTGTGTTAGCAGATAAATAATAAAATGTGGATACAAATTGAAGGTATATAAATTCTATAAATACATCTTTTGTATTTTTTGGAGAATTATAGACATCAGACATGCAAATGGTGAATCTGGGCCATTTTCCCCGCGTTTGCACCTTTTTAAAATTCGAAACAGTCGATAAAAAGGACATATCAGGAAGTGGGGGGAATAAGCCTAAAAAGAGACTAAGCTCCACTCTTCGGTGTTTTTATAGAACCGGGAAAGTCCCTCTGACGTATAATATCATGGTTTATCGCCTTTTAAGCGTCGGGATGTGGAGGAAAGAGGAAAGCAGGCGTAGTCTTTCCAGGTGGCTCTCGTTACGAGGGGTAGGCACCCTCATTTCGAAGAAGCCTAACCACATATTTATGCGAACCAGGCTTTGCCTTGGATGCTGAGCCCTTCCGTCGTAAGACAAGCGCTCGTTTCCGTAGGTAGGCGCGATACGTTGCGCTATCGGCTTCCTCGTTAACTCCGGCGTAAGTTATTAATTACTACTGACTAACTAGCGTCCCAGCTGTGCCCCAGCATCTTCCTCATTCCTCTTCGCGGACCATGTTGCCACCAATCTTTCGAGGAACTTTCTCCCTAGATTTCCAACCCCTGTGTAATTTTATATTATAAGGAAAGGGTGAGGTGGGATGGAAGGGGTGAATGATTGTTGAGAGGGAAATGAGGGGAGAAGGGCTTAGAAGAAATCAGAACAGGAGGGAGAGAGAAAATGAGGAAATTATACATTCATGTAATTACTTGCAATTAGAGAATTTTAAATCAGTAGAATGTCGGGAATTTTCCCTATTCCCTACCAAATTTTTGGGAAAATCCCAAAATAATAATTAAAAATAATTAATCGAAATAATTTTAAATGAAATTGATAAATTGCTGAATAACGTAGATTACCTAATTTTCAGTCGTCCCTATAATTTTTATAAATTTTTTTCTGAGAAGTGCATTTAAAAACAAAAATTTTGAAAAAAAACGTCCCGATAAGTCAATTTTTGAAAAAGTTACGGCCATTTGAAAAAGAAAAAAGTCATTTTTTTGAAAAAGCCATAATTTTTTTTGGGTTAGGTAAATAAATTTGAAAAAATTCTGAAAAATGTTTTCGATAAGGTAAAAAAAGATAAAAAAGTTTCAGCCAAATCGATTTGGCATGGAATGCCCCATAAATAAAGTACAAATATTTCATAAGGAAGAATGGGGGTGCGAAAATCTTACGAATCCTTATGTGGTCTAGGGGGGGGGGGGTCATCAGTTTTGAAAATCGTCTTTACGTAATTAATGGACGCTCCCTAATAAAAGGACGGAATAATTGAAACAGAAAGAAGAAAGAAGTGAGGAAAAAGGAAGAGAAGCCAAAAGTCTGAAAGAACAAAAGTTTGAAATGAAGAAAATGGAGAAAATTAGAAGGTAGAGTAGAGAAGGGGAAAAGGTTGGGTGAGGTCTTATGGATGTCGAGGGACGGTGAGGAAGAATAGGAGGAAAGGGAGGGATGAGATGGAAAAGGAGATAGGGATGGTGCGGAGAAAGGGGGGATGAGGTGGAAAAGAGGAAAAGGAGAGCAACGGGGGTGGGAAAGAGAATGTAGCGAGAGGGACGAAGGCAGTAACTCACGCCCCCGAGAGGATTACCTACCTTGCCAAGACTGGAGGAGGGTACCCAAGTTGAGCTACGGGTTTGCTGCGTAGCTACGCGTTTCTCATACCGAATGTCTCCGGCTCCCAGCAAACAGGGGTTTGTTGCGGGAAGGAAGGTACCTTCCTCCCGTTCCCGGAACTCACGCCCGTGGGGACACCCAGGCTCTTTGCTAGAAGCTAGAAACTTACGACATGCGAACGAGTTTTGGTCCCCAAGCAATAAGGGTGCTCTCTCCTTCGAGTAGAAGCGCGAGAAAATTATCGCAATTACGTCGGCGACCTGCTCCCTTCTGGTCATGGGCTGCACGAAACGACCCAACTCGCATGGACAAATTCTTTAATAAGGCACTTTGCTTCCAGAGGAAGATGTGAAGATCAGAACTCGTTTCATCTCTGGCATGAAATAATTGCACATCAGGTGTTCTGCAGAAATTTAAAATAGAATTTTATATGTTTAGATTAGATGTTTAGATTTTAGATTGAGTATTGGTCGGGAAATGAATCGATCGTAAAATAATCTTTCCCTACACATTTTTCTTTTTTCAAATTGATTTCTCGAAGTCTTTCCTCCTTTTTCAATCGATCGACTTGATTAATGCAGGATAAACAATGAGCCGACTGGATGACAGAACTTTGAGAAAACTGGTCGACTTTCATGTTGGCTCGCGCGAGTTTGCTGAACAGAAGCGAATGCTTGGACGTGTTCGGGCCATAAAAGGGGAGAGTTCCGCTGCCAAGTCTAATAAGAGGATCCAATACGTTGATTGCTGCTGGGGATTTGCCCGTATAAGTTCGCTCTCGCGGTTCGCAAAACACGATGCCAAGCCTGCCATTCTCCTCCTACCACTTCTTCTACAACTACCCATTCTCCCTGTTGAAGTGCACACAAACGGAAGCCGCATCATACTATAGGTTATCCTTAGACACGAGAGAGCCAATCAAATCAAAGTAAGTGAATTGGCCCGGAGCGTGAAGGACCTCTTGGGATTTGCGGTAAAATACTTCCATTGGATTTAGGCTTACTCCGTCGACTTCGCCCTTAGCACGTTCCATAGTTTTTGTTTCAAGATCAGTAAGCGCTGCGTCATCCCCCAGTGCTGTAAATCCCGCGATCGCCGCAGCTCTAAGTTTCTTGCTGCGCCAATTTGCTTTGTTCTAAGTCCAGTCTAGACTGGGGACCAACATTGTAATTTATTGATGACATATTCAATTTGCGATTGACGATGGTTAGGAAATTTCCTTCTAATCTGGGTTGAACAATTTCAAAATCAACCACACAAAACTCTTAAATTACACTATAAATACACTCCACTATATTTTTCTTCCCAAGCCACTTCCACCCCCTTTTATCCAATTTTCTTTCTTTCCATCTGTTTATCTCTCTGCCGATTATTCTCCCTCGAATTCTGTTTCGCGAATTCAGCATAAAGTTCGTCCGCCCTCTCGATTAAAGATCCACGCACGCTTCTTATTTTTCCGGGTCGTAGGTTTTCCATTCCCCCAAAAGTAACTCGGTTTCTTGAATGATGAGGAGTATGGGGGAGGGAGAAAGAGGGTGGAGGAGGGTGGAAAAAGGTAAATCCAGAGGGTCGCGAGACTGTCACATTTTCTACTTTGCGGAGACGTATGAGCGCGGCTTAATTGGGAGAACCCCCTCTTTTATTTATAAGTTTGGCAGTCTATCGCAGAGCCACCCCTCAGTCTTCTCCGAGGGGTGAAAAGGAAGAGGGCACCCTGGCCGCGTGACAAATAACCCTTATAAACGCCGCGTCATAACTCCCGCCCCCAAAACCACCCTCGCGAATATAACAACCTGGAATGAGAATCGCGGGGGAGAGAATGCGGCTGGGTTTGGGGGTTGGGGGTGAGCTAGGAGGCCGGGTGGCCGGTCGGGCGCCGAGCCACTTGATTACGCGCCGATGATAAACATGACGCTGATATGAACTCTCTCTGTTTCGTGTGGAAGCCACGCGCGTTTCTGCACATACCGAGCGATTCTGTGCTCTCTGCCAATAATAGATCGTTGTAGATACCATTGTAAATATGACGCGTTTATTGGAGGGTGATTCGTATTGCTGAACTTCGGTCTCTCTTCCGCTTCTGTGCGTCCGTTTTGTATGTTGCCACAATCTAGAACACTTTTTTTTTTGTTGATTATGGAGCCTGCGATAACCGCTCTATTTTATTCGAGTTGTTTTACAGTTTCGAGGGGTACATTACTTCTGCAATCGCTGCGCAGGTTATTGCAATCATTACAATATGTATGGCAGTCATTGTAATGTGTATAGCAAGCATTAAAGTATGTATTGCAATTATTACCATATGTATAGTAATCATTACCATGTGTATAGCAATCATTATGATATGTATTGTAATTATTACGATACAACTAGCAAAGAATCCCATTTTTATACCATTGTTATTTCCTTTTTCTCTCAAGCAGACTTTTGGAAGAAAATTGAAGAAATGATTTTCTGATTGCAGCAATAATTCGAAGAGCAATTGCAGATTTAAGCTTTCGAATTTGCGATCGTGCGTTGAAGGGTGAAATTAATTGTTTTAATGGCTCTTGTAGCGTTTACGAGTCGTTTGATGAAGGATATCGGTTAAAGCTTGGGGTGTTTGGCAGCAGAGAGCGATGGTGTCATGGATGTTGGTTGTTTTATGTAGGTCGCGACACGTTGGAAGCCAAAACCGAAGGGGTAGAAGGCAGTATGTGCCTCGCCATGCGAGGGCTGTTTTATAATCTATATATATATATATACTGGGGTTTGCTGGTGGAGGCGAAACGGGGGTTTTACGAGGCAGTAACGGCCGATAAGGTGAGCTTGCGCCACCGTTGGGGCTTATTCCACTACTGCACCCAAGTGGCTGTTCAACGGGTACCTCCGCACTCGCTACGACTCTACTACACTTTATTTAAAACCATTTACACGTCCGTACAACTCGCAAACGCCAAAGATTTTCCACACTCTCTTAACATCAATTGCCCTACGAGAATTCACTTCACTCTATATCTTAAGTTTTTCATTCACTGAGGTTTAGAATGTATTTTATGGTCCTGAAAGTGACTTGCAACTTGTGCTTTCGGTGAACAAATTTACACTTATTGTGTTTTCATAATTACAATTTAAGGGGTTAATTGCGGTGTGCATCATAACTCGCAACAGAATCATCTGAAACAAAAAAATCAAAATGGGTTTGTTAAAGGAGATATTTCTCGAGGTAACCCTGGGAGGATTTTTTTTTTTCGATTTTTCAATTTTTCGTAGCAGTTGAAAGCCGAAAAACCGATTTTCGCTAAAAAAAAGCTCCCAGGGATATCTGGTTAATTATGTGTAGAAGTACTGTGCAAAATTTCAAAACGATTGGTCCAGTAGATTTTGAGTTATGGTGAACATGGACTTCAAAAATAACAAGTTTCAGAAAAACACTGTCGAGTAGATAATATAGAAACCCGGCCTGGAACAACGGATGCTCAAATACTCATAACTTCGTCAATTTTGCTCCGATCGACTTGAAAGTTTGACACAATATTCTTGAGATATTATGCATTCATTTAAAAAATAATTTAAAAAGTTCAAATACTTTACCCCCCCTCTTACCTGATTCTTTGAATGGACTCTGAATCTCTCCTTGCCAGGGATTATTAATAGTATAGTACTCGTTACAATACGCATTGTAGCAATTGAAATAAATATTGTAAAAACTATAATACAAGCTTTAGTATTATAATATGTATTCTCCAATAATGTA
This sequence comes from Synergus magnus, assembly GCA_032275165.1. Lineage (NCBI taxonomy): Eukaryota > Metazoa > Arthropoda > Insecta > Hymenoptera > Cynipidae > Synergus > Synergus magnus. Next base: position 6,264,773 of record JAUESH010000008.1, on the reverse strand, counting down.
TTATTTATCTGGGGTCGTAAAAGTATTTTGTCACACGCTTTTAAGGCGAGGGGGTGATGGTGTGACGGTTTTTTATAAAGGGGGAGGGGGTCAATAGTAGTGTGACGTTTTTTTTATTATTGGGGAGGGGGTCTTTGATAGTACGGAATTTTTTATACAGAAGACAGGGTCAATAGCTGTGTGAGGTTTTTGGATTTTTGGTGATAACATCTTCAGTAGTATGACGAATTGTTCTTTTTGGGAGGGGGTCCTCGATATTGTGACGTAATTTGATGGAGGAGGAGGGGGTTCTCGATAGCGTGATAGTTTTTCATAAAGGGGTAGATGAGTTCTCTTTAGAGTTACGTTTTTTTATGAAGGGGGAGGGGGTCGTCGCTAGTTTGAGGGTTCTTGATATAGGGAAGGAGGCCCTCGGTCTTGTGACATCATTTGATGGAGGAGGAGGGGGTCCTCGATAGCGTGACAGTTTCTGATAAATGGGAGGAAGAGTTCTCTTTAGAGTAACGATTTTTTATTAAGGGGGAGGGGGTCGTCGCTAGTTTGAGGGTTTTTGATATAGGGGAGGGGGCCTCGGTAGTATTGTGATGGTTAGAATTCTTATATAGCAGTTTCTACAAAAATTAGTATGGAGATTGGTTTGAAGATGAGGTAATAATGTATAAATTTGATTGATTTCAGGAGCGAATGGACTGCGCAGGCGCGGACGGCAGACCTACACGCGCTACCAAACGCTGGAGCTGGAGAAGGAATTTCACACGAATCACTACCTCACCAGGCGGAGGCGGATCGAAATGGCGCACGCGTTATGCCTGACGGAAAGACAGATAAAAATCTGGTTCCAGAATCGACGGATGAAGCTCAAGAAGGAGATCCAAGCGATTAAGGAGTTAAATGAACAAGAGAAGCAAGCTCAGGCGCAAAAAGCAGCGGCTGCAGCGGCTGCGGCTGCGCATCAACAGCAAGGGGGAGGCGGAGGGGGTCCCGAGGGGGGTAACTAGGGGTACGCCCTGCACCGGAGCCCCCCTGATCACCCCACCGCGAACCCACATCATCCTCTGCTAGCACCACAATGTACACAGCTATATTAAGGTAGGAAACACTCATTTTTTCTATTAGACTCTGAAAGGACCCCATAAAGTCATCCCCAAATCAATTATGATAATTCGCATTTTTTACATTCTCATTTATTTGGAAATCATGCTCTGAGGGGCGCTTGAGAGTGAATTTGACTGAATGGGAAAGAAGGGGTTGGTTTTATTTTGGGTACGTTTTTTGAGAGATTTTTTGAAAATGACTGGTTTTGTGGGAGAATGTTGTATTGCTGAGTAATTCTTAAACAATTGTTATGCCGAAATTGAAAATAAATGTACTTTATGAACGAAATAATAAATGTGAAATCAAAAAAATATTAGAATTTATCTTCTTTTTAAGTTTAAAAAAGAAAATATATAGTAGTGTAAACTTGAGAAAGTTTATTGGTGAGAAAAAATTTGAAGAAAATTTATAAATTTCTCAACAATTTGAAATCCAAAATCAGAATTAGGATCTTTTTTTTGGTATATTACGATTTATTATTTGCGGACATTATTGGTACCCATCAGATTAAACCGAGTCAAGCGCTGCGTAACTTCGGCCATCGAATGAGAAGCCTTAAACCATTTCATATGTCTAAATGGACAGTTCAGACAATAAAATGAATCATTTTGTATATTATTGCAATTACTTCTCATGCTCTTAACAGAAACTCTGATCAGTGAATAAAAAAGTTCTTCTGTAACTTTTTTGTTTTCAAAAAACATTTTAAGATAGAATCTGATTTTGGAATCTTCATCAGTGGGTTTTGGGGAAAAATCATCAATTGTCGTATTTTTTGAATTGTTATGAATGATTTTAAATATTCTAAACGATTTTAAACCATTTTAAACGCTGAATTATTTTACGAATCCAAGGATCTCTTATAATTATGAGCAGTTTTAGGATTGAAACAACTCCTTTGGGACTCTCTCTCTTTTCTTTTTTATGGAAGCCATTGTAGCGTCTGTTTAGTAATGGCGAAGCGATTCCCTACGATTTCTTTTCTTTTAATGCCTTATCACCCTTTCGTGGAGGAAAACGAGAAAGAAACTTCGTCACGGAGTGAATCTCTAGGGAATGGGGGTAACTCAATGGATGCGTGAGGAGCGAATCTAATTCTAGACATTTGTGGCGGAAACCTAGAAAGTGAGCGCATGTTTTGCAACCCGATAACAGTTGAACTGAAATGCTTGATAACAAAACTTGTCAAGATCGAAGATAGAAACTAATTTCGAACTAGTTTGTTCAAAACATTTTATTTTATCTGACAAAAAACAAATTAAAAAATAGCAGTCTCTATTTATTTATTTCTCTTAGCAAAAATACATAAAAGTGAAGCTTTTCCTTTTTTAGGATTTTGAACTCTAACTACCCTCTTTGGAATCTCACGAACTCTTCGAAGCCTCGGAACGTTTCGCATTTAAAACCATCTTCGGGTAGCATATCTAATGAGGGTAAAACCGAGTACAAGCGTGCCTTCATAATTCGCTAAGTTATTCCATTTGCGTGCATTGTAGCTTCGTTAAACACGTACATCGTACACGAAGATGTTATGTACGATATACACGTTTCTATTGAAATGTTGAAAATTCACAAACTCCTTCCCTCGCTAAATTTCAAAATCCCCAACAAATAAGTTCATGCGAAGACGATTTTTTATAAAAAAGATTCACGCAGTCGACTTTTTTATCCTAAGATTAACATTTCTCGATAATTTAATTGACACAGCAGTAAATATCGCAAAACTAAGACAGACAATAAATTCACTTAACTCTTAACATGAGACTGACATTGACAACCCCGGGAGAAATGAGAATGTAAAAACTTGTAATGCTAAATTCGTCTCGATGGACGTTCTCGCGTCCCTTTCTTAATTGCCTAGTTTTTTTCACCAGGAATTCGAAAGAGAAAGTAGAAAGCGGGTTTCAGGTAAAAAAGTCGATGCCAATTTTCGTGCATTATCTTCCACGGCGATCCTCTGTGTAATTTGTATTTTAGTTCGTCTCCAAAAGAAGAATCGGACCCCTTGGGAGGCCCCGACAATATCGGCAGTAAAAAAAGGTTCACGCTTTTTCCTCACTTTCCCTGACTTTCCCTTCTTGTCGGGGCCTTTTTCATCTCTTTTGCTTTATTGCTTATTATGTTTGGGGTTTCGGAAAAATTCTTTGGTCTGATAGAGGGCAAAAAATGTCTCTTCCTCCGGCGTCGGAAGTGCAGGATGCACCCAGATGTTTTCTGAAATAACGAGCGTCTCGAGTATTCGAGTGAAATAGAAAAAAAGTAGTAAAGAAAAAATATGAACGGGTCGGATTCTGATTTGTGCTCGTGCTTTGAACGTTGAAATAAGACTGCTTATTCACTTGTACCAACCCGCTCGTCCATTCTCGGCTTCTGAAGGCATCTGAAATACCAAATGTGTTGAAGGGTTAAATTTATTCAGCTTTCTACACCATTTATGGGGCGAAAGAAATGGAAGTAGAGGAAATAAAATGTTTCTTAACAGAAAGATAAATTTGGAACTTTAAATTATGTGTTTATTTAACAGATGTGTTTAATTGGATTCGATGATGTTCATCAGATATGAGGGAATTCAAATCTGAGTAAATGAAGGTGTTAAACTCACGAATGTATAATAAAGTTCTGAAAATGCAATCGAGATAAGGAAATTGCAGGGAACAAATTGGCGGGAATAAAGTTCACACTTCTTAAATGCATAATGGAGTGTTTGCGATTATAAAAAAATCGTGAATCGTTTCGAGCCATCTTAGATTCACAGGAGTCTGTTTATAAGATAAAGTTGAAAAAAAAGGAGAGAGAAACATGAAGCTGGCATGTAATTGCAGATAGAGTATATAAAATCGTCTGGTGAAATTAAATTTTGTCGCGTACGTGCGTAATTTTCAAACTAAATGGCGGTTGGAGCAGCCTTTTATAATCGTGTTGGACAGGTAATCGAGGATGTAGGCCTTTCCAAGTTAGGGGCTCATTCAGCTACCGCTTCACTGCTTGGTTGAATGCTGCATAACGAACCACCGGTCAGCAACTCGAATCGTATTCACTCGTAATGGACACCATTCTCATTTATATGGTGACCAGGTAATATTATTAGCCGATTTGCGGAAGAAACGTAATGCCTCGCGGGCACGCGTTGACGACCCGCCGGCAAAAGTAAAACACACTTATGCAATTGAGAGAAGTGCCATTTCAGTTTGATGAGAGTGGAACGAGTTTCTGACTTAATTTTACGACTCGACAAGTAACAATTTGTTGGTCTTTAAGATGCCGGAGTTATTTAAGATCTCAGAACTCTCATGGAAATGTCGGACTTTGCACCATTTACTTCTCTGATGAGTTGGTCTTTTTCATGATTTATGATCTGCTTTTTGTTATTCCGTGGGAATTGACATATTTTATGTGGTGAAATATTTGAGAAACTTGTTATCGCACGAAATTTTAATAAGAAACTCTTTCTAGATTTTGAGTAGTTCGGTAGTCTGAGAAAACAGATGGATTCGTTTGAGGCTTCTCGTTCGATCGCCGAAGTTAAGTAGCGCTTGGCTCGGTTATACTTGGATGGGAGCCGTTGTACTGATGTTTATAATAATAGTAATATTTCCATATTATCATATTTGGATATAATGCATATAATGCTATATACCTACATTTTTTTGTTTAAGTTAAAAAAATAGTCAAATTCTTTTATAAACGGATATTTCAGTGAAACGAACTGAAAAACCTCTTAGTGTTATTGATTCATTCATCAATCATTGAAAATCGTCACTAATTATCTTCATTGACGCATTAAATACGGAATCAAATTTATATATTCATACAAGCCTAAATCTTTAAACATAACATTAAAAACTAAAAAATTCGCCCTAAAAAATGCTAAGGCCGTCGCTATTCTTGAGAAGCAACTCGACCGAATTTCCCAGTAAATATTTAAATCCACCCAAGTTTTTTCTCGCGGGACCGCCATCCGTGAACCTTTTTCAGGTCGCATCCATTAATAATTCATCCCGCAGATATTCAAGCGACGTCTGTTCCGTGCGAGTTTTTGATTTACTACGAAAAAGAGAGGTAACCCGGGCCATTGTATTCAGAGGAGCGTAATTTAATCCCCAGTAAAAAGTAAAAAGTACGACTGTAAATTTTGCGATCAGCGAAGAGAGTGAGTGTCCGGAAGAAAAAGGCAGTAGTAATAGATTTGTGTAGTCCCGACGTATCAATTAACGTCTCTGCACAATGTGGGGCTAAATCAGTTGACACAGCGATAAAAGTCCTCGCAAAGATTTGTGACCAAACTATTTCATGGACTCAAGCTCAAGTTATGGAGTGGTAATGCCATCTAGCGGCATTAACGACGTTCACTTTAGTTATGGCTGCTCACCCCACTTAAGTGTTGTGGGCGTGGTTCGGGGCGGGGAATTTACTCCAGGGCTGGTTCTTCTTAACGATACGACCCTATTTACTTATTTACTCATTATTCTTTTAGCTAAAATATTCCTCAATCCTTGCTTCTACTTTCCTTATAAAAAAATCCCGATTTTCTGCGATTTTTAGAGCCAAAGTTACGAATCTAGCGTTTCCCGGGTAAAATGAATGTATTACTACGCGGCACTATTTTAAGGTTGACATTAAGGTCGGGAGGTGGCAGTAGTTTCGGTGAGTAATGAGCGGCCGGTATGGAGTGGAACTGCCTTGCCGACTGTCGATTGGTAAATCGCTTAATTCTGAGCTATTCATCCCTGAGTCTACCCACTAAGCACCTCGTAGCTTGGTAGTTCGATGATCGTCCGTAATGCGCTTTATGGTTTGTTTTTATCGACTCTTCCGGCCTCACACATACCTGTGCATTGGTATGTGTGGGGGGGACGCCCTCAGCCGTATTATTCACAGTGGCGTAGCCTTCACCTATTTCCGAACCAGTCACTTCAATGGTATCATCTTCTTTATAGATACAAGTAATTTTTTTAAATCAAAGGACGATTCGTAAATATATATTACTTTACACTAATCATTCTCTTTCTTTAAAAACAACCAAAATGCTTCCTCGAACTGAAGAATTATTTCCTCAAATCTATTCTTCTCTGTGAAAAAGAATTTTTCTGTGAAACTTTTAATTTAAAAAGTTAGTTACGCCGTTGTGCCCACTCACACATTCTGACACAAAATTCTCGATCAAACAGACTCTCCCACACATTTTTATTCGCAGAACTCGCCCACATTTTCCCACTCAACGAATTCAAGCTCTATCGGTCTATAATCCAATAACGCATACTTTCCGAATCAAAATAAAACTGCGGCGGTGAGGCGTAATTTTATTGGCGCCATAAAGCTCGTGATTTTGAATGGATCGATGCCGTCGGCCTCTCGTCAAACGTAGGTCGGGGATCTTTATCGGCTGTAAAGGAAGACATTTACGATCCATAAAGACGTTCGTAGCCAGGAGTAGTTCCACCCCCCTCTCACACCCACTACAACCATTACCCCTTCCATGGGGCTTTCAAGGGCGGCCACTGGCACGCGTCCGCCCGCTTCGAGATTTACAGGTTACGCTCCCGGTAACACCTCGTAAACTTGGCTTAACGACTTTAACCGGGCCTAACTGCTTCCTTCCTGCAATCAAACCATGACCTCACTCAACCTAGGAGTCTAAAAAAATAACACTTCAAAATATCGCAGGGAGGCTTCTGCTTTGGAGAGTTCTAGTTTATGAGGCTTCAGTCTACAGCTGTTCACTGACCCGGTCATGTTTCTAATCTCAAGATTAAAAGACTTCTAAAGGAAGTTAGAAGTGATATTTAGCAAGACTGGAGTGCTTTTATTTTGGCATTGTTTTTTTATCTGTTGTATTTTGTAAATATTACAAATCTGCAACAGTTGTCAATAACAAGAGAATATAGCAACCGGCAGTAGTTAATCATAAAAAAAACGAATGGAGAATAACAAACTAGAATCGGTCAATATCCAATAAGCAACTTTCAATGGGCAATAACAACAGATAGCAGAGGTCAGTAACAAACCATTAGAGTAATGGTTAATAAAAATTTATAGCAGTCGTCGAGAACAATAAAAAAGTCTATAGAGATGGGAAAATACAATCCCTAGCAAGGATCAGTATTAACTGTTCCTGCGTAACAATTTGTTAACAATTTATTTAGAAATTCTTAAACCATGAATATTGTCTGTAAAATAGGCAATGTTTGGTTTTTACACTTTATGGTTATCCACTTGTAAATACGCATCTGGTCCTAACTTAAGACTTTATTGCAGTACTTATCCTTTAGAAAACTCATCCTCAAATCTTGACCGTCCCTAATAAAACTTGGGAAATTCCACAATTTGTGACGTCAGAAAAAGAAGCGTACCCAATACCTCCTCCTATAATTTGTAATCAATCATAGTTAATTTTCTACCCTCTCCATTTTTGTCTCAATATTCTATGCCACCACTAATGTTCATCCTTAAATTTCGGACTTCAGACTTTCTCGTACCTTCAAGACGAACACTCGACTTCGTCTCGCGTCTATGTTCGCAACTTCTAATACTTGTTTCGTCGTTATAAAGTTTCTAATAATAAACTTATTCAGTAAAATACATCACAATGTACAATTATCAAAACTGGTGTAACATAGGGTTGCCATATCCTGCTTCCTTGTCTCACTTACTCTGAAGTCATTGATGTCACCTTCTATGAGAGTGAGGAAGACCAAAAAGCAGGATATGGCAACCCTATGTAACATTTACTAAAACAATCCTTCCACAACAACTAAACAATAACAGTTAGATCAGTTAGCAACGGACAATAACAAATCTATACAACAGTCAATAACAACACTTAGCAATGGTTAAAAATATATAACTCTAACAATGGACAATAACAACTCCTAACACATGTCGAAGACAACATTTAACAATGCTTAACAATCTGCATGTGTGGTCGACAACAATAAAAAAGCCTTGCACTAGGAAATGATAACCTCTAGAAATGGGCAGTATAACAATTAGCTGTAAATCGTTATTATTTATTCTTGGGGGTTGTTATTGTTGTCTCTTGCTATAAGTGTTGTTGTTAACCATTGCTAGGAGACTCTATTGTTGACCGTTGCTGAAGTTTGTTATTATTATTTATAGCTAGGGGTTGTTATTATTGGCTATTGCTAATTGTTGTTGATCCCCATCCCTAGGGCTTTTATGAAAGTTGTTATCAATTGCTAAAGTTGTTATTA
>JAUESH010000008.1:6192190-6217144 GCA_032275165.1 Synergus magnus | reverse complement strand
AGTTTCATATGACGTCATATCATAAAATTTCAGCGACTTTTTATTAAATAGTGTTCACTTTTTTCTACAATTTAATGGAATTCTTCTATTATTTAATGAAAAGTCGCTGAAATTTTATGATATGACGTCATATGAAACTCTATATCCAACAGTCAGCGACAGTGTATTAAATTTTAAGACATTATTTTTTTCCGTGCACCTTCTACGTCATTTTTTTAAGCACATAGACACAATTATTTTCTAACGGAAATCTTATTTGTCATTCTGATGAAATAAACTGTGTAGAATATAATAATTAATATATAATACATAATATGATATAATTTGTAAATATTTTTATGAGTCAAAAAAATTTAGAACTTTAAACTCTTTAAGAGTATTTAAAATCCCAGAAAATATCGTTAAATCTCTTAAAATTACTTAGAATCTCATGAAATCTCGTGAAATCCCTTACTATTCTCTAATATCCAAATAAATTTCCTAAAATTCATTGAAATTCTTTAAAATCACTTAAAATCCCATAAAATTGAAAAAAATAGATATTGAAAAAGATTTTATTTGATTTACCTAAAATTTTTGAATCACAAATTGGAATAGTGTTATTTTATGGCAGTATTATTAATTTCTACTGTAATAAAATGTATCAAACAACAAAACATTAGCAAAAATAATTGAAATAAAAAATAGTCTAAATTCTCGGAAGTATTCAACTTTATTTGACAGAAAAGCACATTTTATTTCGCACATACAACAGATCGAGATTAGAACCAATACATAACAAGTTTTTAAGAAACTTATGCTTCCAACATAAGGTGCAATAATAGTTATTTTTTTTCATGAATATTTGTGTGAGGAGATAGATTGTGTAGATGGCGTAGATTTTGTTGATTATGTAGATTATTGGGTAAGTGTTGGTTCTGGTTAGGGTTATTTAAATATGCTTCGTGTTCGAGTATGGTTTCCCTGATCCAAGTCTTATATTTAGAACTTCGCAAGTTTACAAAAACATCAGGATTACTCTGACCTGCAACTCTTCCATTCCAAAGGTAAACTCCAACCAACTGATTCCTGCCACCCACTTTAATTACTAAAGGTGCACCGGTATCATCAGAGCCACAGTATTGGGTTCCAGTTGTATCAAGGGTGCAAATATCTCTTTCTGTAATCGCATGAGAATTTAGGTAAAAAATTTCACACTCTTGGTAGCTGATTATTGGTACAGTGATCGATCGCAGATAATTCGGATGTGCCGTTCCGGGACTGAAATCAGGGAGAGGATGAACATTAGATTATTTGTTTTCAATAAAATGCGTTTCATCTATTTAATATATTATTGATAACTTACTCTCCTTCAGCATTGAATCCCCATCCACTAATGGTACCAAGTGTTCCTGGCTCTATATATCCTTCATAAATTTGTATGCTTTTAGTACTTACAGAATATATGAAAGCTGGAAGTACAGTGATCAAAGCAATACCATCAGCAGGTCTATGCGGATGAGTACGGACCAATGTTCTTTTGCTTGTCACGTTATGAGTTACAGGATGACTACTTCTTAATATTCGTCCACTTCCAGAGTGAACTTTGTACTTTTCTAGTTCAAGCTGAACACACTTAGCAACAGTGAGGACAATGTGTTGCGTCAGTATAACACCTACGCAAAAACTGGGACCTCTGAATTGTTTAATAGATACCACGTAAGGAAAATTTTTAATCTCCTCTCTCACGTCTCCACCTGGCGCGCGATTAATTACACGTTTTTGGCGGATGAGAAGTTCTGATGATTTGTCTGCAATTTGAAAAAATATTTGTGTAGTATTTCCTTTATCTAAAAGTATATCATTTCAGATATAGATTTATAGAAAATGTGATTATAGTTACCATTATACTTTTCTGAAAGTGTACCAATGAATCCCTGATACAAAACACCGAAAAGAACAAGAAAATTCCAATATATTTTTGACGACATTTTATATAATTGACTTAAACAGTTCAGGTGATGAAATTATACTTTTTAGTCTCTGAGTAGTGTTTGTCTTTTATAAGCTAACTCTATTTGTAATACTTAGTTTTGCAACAGTTTCCCTTCAAATAAATGATTTCTTAAACATATTTAACCTTCAGTTTCAACATTTATCCTCTTGTTGACGCTTCCACAGAACAAATTTACTTACATCAGAATTTTATATGGATTAGATTATCCCTGAATGAAAGTACAGTTGATGTCATGATGACATTTCAATGATAATTTAAAATTGATGCAAATTTTAATAAGTTTTAAATTGAAGTATGTACTAATTAAAATCTTATTAACATCATCAACAAAACAGCATGTTTTCAGGGCGTTTTTAGAACGCCCTGAATTTTCAATGCAAATGAATCAATATTTAAAATCAATAAAAAAAATCTTTCATTTGAACGATCAGAACTTTTCAGTCAAAGAAATATCTACTCATAAAACGATCACCCGACCCTCGATTATGTCCAAGGGCACAAAGGCGACGATTTCGAAACTCTCTTTCTCATTGCAATTTCCTGACAGTAGATCGGTCTCCCATTATTCCGTCGACCCGTTATCAATTTCTCGATAGTAGCTCTGCGTCTGACCACGAAACGTGCGATGGTCGCTTTACGACGCTTAAAATCACGGTAGAAGATAGTCCAGCGAAGTGGGCCCGGTTTGGACCATTCTTCCCCGGTTCTAACGGCCACTACGTTGATCCGGGGTCGAGTTTTCTCGGATATCCATAAGTCTCTCAACAGCGAGCGATATTAATATGTTATTGCGGAAAGACGCCCTCATGAAAGTCGACAAGGACTGCAAAAATATGTTCCCTGTATACGAGGACGAGGGTGTGTTTCCCAGTTTCCCGGTTTCCCCGAGTTCGGGGCCGACTTGGTGCACACAGTCAACACTCGCTCCCTGTCGTCGTCAGGAGGATGGGAAGGGCGCGAGTGGAATTCAGCAGACGCCATTTGTATTAATGAAGCTCCGACAATGGTGCACGCCCGATGAATTATGTACCTTGGATGAAACCAAACGATACGAGGATCTGGGCACGAGGCTCCCATTGATCTCTCGAGTTCGATGACGCCTCATCTCATTTTATCGGAACGTAATTGTATTTACCTTTTTCGCCGAATTGCCACCGGCCACCCTCGACCGAGTTCTCGTTATTGCAATTCGAAATAGATCGACCGTAAATCAACCTGGCTCTCTGGTGTTACACTTGTTTCTCAGAAATCACGGGAATTCTCCCGAGGAGGATTATTAGGTCATTTATTTTCGTTTTTATACAAGTTACGGCGGAAAAGCTACAATTCGGGCTCAGAAGACTGCAATATTACAATTTAGAGGACATTAAATAATTATGAGCTGTAAAGAATAAAATGAGGAATTATTCATAAATGAGGATATTGGATTTTGTTCTGACCACTTTTTATCATTTTACTAGCAAACCAACACGTGCGTTACGCTCGTCATTTCAACCTCTATTATTTTCTATCCGTTAAGTTTTATTTAAAGATGATAAAAGTGGGCCCGAGAAGACATTTCTCTTTTCCATTTTACGCTGCATCATTTCTCCTATCTGAGAAGGGTTGGGTAGGAGGGTTGCGTAGCCACCTATTATCCGGAAGACGTAGCGAGCATCCATCTCGCCTTGGCGCGGATAAAACGACCGCTTTACTTTGGATTACAGGGGTGCAATTTACAGCAGACACAAGAGCACCTGTTCGTTCTTGAGGAGATGGAATGGCGAGGACTTAGGCAAGGGGTGGTTATCAGGGGTGTGGGAAAGGGAATAGCGTGCCTCGCAGACGTTGCGGTAATTGAATCCCAGTAAGTCCCTCTGTATAAGTGTATCCCTTTAAATATATGTACAAGACTTGCGCTGCACGCACGAATAACCCACCATCGAGTTATTTTCCTTCAGACATACTCGATTCTTTTCCTATAATAACTAAGGAAGGAATTGTGGAAATCTATTGAAAAGCGAGATGGTTCCTGTTTATTGCATCTGGTACATTATGTGCGATAATTTATTGGAGAGATTCTTCTCATTAATTTCTTTTATTTGGGAGAAGATCAGGTTTTATCGAGTTTTTTTATAATAAAAGAATTAAACTCGTTCTTTATGAAGCTATAGATATAGATATATATATAGTTATTAGTTATATATTTTTAAAATTGTTACACCCTACAAACCAATGTGAGCGTAAGATTTATTTAGTTTCTTTCAGAGGTCTCGGCCTATTTTAGATCACTTCTTCTCGTAATTCTTGAAGAGCAAGGTCACTTGTTCATTGACATTTTCTGTCCTCAGGTAATGCACTTTTACGATCGGAACAGGTCAGTTCCGCTAAAGATTTCGTCGCCGTCGGTCGGTAAAATATTACGTAACTTCTAGAGGCAATTCTTAGTGTTTAGATACAATTCTGATTGCTTATTATATTATTGTGAGTGATTGAGTGCACATCTTTTATTACGAATAAAATGTTTGAGATCAAATATATATTCCATAATTTAGGGCTGCAATCGTATTGCTACTTTAGTTTTATTATAAGTGTACTAGAGAATTTGTCCTTTTCGAAAGTTGAATCCTATTTCTGGATTACTGAAAAATTGGTAAGTGCAAGTGCATATTATAAAGTACTGAGAGTTTACGTTGAATTAATTCTTAGGGTTTGAGAAAGATTATATTTCAAGGAATATTCTTAAATTTTATAATGTTCCGATAAAGCCGGACAAGAACGGAAATGTAAGATTGTGATAGGTCTGTATTTAAATTTCTTCGAAGTCCCTTACAATTCAACTTATAGTACTACTATAGGTCAATATTTCTTATAGTATTGAGACACCACTGTTGGTACTAATAGGTACTAATTGGTTTTCAAGCAGGACAGTACTGCATATAGACATATAATATTGAGTCAGTACACTGGGTTAGTGCGACTTACAGTTCTAGGACTTGATAAAAAAACTGTACTCATTATAGTACTGGGTCAGCACTACTAACTCCACTAATACATCTCAACTCCTCTCACCCCAATTTCGTCTTCAACAAAATTGACCTTAAGAGCATAAACCTCAGTGAAGTCGACCTTCTGATACAAATGTGCAATTCCTAGATGAGTCTAGTCTACTCCGCCCTCATATAATTACTTCGCGTGGCTTGTGTACTTGCTCCTCGTTTTCCAAGGTATATATATACATATATAAGTATATATACTCTACAGTGTATACTGTATATTGCAGTAGTGTATATCCTGTATTGTATATTGTATATTGTATACTCTACAGCCATCTTTGTCGTTGTTGTATGCAGGGCTCACTGCTTACTGCTCACGAATACTTCTCGCCATATCCCACCTCGGAAGTGCGGGGATTGTTCTGGAAAGGGGAGGTTATTAGGCAACGCAGCACCTCATCCCTCATACTCGTAACCGCGCCGCAGCGTGTATTATGTAACAACACGGAAAGGAACTGTGGGGTGGTTGGATACTGGATAGCATAGAAGGCCGCTTCGCGTTTTGTTCTTCCACGCTGGTATTACACGCAGAGCCGCTTCGAAATAAGTGTTCGCACGTCATAATTCTTCTGGTCCATTCCACTTATCTCAGAGAAAATAGCAACAAAAATTGACAAGATATCTCGTGTTTTCCGGTTATCAAAATGACCGAATCATCGCTTTCTATTAATTCTACTCAAAAGCGGAAATCTATCGATGTTCATTATTTATTACCTCAAATTTATGGCCTCGTTTCCTCAGGACTTAAAATGGATAATCAAATCAGTAATTGAAGGGCAATGAAAATTGAATAGATTCATTATCTGAATTAGTTAAATCTTAGTGATTAATAGTAGTTTCTTATACTAATTTAAATTCCAAATCGTCAAAGTGCGAAGTCGATTACTATAAATTAATAAAAAGTTACTTATTCAATTAATAACAAGGTCAAACTATGTAATTTAATTGTAACTTTCGCTGATTACTAATCTAAACAGTAATTAAAGAGTACTAAATTATGAAATCTGTAAACATGAAGACCTTGAATGATAAGGATGGTTTATAAAAATTGATTAAACAGTATTCTTCGGTTTAGTATTTTTCATTTTGTAGACATAAGAAGTAGAACATTCTTTTGTTTTCTTAACCCACTTTTTTCGGGGAAGCGTGTTATTCGGACATAACTCTAAGAAAGAAACTTATATCGCGTCGACAGCCTCGACAATTAATCTCTGATTACACTTAGTGTGTGAAATATTTACTCTACTGAATACCAGCAAACTTATACGCGTGAGAGTATAAATTATGAGATAACGTAGCCTAAACTAATCTGGATTTAATCTAAAGCTAATTTAAAGTAACCTTTCTAATGCTGAAGTGATTCCGCCATTTTGCGAGATCGTTCGGGCGTATCGCCTTCAAAGAAGCTTCTTTCATTTCATTTTCTGGGCTTACTTCTTTTATTCACCGGTGAGCTTCTAATTTCGTACGGCTCTATAAAAACGTCGCGCTTGATGCATGAGTTTTCCTCGGAGCACAATCACCTTCTCTCTCCATCTTTCTCTCTTTTCTTTACTTTCTTACTGTCTTGCTCTCTTACCCAGTTACTCATCAGTTACTCTTGCTCCCACAATCTCTCCTCCCATGGGTGTTTTGCGTGTAAATACTGACGAGAACTAACGTCACCTGAGCAACGCTTTGATCTGCTCATCCCGGCAGTTAAGATGTCAGCCGTTACTTATTAAAATAATTTAGGCACAGCTTATTCCGCGAAAAGTCAGCGCCAGATTCTCCAAGAGAGTCTGCATAAAACGAGATATGGCAAATTTGAACAGGGACTTTACGTTGGTGTCGACAAATAGGTCTCAGAGAACAGTATCCTCGGACCATCATCGCAAGATGAGATAGAGTCGTATTTTCGAAATTTACAGAGCATGTGTCAAGATGCAAAAAATATTTTTTATTTTTAGTCTGGAATGTATATTTTGGGATTTGAAAATTTTTTAGTGAAATGTGTGTATTTTAAGTTTTTCGGTGCGTAGGAAACCATCCAGACTGGACCACTATTCCTATTTTAAAAAAGTGGTGTAACGAAATGTCTTATTCGCTTAATCTCGACTTTTCTTGACAATTTCCAGATGTTCAAAAGTTTTAAAATTTCAAAAGCTGACAAGGGAGAATCGAGAAATTCTTGTCTTATATAGTGCATCACTAAACTCATCTACCAATAATAATCGAAGAAAATGAATCTGCTCACTATTTTCATACTAGATATTTTGTCCTGAACAACCCTTCCTCTCTCGATCTACAGAAATCTTTCTTCCCTGAAACTTCGAAAAAATTATTTCCAATTCCTCATAAACCCCGACAAAATCGAGCGACGGCTGTGTGGTGGTTGGAGTATACATATTTCATCCCGAGGCGTGGAACTTAATTCATAATTGAGTTCTCGCCGGCTAACGGACACTTTGCGGCCAATATAATCTCTAATAATTCTAATAATTCGCAAACTCCTAGAGGGATGAATCGTTAGGGGATGAGAACGTTTTCTGGAGTAGTGCCCGGTACGTTTCAGATGAGTAGTCTGGTAGAAAAGGGGGTGGGGAAGAGGGGAAACTGAGAAATTGAGAAAGGGGTTAAGGGGACATGGGGATAAAGCGGGCGATTGAGGGAAAGTGGGGAAAAATTGAAAGAGGGTGAAAGAGGGAAGGGGGTAAGGCAGGAAGACGAGTAGAGAAGAAACGAGAACCTGGAGAGACGAGGAGAATGAAAAAGGGAGAAGGAATCGGGATCCAGGAATGGGGCGAGGAAATGGAGGGAAGGCCAATTAGAGGGCGGAAAGATTTATCTGCGGGCGACGGGTGTGCGGATAGTACGGGGTAGGTTAGTCTCTCCGGATAGTTGGGCTTGTATTATTCCTCGGTTGGACAACCCCTGCCTCGACAAGAACGTGGTCCAGCTGCCAATGCCTACTGGTTGAACTCCTGCCCTTTAGACATTACCTGCAGGCATAAGAACATGGATCCACCCACCATTTTATCATTCATCTAGAAAATTCCTATTATTATAAATGAAAGGTGGCGCTCGAATCATAAGTAATTTTCCGAAAGGGATTTCATGCGCTTAATAATTCCTTGCATTGCAGATTTTTACATTCTTATTTTTTGTGTTTTAATGGTTACTTAGTATTAAGAATTAAGCTATGTAAAATGAAACTCGCTTCGGTGTCTAGGGGACCTAAAAAAATGCGAAACTCATTTTAGCATGACATGAGGCAACATAGGGTTGAAGATGGAAGGGTTATGCATTATTTTGGCATTATTTTAGAACCGTGCACGCTGGGGGCGAGTTATTATACCGCTGTCAGCCGCCACACCATCCTTTTCTGATCTGCATACCCATGATGGTCTCCCCCTTTTAACTCCCCTCCAAAACCCACTTTTCTACTTGGTTCTTTTACCACTTAGAAAGCACTCAATACAGAGGCGTGCCCATCAGCCAACCACACCGAGCCATTACAAATTAACTTGGCGCTTCTTCGCGCGTCATTATTAACTTCGCTGCTTCTCCCGAGGGGGTCCCTACAATTATTGCGCCTTTTGTTTCGCTAACTCTCGTCCTTTATCCGGAGGGTGAGCGAGAATCCATTTCTTTTTTCGTCCCATCGCGCCTATCACGGCTCTTCGTCTCATGTTTATAATGCGGAAGGACCTACGGTCCTAAACTATTCCCTCCTAACTGCAATTCGATTTATTTCTCACACGAAGGGTCCATTTTATGGCCCACAAATAAGAATATGGTGAATAAGAGTTTTTTAATTCTCAAGAGCGAAAAATAGGAAAGTTTTATATTCTTGGGAACGTAAAAATTTTAAATCACTTAAAAATTTGTCACAATCACTACAACTCCTAGAAACCCCTTGAAATTCTTGAAAAAATTATTAAAAATTCTTTAAAAAATCTAGAAACTCCTTGAAATTTCCCATAAAATCCCTTAAAGCTCCACGAAATCTTTGAGAATTCTTCACAGTTGTTTGAAATTTTCTGTATTCCCGCAGGGGTGCTACAGACAAAAAAGTGACAAAAGTGTCTAATTTAATCTAAAAAGTGACCAAAAGTGTCTAATTTTGAACAAAAAAAGTGACTAAAAGGGACTAATTTTGAATTTGTTTTGATTTAATTACACATATATTTGATCGTCTTGCTTTGACATGATTAGATGAATTTGAGGTGAATATCGAGGTCACAATTTCCAGAATAAATTTTACAAGACACACAAATTATTCGACAAAATCCGATAAAACCTCATAGAATACCTAAAAACCCTTTACAATCTTTCGAAATTTTTTAAATCCAAATGTTTCTTATTTAATTAAAAATGTTCACTTGCTCAAAAGAGACTAACTAAGTTACATAGTTATGCAGATGTAAATCCAGTCCAAACACTTCCAATTCCCAAAGACCTGCCCTAAAAATTGACCTTGCAAACTGAATATTGTCTCACCGTGAAAAAGCACGTTGCTAAACGTAAAGACACCGCCAGTCGTTTTAGATTTACGAGACCCTTCATTGGTTCCACCCAGATCTTAAAGTGCCTAAGCCTAAAGATCTAAACTAGACCAAACTAAAACTCATGCAGGGCCTGTGGGCTACATCCGTCGCGCTCTGATTTAGTGACAATAAAGTCCCGTTTTTTTTTTCTGTACTGTTTAATGTAAGTAGAAGAAAGGTAAAAGATGGCCTCAGCGTGACTCTGCCGCCTCCGTTTCCGCAAACAGTGTGGCCACCTAAAAATGTCCCGTTAGGTCACCGATTGTTGCCCTCCGCGAAGAAATCGAGGCTCGGTCCATTTTGAATCTCAAGGTTTTTTTGAGGTAATGCGGAAGCTTAGAGTCTGATTGTGAATGCTGTCATATAACATATTCTTCGTAGACTTGGCTCGTTTTTGCGCGGTGAGTCGAGGTCATGGCATTGTCAGGGACATCACGTTTGCCCCATTTTTCTCTATTGTTACAGGTATAACGTCGGTATTCGGTGCCGCAGGTAGCTCTCAAAGAAGAAACGTTTTATACGTTCTCGTCTGAAACTTTGCGCGAAGAGATAAGGTGGCAAGGCCGTCGCCTCCTCGGGCTGTAAGTTCTTCGTTGCTCTTTCACGATTGTGTACTCGGGGCTCTGAATTAGAGCGAGGGTGAATAATGGCGAGTGGTGAAGAATGCACGCCGTTGGGGGCTTTAAAAAGATCAAGAAGTAGGTGACGAACAATGTCCTTAAATAGTTTTTAATTTTTTTTTTTTTCGAATCTTGAGGGAGTTAGTAAAGGAACGAAGTTGATGGTGAAGGTAATTAGTCTAAGTAACACATTGTTTTGCATGTACATACATGATTTTTCAACGTCAAATATGGTGTCAATAAGGTGTCATTTTACATGGGAAACATCACAGAAACCTGCAAAATTAAATAATACAGGTCAGTTGTAGAACTTTATCAGAAATATTCAAGCGAAAGCTTTAAATTTCATTAGAGACTTGGATCTTCGACTCTCGTGTGACAACTGTATCCGGTAATTATTTTCGTTATAGAAATACGTGAAGATTATCTGATGTACATTAACCATTCCTGAAACGTCGACTTTACTTTGTAAAGGTCTCGTCTTGAGGCTGCTGTCGAATTCGCGTGAATTACATTCCAGTTTCGAGTCCCGCGGTATATCAGAGCGGAAACCAAGTGGATCTTTTGAGGAGATAA
Organism: Synergus magnus; assembly: GCA_032275165.1. Lineage (NCBI taxonomy): Eukaryota > Metazoa > Arthropoda > Insecta > Hymenoptera > Cynipidae > Synergus > Synergus magnus. The sequence goes on along the minus strand of JAUESH010000008.1, from coordinate 6,206,388 downwards.
ATAAAGAACAGCAGGCAAGTGTCTCGTGGAACGACTGGTATTTATCGCTCGTCTAGAAAAACTTGAAGCGGCGACGCGCTCGAAAACGAGCAGGTAATCGTGCGTGTGAAGCACGTTTTATCGCTCTCGATACCTGTTGGATTTTCTATATATAAGGGAACTCCGATCCCGTGTACTTGCATTGAAGCAGTTTTTCCACCCTTTCTAATGCGAATTCATTTCAGAAGGAGTTATAACAGCAGGAATAACATGTGCAACAAAAAAAACGGCTCTCGTCAACTCGGAATTTTTATTCCACGTTTTCTTTTACTTTCTCATTGGTGAGAGGCTGCATAGAAATTTAATCCGTTATTGCGTGAAAAAATATGTTAAACTTCTCTAAGACCCCTTTTTATACCTCTTCACCGCAAAAATTTTCCATTCTCGTTTTCAAAACCTTTTTACCAACCGCCATTTCCAAACCCACTTTTTCAAACCTTTGTTTCTACTCTTCTTTTCTAATCTTCTTTTCCAACCCTCATTTCAAAAATCATTTTGCCAAACCCTCTTTCTCACTGTTTTCTATATCCGCTTTTCCACTGCCTTTCCATATCCCCTTTACCAAACCTCTTTTTCAACATATTTGTCAAACGCCATTTCCAAACCCCTTTTCCAAACTTCTTTTTCAACTATTTTTTTCCAATCCTCCTTTCTAACCCTCATTTGCAAACATTTTTTTCCAAAACCTGTTTCCCAAACCCCTTTTCCCACGCCCTTTTTGACACCCCTGCCCATTTTCCCTTTTCCAACCCATTGGGTTGAAGTTTCAGACATCTAGTCTGACGATTTTTTTTTTTCTTTTTCTTTTTCTTTTACATTTACTGGATTAAGAATATCAAAAGAAAGTTCCCAAAACCATTTTATTTTATTTTTATTCACTAGCATAAATTTTTGTTGTTGATATTTTTATTCCAACAAATCTAAAAAAAATCGTCAAACTAGACGTCTGAAACTTCAACCAAATTTCCAACCCCCTGTTCCACAGTTTACTTTTCCAAAACCCTCTTTCTTCAGCTCCTTTATAAACCCCCTTTCCACACCCCCTTCTCCGCCCATTTTCAAACCTTCTTTTCCAACCCCATTTCAAAACTCTTTTTCCAAACCCTCTTTTCCACATAAAACCCCTTACCCCACCTTTTAACAAAATAAAAATTCTTTAAACGACTATAGCCAGGGTTATAGTTACCTGTAGAAACTAATCCCTCCAATTTATATTTAAATCTTAATCCCACGTTCCTGGAGAAACCCAAACATAATTTCAAAAGCATAAAAATTGAATCACGAGAGTCACACTCTCCCACTTTTTCTCAACCATAGATCATTCTCTTCACATCCTAGAGTTGAACACCTTCCCCGAACGGGGCCTCTGACCTTATCCAGGAGGTCGACGCGACGGTAGGTCGGTCGTATCTCGCCTCGGCCATCACCATTTTCCAACTTGTCTACCGAATCCCGGCACTGACGTAAGTAACAGCGATATATAAAAGTAAGTGACTCGCTCTCGCGGGGCGGTGATGGAGTGTCCTCCTATCTGCGGAGTCTATCGGGCAGTAAACAGCGAGCGGCAGATAAGGCTGGAGATATATTATAGACGCCCTGGTCTCGTCCTAGCTACATTCAAAGCCTCAGTTCTGAATGTAAGCAGCCAGCTAGCCTGGCTAGCAAAAGGCTCCTTGCTAGCGACACTGCGCTAGCAAAAGCTCTATATTTCGCCCTCTTTTTTTGCCGGCTCTTCGGTAAAAACGCCAGCGGCGTCTGAATAGTCGCGCGGAGGACGGAAGTCAGTTTGCAAGCCAAGCATGGGGAGGCGGCGCCGAGCAACCCCTTATTTTCCTCCTTCGTCGCTACAGCGTCGCTCCCCGCAGAAGCGATCTTCCTCCCCCCCTTTCCCTTACACCCACTCACACCCTATTTACTCTTTTTTCCCCCTTTTCCCTTCCTACCTTTTCCTCTTTCTACCCCTTTCACTCTTCTTGCTATCTTTAATCTTCTTTCTATACGTCTCACATCTTTTTTAAATCCCCTTGCCCAACCTCCTTTTTTCAAAATACTTTTCCAAACACCTTATCACACGTCAAAAGTGGCCGATTTCACACATTACAATTTTGGAAACATAATAACTTGAAAATCTAATAACTGCCATTATCATATTTAAAACGTGGTCAGTGACGTGTATAATTTCAAAAGTGACTCCTCTAAAGAAATGGAAACAAGACCAAAAAATCGTCTGCATCCTTTTGTATAATAGAATGGCTCTCATTCACCCCTTGCTCTCCCAATATGGTTCTTCCTCCACCTTCCACACCCCTTTCACCCCCTAAAACTATTCTCCACCACGCAAACCTCCCAACCCTCCTCCAGGCCACGTTGACTGCTTTTCTCGATGCTTGAATGCTCGATGCGGCGATACATCACGCTACACGCTCAGCCGACTCAAGACTCCTTCCGAGATTCGGATATCGTGCGAACCACCCCCTTTCTTCCCTTCGGACAAAGAAGAGACTCGGCTCTACGAGAAAGGGAAAATTTCTTCTTCTAGGTTTCCATGCTCTGGCAAGGTGCCGCTGAAACCCAAACCCTTGCTCGAATTGTATAACTCACCCCTAAAGTCACTTGAGCAACCTCGCCAATCTTGGTGTATTGGCAGAGCTTGGGATTCTGTAGCAATGTCTCAATGGTGGATGGAGGATGTAGAAAATATATATAGATGTAGATTGTAGAATTCAGCGGCTCGATTCACTGCCTGCGGCTGCGTTATGTAATGCCAGGAGGGGAAATTAAAACGAAAACTGCTTTTCGTCGGCGTCACCAGGCAGAGAATGAAATGGGGTTGTTGCATGAAAATTAGATGCGAGTGTGCTTCATGAGCTTTTGTTGGAATTGGTGTGTTGTCGCGGATTTATTTTGAGCCGTTTTTCATGAGTTGGATTAAAAATATTTTATTCGCGTTTTTTAGCCGGAAAGTCTCTTTTAGACAAAGAGTGAGATTATTTAAATTAAGTAAATTAGTACTTCTTTTTTTATACAAGTTCGTTAAAATATCAAAGTGTTATGCATATTTAAAAAATATATCCAGGTTTTATTTTGCTCCTTGTAGGAGTAGATAAAGAAGGAAAAAACAAGTCGAAAAGTCCTTTTGCAAAATCTTGTCAGGTGTATAGTTTTTGAACCAGAGAGATTTGAACTTGAATAGAAATCTTGTTGTGTGAGAGAGAGGACATATCTTGCATCTTTATCGCACACGTCAACTTAAAAGCTTAAAAACTCACTGGCTCAAAATCTACACGTCTGACGAAATTTTTCAAAAGGACTTTTCGACTTCTTTTTCTATCCACTTCTGGAAGGACCTTTTCCTACACTATATTTTTTTCTCATAATTCGAATTTTTCAAAATACTGACGTTCTGTGGATATAAACACGCAGAAAATAGAATTTTTAACAAGTTATTTCACTATGGTATTGCTTATTTTTCTTTGGCATGTTTAAAGAAAGCTGAAGTCCCGAGGAAAAGTTTGAAAGAAAAATAGAGAGATAAAGTTGAAGCAAAGTAAAGGAGAATTCGTTATTTTGAATTCTGCCAGCAATTTACTCGAATGACTCGACGTGAGTAAATAGAGAAAATGAGATGGTGAACGACATCATGTAGAGGTGGAGACTCGGGAGTGTATCAAAGACACACAGCGAGGGGCAAGCGCTGGTCCTCGTACCGGAATTTCCTTCCTTCCGTTTCCTGATTGACGAGCCAAGTTTTCGCGTCCCTCAGATTTGGGTCGGGATTTTGCTGCTCCTTCCTTTTTCGCTTTTTCCATCCTTCCTTCTTTCTTCATTCTGGTTTTCGAAGCAACTCCAGCGACTCAGTTTCGAAAGAATTACCGTTCCTGCTCGATGTATCGTTGTGGGAAGCTCATGAAAATTTCATGAACGTAAAAATCAACCTCGTTCTAGATCAAGAAAGGAATTATCGGAAGCGAACCTCGGCCACGAAACTACGGCTTCCAAGAATTATAACGGATTTCATAATTGAACGAATTCTGCCGCATAATTGGTTTCGTCCATTTGTTATCTCTTGATCTTTGGATCAAAACTTGGAAACTAGATTAGAAGACAGCTACTCGCATTTCTCTGACATTTTCCTGATTTCCCTAACATGTGGCCACCCCGTAATACTTTTTTTCAAAAAACGCGTATTTTATAAACTTCTTGAGATGAATTGCACAAGTGAAGCGAAAAATTCAATTGTTTGAAGATAAATTCCTGCTCTAAAAACTAAACTGCATAACTGGCTCTGGGGAAGAAATGCGAGCCATTTTCAAAAGCTAAACGGTAGCCAGAAAAGTAGGGAGTCGAATGCTCACATCCCCTTTGGTCCCCTCGTCGAGTGCAGAGCAGCTGCTGATCCTGTGGCCCTTCGAACTTTTGTCAACAGGGGACGAAAAGGGAATGGCTCTCACAGGAAGGAAGCGTCCTTCGCCTCTTCGGACTTCCATTCTAGCGGCTGTCGTTTCAGTCATACGCGAGCATGCAAAGAAATCCTAGTGCATCGTAACTGCATCTTTTTTCCAACTCCCTGAGGACTTATTCGTCTTTTCGTATGTTTTATGTATGCTCTTTGTATTAATTACATAGAGTCGTAGATTATGAAGTATTTATAAGTGTGAAACGTATCTCGTATCCTCTGTTGTGTCTTGTGAGAAGTCCGAAGTAGTCTATTTAATGTAGCAAGGACATAATTGTGGAAAATTGTTTTTAAAAAAATGTTAAAAGGAATTTTGAAAGGAATGAGAACATGAGTTAAAATTATTTAAAATTAAATAAAAATAGGAGAAAAGTGCACGCTTCTATCCTAGATGATAATGAGCTGCCCTCGATTTGCAGAATGGCGACCAGGAATTCCGGAGTTCGATCGTTATTGACGCTACCCCTCCGCTACGCTCGGACCTGCTATTCAGTTATGAGTAATGTAATGTATGATTATATAGTTCATAAAATAAATAGTATGATTAACGATGTTAAATTATCGAAAAAGATAGAAAAGGATATAGTTTGTTTTCTGAATTGTGTCAGGTTTATCTTCTCTTTAGTCAACTCAGATCGCTTTAGTAATTTTTAAAGAGACAATATACCCGAAAAATTATTTTCGCTTCAGAAATTAATTAGTTTGAGCATATTTAATGATCCACGTTTATGCGGTTGCAGAATATACCATAAAAATACGAAATTTTGAAATGCGCCATACGGGAAAGTTCACTAATATTTATAGGAATATTCAATTGCTCTAAATGTAATTTCAAAATGGTATTGGATTAGATACTTAGATTTTATTACTGGATATTTTGTCAATCTTGATATTTTGTCAATTTAAAGAAAGATCATGCACCTGTCTATAATAAATGTAAATTCAGGAAGAACTTTGATTGCTTTTGAGACTGTTCTACATTTATCAGCGAAAAGTTGATTGGAGATAAAGGCAGTTTTCTTTTTTTGCCACATTTTGAACTCATTCTTTTTTAAAGTCAATAACATTCCTAATTTGAATAATTTAATTAATTACCTAATTTACGGAAATGAATTATTTAAGTATTTATTAGGGATCAGACTGTGAATTACGTTTTATTCCAGGCTGAAAGATGTACTAAAATGTGTATGTACATATTAAATTATTACATACATAGGAAAATGATAAAACTACTGATCAGTATTTCCAGTATATTCGTAATTTCGTACAGATTATTTATAAAATAAGCAATATTATCAAATACAAAGTATATAAAAATTGCCTGACGTGTTCGACTGTAAAATACTGTCAAAGATGTGCTTTTTAGAGATGAAATTTTAATTATACATATTAAAAATGTTATTTTGAATCTTACTGATTTTCAAAATTCCGATGTAACTTGGATTATTTAAAAATACAATATTTGATCTGCTTTTCGTATCTAGTCTCGAGAAATTGTTATAATTAAAATAAAATGATAGTATCTCAAATAAAGTGTCATGTAACATTATCATCATTATTATTATCTTATTATTATTATTAGCAGTATGAATAATTTATTGATAAATAAGAAAATTGCGTCCTTTGAAAGTAATAAGAAATAAGATTAAGCTACAATGGATAATTGGATATTTTAAGAAACAAAACGGAATACCGTGTTCCTTTTAAGAGTTAAAAATGTAATAATATAATAGAAAAATTTTTATTAAGTAACTGTTTTCAGAAAAAAGATAATTTTATCATGAAGAAAAAAAATGGCTACCGCTTGATGTTAATTTTTATAGAGTTAAAATTTTACGATTTTTGCTTAAAAAATATACTATTTTATTATTTCAGAGATAAAACTCTCTTTTTCTATTAAATATTGAACATTTATCCTCTTTTTTTTTAATTTGGCCACTTTTTAGCGAACTCATTTTTCTTGGTGTATAGTAATACATAAATGTTTAATTGTGAGGAAAATAACTGCGAATAAAAAATACGTAAGAAAGCCTTCCAAATGATGTCTCTATAATCAATATAGTATGAAAATTTTCTGAAACTATTCTGCTGTATGTTGTTGCTATTTATTTTAATAAAAGTACTTAATGTTAATATAGTGTCTCCAGTTAATGACCCTCCATTTTTCTAGAATTAAAATATAATTCAAATTTTATTTTTACTTTATTGTATATGAAGTTTAAACGAAAATAAATTTATTTATTCATATTAAGGGCATGTGATACTTTACCATAAGAGCAATTTATTTTCCGCAACTTTACGCTTGCAATAATAAATATTTTTTGCTAAAACTAGGCCATTTACCTTCGTCTGAACGAAATAGAGGTAAATGACCTAATTTTAGCAAAAGATATTTATTATTGTGAGCGTGAAGTTGCGGAAAATAAATTTGCTCTTATGGTAATTACCACATGCCCTTAAAGACAAATATTAAGGATCTTTGGCAAAGGATGAAAATTTATATTAACTTTCTAAATGAATGTATTGTATTTCTAATTGTAAAATATAGCGTCTAATAATAAACAATACTAACCACAGTTAAAAAAGTTTTAGTTTAAAGATTTCGAATGTTCAACAATTTTGAACAATCTTATAAATATAATCTTTAATATTTAATCACAAAAAAATCATTGAAACTTTAACGGGACGACTGAAAATTCTCGAAAAATAAAATTCCCGACACTGTAAAATTTCCGACAATATAAAATTCCCGAAAATAAAATTTCCCGACACTGGAAAATCCCCGACACTGTAAACTTCCCGACAATGAAAAAATATTTTAATATTTTAAAATATTTTAAAAATATTTTTCAAACATTTGTAGAGATTTTTTCAGAAATTTTACAGTGTCGGGAATTTTATATTGTCGGCAATTTTATAATGCCGGGAATTTTATTTTTCGGTAATTATTTATTCGAGAATTTTACAGTGTCGGGAATTTTATTTTTCGGGAATTTTCAATCGTCCCACTTTAACGGAAGTTTCTACCGATTGTAAACCTATTTTAATTTCCAGGTCAAGTATTGCTATGAGCCCTCGTTTAATCTTGCGAATAAATCGGTGTCCTTAAAAACCCATAATCTCATCTATAGACGTTTTTTACTTTATATTCAATGATAAAATCCTTTATAGAGATGTATTGTAGAACTCTAAAGTCATAAAGTATATGCTTAATAACCCATATAACTTCGATACTCTCGTCATCGTATCATTACTGTTTTATTAGCGTCTTTGAACTTCCACAACTAGTGTATTCGTTATATACCGGGGACGAGTTTTTGCTTAATAAAAGGAGCAAGTCGTTGGGAATTTACGACGGAGGGCGGATCAGAAGCACTTAAGAACCGGAACGTTTCCTCGGAGATGACCGCGCGAAGCAGGAAGCGCGTCCGTAAACGTCTCTTTAATAAATCCTTGTGTGCTATCAGCAGCTGATCGCCATGCATCATGGTGGTTCGTTGACAGAGAACCCTCTGTCTACACACCTCACCCCTGCCTCATGTACCCCTGTTACGTAGATACGATATTACCGGGATCGGAATAAATCTATGCCTCATCCATCTACATTTTATCCCCGAAGAATCGGGATACAGGCACATACACGTACACGTACTACTTCTTCGTCTCTTGTTCTCTCTGAAGCTGTCCCTCTCTTTCAGAGGGAAAGAGGAGGGGGAGGAAAATGGGAGTGAAGGGGGTGAAAGGGCTCAAATCCGATCTCAAGCTCGCCTCTATCGAGATTCCAATAGCGGCTTTATCGAGGGCTTTGTATGATGAGGGATCGTGAGGCGCCAAAGCACTTTATATAGCCTCCTCATATTTTACCTTTATTATCATATTGCGGTGTACCCGAATCATTTTTTATCAAAAAGAAGCCTTTTCATGCCGTCTTTCGTCCTTTTTGGTAATTATTGATCTATATAAATTGTGGGGAACTTATGTCAAGTATGGTAGCGCTTCGAACGATGTTTTAGATTCTGGGATCTGGATTTTAGATTAGGAAGAATCTCAAGCAACGGATATTAACAACACTTAATAATGGATCAAGGAGTATTGACGAATTATAAGAACCACTCTAGATGGAGAATAATTATATTGACAATAATCAGCAACAACCCCTAGCGAAGGATAATAAGAACGCTTAGAGACGGATTGGGGTTGTTATAATTTTTCGTTTCTGGGGAGTTGTAATTTTGTACCATTGATAGCTCAATTAGAAAACTATTATTATTCTCCAAGAATCAAAGTTTTTATTAACGATTATTAGGGATTATCAGTTACATTTGTCAATGTTGTTATTGTCTATTGACAGCCATTGATATTGTCTGCTTTTCACGATTTTTTTCTAGCCATTGATATGCGTTGTTACGTAGGTCATTCTGAAAGTTTTGTCATTAGCAATATTTTAGGTATGCCGTATGCCAGGTGGATACGGTATGTGTATTTCAAAAATTAGATGCTTCTATTGATGACAGCAAAAATCAGAACGAAAAAATATTAATTTGTTTGTTTCAGGCATCGTTTAAAATTTATCAAAAGAAATGGATTTATTTCCTTTCATATATACTTGATAAATGTGAAATGATGCCTGAAACAAACAAATTAATATTTTTTCGTTCTGATTTTTGCTGTCGTCATTCAAAAGCCAATCAGGTTTGCAACAACAATGTATGCGAGATTTTCGAGACATTTCATTACACCACTTTTTAAAGATAGGATTGATTGCTAAGGATTATTATTGTTCAATTATAAACGTTAAATTTTTAATTATTAATTGTTAATTAATTGATAAGAGTCGTTAATGTCAGTTGCTAATGGTTGTTATTTACCAAAGCTAAGTGTTTTTCTTGTTCATTAGTGGAAGTTGTTTATAAAACTATCATTTACAAACTAACCGTTTATAAAATCCTATAAAATAGTTCCAATTCTTTGTCATTTTTATCAACCACTATTTAAATAAGTCTCATCATATTTATATTAAAAATACCCATTCCCGGCTCCACAATAAAAAACCTGGCCAAATATTTGTTATGCAAGGCAATTTTTCTCCCAGAATTTGCCATATGTGAAATGGAACAGATTTTTATGAAAAAACTGGTAGATAAAATAACCATTTTGAGGGCAGAGAATCCAAAATGGATCTAGACGTTTTGTTTGTAGACAACCCCTTGTAGAAGTGCATTTCATGAATGTGTGGGAACCCATGGAAGGTGCTAGGGGGTGGGAAAGACGGTGGTTTGAGGGTGAGGGTGTGAGAGAGGTAGAGACGAGTGTGTCGGGAGGTGGAGAAGAGAAAGAGGAGGAGAAGGAGGAGTAGGAGGGGGAGACAGTGGGGGTGTGCATTGCGGATTTATTCCCGCCAACACATTCATCATGGCGGATTTAGCTGAACCCGTAACGCATGGCCGTGGATATATATCTGCTTCCATCCCTCTCCACCCCTTCCTCACCCCCTCACTCTGACCCTAGCCTCCTCGCACTCTCCAACCAACAGCCTCTCTCATTCTCAACCTCATCCCGTATTCCGACAAAACCTCTCTTTCAATGACTTTTCAACTCTTCTACTTCATGGGTAACTGTGGCTAACTGTGTCTGTGTGCGAATGAAAGAAAGTAAAAGGAAAAAAAATCAAAAGAGCGAAAGAGCGAGAGAGAAAATGACTAGTTTCATCAAAGGTCGTCCTCTGATGCTAATTTGTGCTCAGGCGATTTCACTGATTTCTTTTATTCAAAGCTGACCTCAGTTCTTAGGAATTTTGCTTATTTTGGGAGGAAATTTATTAAGGAAGTGCAGAGTTGGCATAAGATACCACAAATACAATATGTTGATTCTTTTAAAATAGAAGGCGTTCAGATTTTAAAGTTTTAGATATTTTTTACGTATGCTTTTGATACAGTTAATCAATTGAGTTAAAGCTTAATGAATAAGGCATTACAATCCAATCATTTTAATCAACTGCATAAATTTATTTTAATCTTTACTACTCTTCCTTTCGCTTTTATTTTCCCTCTTCTGACCCTTTTTTCTTTGTCCTCTCTTCCTATATTCTTTCCTCTTTGTTTTCTACTCTTGTTTGAGTTTCTTTTTTCATTCTTCTCATTTAATTTCTCCCCCCCCTCTCTGTTGAGCTCAATTTTTCTTTTATAAAGATTTAAAGAGATTTTTAATGATTTCCAGAAATTATAATACAAAGAATTTTTAGGGATTTTGTACAGAATTTAAAATAAAATTTATATATAATTGATAGGATTGTGACAAATTCCAAAGGATATTTTCAATAGTTTTACTGTATTGCAAAAATTTTAATGGTATTTCAGTGAATTTTAAAAGATTTCCAATCATTTTAAAGCGTTTTAACGCATCGTAAAAGAGTTACGACGATTTTTAGGGATTGAGAATTCCCATTACAAAAATTTTTCTAGGAATTGCAAACAAAATTAAGGAATTTAGTACGAGATTAAAATTGAAGGTATTTTTTTTTGAATTACAAAGAGAGTTTCAAAATATTTAAAGAGATTCTCGAAATTCAGTTTTTTTTTTGTATTACACAGAGTTTCAAAAGATTTTCAGACATTTCCATTAGAAATCTATCATTTTAAGCAACTGTATGAATTTATCCTAATCTTTCCTCTTCTTCCTTTCTCTTTTATCTTTTCTTTCTCCCTTCTTCCTCTTTTCTTTCCTCTTTGTTTCCTACCCTTGTTTTTGTCTTTTTTTTCATTCTCCTCATTTCATTTCTTTCTTCTTCTCTCTCTTCCGCTTAGTCTTTCTTTTTTGCCATCCTCCTCTTCTCTTTCCTCATTCGTTTCCTCTCCACACTCCCGCTTATTTATCCTCGCACAGAGAACAGGTAGACGTTCATTAGGATTTATCGACGGATCATTTTGTGTCCCGAGCGTTTTTATCTCCCTTGCTCTAAATGAGACGCAATAATCGCGAGCTTGTCAGAGACTTATCGCTTGCTTCCTATACCTACACTACCGGCCAGAATTGTGAGATCTCCTGTTTTTTGATAATCGTTTAAGTACTCTTAAATCTAATTACATAAAAGATTGCACTTTTTTCTTTTAAGTCAATTAAGAGCTATCACAATTCTGCTTAAAATGAGTCCAGGACGAAGGCACTTTGCCAATTTTTTAAGAAGATATTGCAAAATTGCAGAAATTCACCCAGTGTTGTTCATGCTTTTAAGAGATTTCAAGTGACTTTAATGAATTTCAAGCGATTTCATAGAGACTTTAAGTGATTTTAGGAAATTTCAAGATATTTTAAGGAATTTCATTTGATTTTAAGGAACTTCAAAGCATTCTTAAAAGAGTTCAAAAGAGTTTAAGGATTTTCAATAGTTTTCACAATATTTCAAGACATCTTAAAGGATTTCATCAGATTTTTTAAGTGACTTTAAGGAAATTCAAAGGATTTTAAGAGATTTAATGAGACTTCATGGGACTTAGAATAATTTTATGGAATATCAAGTGAAATTACGAAATTTAAAGGAATTTCAGCAGATTTTGAAGGATAATACAGGCATTTTAAGATATTTTATGAAACTTATGGAGATTCCTGAAATTATACAAGGAATTACAAGGTTTTATAATTCAAGAATTAAAAATTATCAATTATTTTGTTTACTAGCAAAAGGTGTGCAAAAACGAGAAATTAATCGCGCGCGGATCATAATTGCTAGTGTAATTAAAATTAGGAGTACTTAAACAATCATCAAAAAACAGGTGATCTCTCGCAATTCTGACCGGTAATGTACATCCTTTATCCCATCTCCTATATATATAGTTTGTCTGGCATTCCACTTCCGCTTTGCAGATGTCATTCCCTCATCGCCTATCGCTTACTGGCTCACTGTGTCAGGAGGTAAGTAAATCATAGGACTTGTCACGTGTGTGTACGTCACGTTACGTCCAATCCGTGGCGCCGTATGAAGGGGTTATAAATTTGCAAAGCGCAGAGGTGCAAACTGGCCACTGTTACTGGGAACGTTTAACTCCCGGTTCGATTGCCTCTGCATCGTTTATCATCGCCGATCAATACTCTATGTGTGTCCTGCATAATTTTTTTATCCATTAGGAAATGAGGCTACCGATAAATTCATTCATTCATTCATTCTGTCAATATTGAAGCTTCTATAATGCTTTTACTCGCTCAACGCGTGTTTTTTCTCTACTGATTACTCTTTCAGTTAATTTAATAGTTTTGAAACCTAGAAAATAATTCTTTAACAAGATTGCTATCCAAAGCTTCCGTCAGAGAATGCCAGACTCAACATATGGTAATTACATTACTTATATCTGAATCATCTCAATCTTAATCTACACATTAATTTAATTAAACTATCGAGCTCCTCACCCCACTCTCGCATCCCAAAAGGCATTCTTATCCTTTTTAATCAGCGAGCAAGGATTCCTTACACTATTTAGCATAATTGAACACAGCAAGTGAATTCTCAGTCAATTCCTGTTCCCTGTAACGAAACCACATTAAATTAACTCAATCGGACCAAAAAACATCGTAATCTCTTTTCAGCGTCCAGGAGACTGGAGAACTGTCAGCGAAAATGGTAATCGTATCGATTATCGGCAATCTCACATGAATATTCGACGGAGCTTGGTTGCATTCGATTACGGTTGGTACATTCGTGTCCTCGTCGCGCGTCTGCGAATCAGATTTTGTAATTGTGTACGTCTATGTGATGGCTTCATGTGTGTGACTGTCGCGAGAATGGTTGGCGTGGAGATTCCACGATAGGAATATTCGGCCAGTTTGGTAGTCCGATAGCCCCTCTCGAGTTGAGCGCCGAACACGAAGGATAATCCTCGTGGATTATTGCGGTATCACGTGGGCCCATACGCGACCACCAGGATGTCCAAAACAGGGGTATTTGTATATGCAAGCTACCTTGTGTACCACACAAGCTCCATGGAAACCCTTCCTAGAGGCCAGGCCTCGCGCGATACCCTACCCTAATTCCTAAATCTGTCGCCATAAGTCCTCGTTACGATAAATATCCTACCAACGTCTGGCTTCCTCCCGTTTTCTCGACTGTATTCCACTCTAAGTTCTGCTGCTTCAAACCATAAATCTTCATCGGCAAGATTTTTCTACCCTCGACAATTGCCAGAGGTGTTTTTCATTCAAATGTGAAATTCTTGTAAATTTGGGAAAGACTGCATGATTTTTCAAGTGGCATTACAATCGTCACAAAATCTTTTTAAAAATCATATATATTTCCTAAATTCTCTTAAAATTCGTCGAAATTTCACGACACATTTAAAATATTTTAAAATCCCCTAAAACTCCTCGAAACTCTACGAAATTAAAAATCCCTTAAACTTGCTAGAAACCTTTTGAAATCTCTTAAAATTCTTCGAAATTTCACGACAAGATTTAAAATCTCTTAGAATTCTTAAAAATCCCTCACGAAATTTAAAATCCTTTAAATTCCATAAAATATTTTTAAAGTCATAAAAATCTCTTGCAATCCGTTCAAAGTAAAAATCTCCTAAAATTCCTAGAAACTTCTTAAAATTCTTTAAATTTCTACGATAACATTTAAAATCCCTTTACGTCCCTTAAAAATTCATTAAAATTATTAGAAATCTCACAAAATTCCACAAAATCTTTTAAGAATCATAAAAATCTTTTGAATTCT
>JAUESH010000008.1:6174037-6192090 GCA_032275165.1 Synergus magnus | reverse complement strand
ATTCCTCTCTAAAAAAAGTGATGTAACGAAATGTCCCTAAAATCTTGCATACATTGTTGTTTCAAACCTGCTCTCTACATTTCAATCAGCGAAATTTCATTGGTTATTGAATGACTTGAAGTTGTAAGAAGTAAAATAAATAATCCTGCGCGTGTAGCGCGCGTCTTGGTTTGCTAGGCTTTGTAAAAAAAACAAAGAAGTGAAAACTTCGGATTGGATCGGATTCATTTGGATAGGGTTCCTCATTTTTTATAGATTCGTTCGGAATGAAACTGATTCGCTCGGAAGACTTCGAAATGAAACAGATTGAGACAAATAGAAATTATACTATTCAAAACTTTCGCCAGGGTTCCTATTACCTATTCGTGTTTTATAATAAGTTATTTCAGAAGCCTATTTGTAAATGTAAAACTTGAAAGAAATGTTCTTTTTGCATTCCAAACCACACTTTATTAGAGAGACCAAGTGAGAATTTGTAAACTTGTTAATGATGAGCATGTACAGTTTTAGCACTGGAGCATAAATTCGGAACAGTTTCGCAGAACACGGCGATATTTCTCCCTAAAATGAAAGTCCATGACCAAAGACGACTGTTGCGTGCCAGCAAGTGGCATGTTTTACATATTTACATTCACCCGGAACGTCTCACGTACATCAGGGATAAAGATAAATATTTTGTACTTGAATAAATATGCATGTTGTGTTAAACTGTGCAAATATATTCCAAAGTATATCAATTTCCGGAATTTCAGTGCAAGTTTGTATTTCGCTCTCAAATTGTCATGTTAAATTACTTTGCTACTTTGAACTTTAACATGTGATGTAACTCGGCAAAAACTTTTTTTAAACGTATAACTTTCCGTTGCCTCTTTATTAAGGCTTTTCACTGAAAAATCAGAGAATTTTACTGATTATTGCGAATTTTTTTTACTGGGTTTGTCGAGAAAAGCAAAGGATAGAACATAATTCATGATTTTCACAAAATTATTATCGCCAGTTATTTATCCCCAAGTTCATTCCACATGCAGCTCGCGGTTCTCTTCTGCGTGCAAACTTCGTTTCGGATCCCAAAGCAATGATTCACGATCCTATCAAATCGATGTCACGATGTAATTTCGCTCGAACAGCCCCTCTGCGCGTTTTATTTATTTCTGCAAGTACATAATTACAAATTACGAATTGAAATTTGGACGTACTTCTTTTGCTTTCGGCCATTGCCACAGTGTTTCAAATCGGGATTTTAGGGTTCAAAATCGGCTACAGCTTACAATTCTTAACCGATTTGTTTTTTTTGTTTTTTTGTTTTTTTTTTTTTTTTCAAATACTCGGGAATAGTAGTTCAAGACCGTCTATAGAATAGATTTTTGCATTAAAGTTTCAATAATTATTTATATAAGTAAACAATCAGGAAAAATGACAATTTTTGATAATGTGATTTTTTTTCTCCGAATAAAAGACCTTAATAATCTTACTGGGCATCAGAATCAATGTTGGTACTCATAAGTAACATATATCATTAGTTTGAGATTGAAGCTAATCGTTATAAACAAATTATATTAAAAAAATACATGGATAAGGTGCTCAATGGCACAAAAAATTTTTTGTTGACTGAAAATGCCAAAATATACTATCGGAATAATGCTCGTAACGAATAATGATCATATGTTAACAATTACTATTGTTATAAACATTTTTGATAAACAATTCGAATTTTTTTTCATTTTTCATCACTTAAAATGTCTTGAAATCCCTTAAAATACGTTCAAAAACCTTTGCAACTCCTTAAAGTCACTTGAAATCTCTTAAAATCCCGAGCAACCCCGGTTAAATTTCTGCTAGTAATCTATATGTATTTACACATAATTTTTCCGTGTGGGACCTAGTATTACGATCTTAGCATAAATTTAAATTCCGAGGAACGACTCTACTTAGATGGAAATAATCGCAATGGGATGAGAATGAGTACGAATAAGAAGAATATCCAAATCCACATCCACAAGCGCATCCACACGACAGCGACAGTCGAGCTTAACGCGCTCGTCTGATATATTCAAATTGCAGGATCAACAACCCGGGAGCTGGTTGGGTAGTGCATGGCGCATTTATTTATTGTGGACGGAACTCGAGAGCGTCGAATGCGAGATGCGATTCTGGCGCGTGCTCGAATAGCGAACTTGTTCGTTTGCCCGTTCCCAGTACAAATTTCGAATCATGGATAACTTTGGCGCGGGAACTGCAACGGTTCCGCGGAACATTGCAGAACACGGATGGCCACCCCCGATGACGAAGAAGGGCGAAAAGTAGGAACGGGGGCGGAAGTGACGCCGGCGCCTCGACGGAGCCGGTGCGGGCGCCGGTGCGCTCCGTTGCCTCGTATCGTGTCCTCCTCTTCCAGAATTCCAGCACTGCGTCTTCGTTATGTCCTGTCAGTGACTATTTCTTTCCTTATAGTCACTAATGATTGTCTTCAAAGAATCTCATCAAAAATTCTTGCATTTTCCGAAAATTCGTAAATTATTCACTCATTTTAGCGAATTGAATAAAATCCGTGATTTAGGTATGTTAATAGGTGGCTATTCATTTTTTAAATATGATTTTTTCTTTTTTACTCCCCCACCCCCCGACACATACTTCATCAACTTTTTTTTGCAGTGTCCAAAAAAATGATATCTAAATACATAATTGAGGGGGCAGATGCAATAAAAGGGCACACCGAATTTTTCCATTTGAGCGCAATGACTTTTCGTCAAAAATCACTTTTATTGACAACAAATTACTTCGCCAAAAATTACTTTTTATTTTTTTAAACTATGAAGTACCCTTTTTATTTCATCCTGAAAAGTATATGTTGTTACTTTGGACTTGAGTATATTACAGAAAAAAACTGCAACAAAAAAATCATTTAAAAGAATTGTTACGAGAGTACAATAATTTTTTTCACCCCCTTCTCATGAAAGGAATGGGGTGGCAATTTTTATTTTTTTATTTTCTTATTACTTTTTACAATATATATTAGATCCATCAGTAACGATGAATGGAATAAATAAGATGGGGTAATTTGTAATTATACACAAACGGACAATCATCGGCGTAGAGGAACTTTGCCGTTATGGGAATCGAACCCTCAAGAGTATAATTGTACTCGATTAGTAAATAAATACAGGTATAACCTAACATTTTACGATCTGAGCCACACTGACTCCTGATTCTAAAACTATATTACAATGTGAAGTACAATTAAAATTTCAAACGAAACTGATGACACTAAAAAATCAATATTATTTTGGGACCTTCGTAATTTTTAACGTTAGTCTTTGGGTTAATTTTTTTGAATTTCGAAAAGCTAATGGGGACTCTATATTTGTTAATCATTTTGATTATTAATTATATTTTTAAGTCATCGACATCTTTTTTATTATAAACTGAAATTAAAAATGTAAATAAGATGATTTTTTGAAAATTCTTATTGCTTGTCAAAACCCTAAGCGTGATAAATTCAGTTTTTCCTTTCTTAACCTCCCCCCCCCTGGAAAAACTCACCATCTAATTTTTCTGTAATGCTAAAAAAATGTTATCGAGATAAGTAAATGTCAATTTCTATTTTCCTTGAAAGCTACTCGCATTTCCATGACATTTCCCTGACTTCCCTCTGACAAGTGGCCACCCACACAATGGGGCCAAACACGAGTCCGTGGACAAATTTTTTTCTTTAATAACAAAAATTTTTTAAAAATAAAAATTTTTTTTCAAAATCTTGATCGACAGTTTTGTGCGGAATTTTATTAGCTTTAATAAAAAAAAAAGGTTCAAATCGCTTCAAAAATGGTTTCTGAATATCAATTTGTCCATGGACACATTTTTGGCCCCACTGTGATCCAGCATAAAGAAATTTCCCATGTCCAAACTTCTTTCTAAAATATTAAGAATAAAAGTCCGAACTTTTTGAAGTAAATTCAGCCTTTTCAATCAAAACAATTGAAGAACCCAGAATCCAGTTTCTTGAACTCACAGCTAATATCGCAGGCTAACAGGTGTTTGGTCGTAAATTGAATTATTCCAGGGAGGCCACGATGATGACCCTGAGTGTCGACGAATATAGGCAGAGTTAAATCGTGATTTCCTGAGTACCGACACCAAAGTGGCATACTGTTCAATAGTTAACCTTGGTGCCCTTTTAGTATGTACGTCTCGACGATTGCTCGTCCGATGCAGAACGTGTCATTAGGACGTATGTAACATCGACTTAAATCGCTTCAATCGCTTCCATAGCTTTAATACTCAAATTCGCATGAGCATACAAACCCATATTGATGAGTGTTTGCTAAGTTTCATGTGGACACTGGACACATATTAGTTTACATGTCCCGCGAGTACATGCGTTACATGTTACAGGTATAATACGCACACGGGCCATCGCATCACATCGTCCCCGTGTCGTTTGTGCCGTTTGACATGCGGAAGATTAACTACGAGCACGTAGCCTCATCTGTCTATCTCACAGCGTGTAATCGCATGTACAAGGCTAAGTGCATCGCAAGAGTAATCAGCACCGGCTCAACTTTGATTAATTGATTTCCAACTAGAAGAAATATGTACGATCTCTGTCGTGCATTCCGAAATCAAAATCCGCACGCGAAAGGAATTTAAAATTTAGTGACAAAAGTATCGGCTCTTCCTATACAGCTCTTTAAAATGGAAATCATAATGGAATTCAATTGTTTTATTAGTAGATATAAGTATAATCACGAAGGCTATACATAATTTTTTCGGATTTATCTGAGATCTATTTTATTATAGCGGGATAAGAACTAAATAGACAGAAATTGTGTCAATTACATCTAGGTTAGAGCCGCAATATATGACCCGTGCATAAATTGCCCCATTTAGTCCTATTTAAAATAGGGTTCTAATGCTTTACCAATTTTAGCAAAACGAAACTTTTTTTCATTATGCAAACTAAAAGGAGTCAATAAACCTCCGTTTTAATGTTCTCTAACGTTTTCCGAAGTTTTAGGTCAAAATATTTATTTTTGTGGCCGAATAATTAATTGGTTTAGTTGAAAATCAATAAAATCGAAAATTTTTCCAAGCATTCACATCTAAATTTGCTCATATGGTAAGTATCACATGCCCTTAAGTAATCAGATATTACAAATAATGAATCCATAACATTTTTTTAATCTTGATGGGGTATTGACCAGTTTTCCCTACGTGGGTATTTACCATTAAGAGCGTGACGCGGCTTGTGAGGTCTTTTCCAGTTTTCTTGATTAGGACCACATTACAACTAGGGAAAACTGGTCAGGACCCCATCAGGACCCCATCCAAATTTCTGCACGGGAATGTCCCATATCTATCCTGTTTCTATATGGTTCTGTACTGTTCTATCTGGATTCTATCAGATTCTATCTGGTTCTATCCGGACTGTATCAGATAGTTTAATCAAGAATAGTCAAATCCTTTCCAAATTTTCGCAAATAAATTTGATTAATCTTCAAAGCGTGAAAATGGAGAGAAGTTGAACTCGTGTCCAATTTAGGACCTATCCCACGCCCTCCTGCGACTGAAGAGCACATTCAGCCTCTGGTCGTATCTCACCTTCGAATCGAGTCGTACGTCAGACGTGTCGCTGGGTCCGAATGCACCGATTGGCGGTAAATTTTAATCGAAGCCAAGGAACGAACATTTTAGGATCACGCGAATCGGGAGATAAATATACGGAGCAAAGACCTGCAAGAAGTCCGTCCAATGAGACTTTTTTATTCGGTGGCCGTGCGACGTACGAAGCGATAAATTAAGCTGCACGCGCGCAATATAAACGATCGAGGGTCCGGCACGTTCCGCGAGTAAGTCGACGATTATTGTCAATCGCTAATTGATTCGCGATAAGGATCCATTAGGTCCTCCTGATGATGGCAGCGGCTGCACGGATAGGACAGCGGACGCGTGCGACAAGTTGCAGCCTCTCAGTGATGCTATTCGCATGTAGTTAGCGTAATGCACGACTCCGAGTCAGGCCGAATGAAAAAGCTTAATGCGCCATTATTTACTTGATAGTGGTCAACCTGCTCTGGTGGACTAGCACGTGTTTACGCGTTTATAACGGACGTGACGTAGAGCTTGTCCTTTACGTGTGTAGGTGCTGTTTTGCGATGCAGTGCACATTACCGCCAGTAATGCGACAGTGGGGTCGGTTCATATATTTTATTTAGCTCTGACGGCTTGCGAAATTACGCCATAATTAATGAAACTAAACTATTAATTTAAATTCCATTGTTCCATTATAAATAATTAGCGGTTAATAAACGACAACGCGTAATGTGATTGGAGAACGCGACTTCGCATTTGTTACCAATCGCGTTCTAACTCATGCAGGGAAATTTCGATCATGTCTGTGCATTTTGAATATAAATGGTTTTCTTTTAATAATGGGTTTTCTTTATAATAATCAGGGTGGCCACAAGATTCTATTTTTCAATTACTCTGACTTTTCCCTATATTTTATATTACTTCTATAATAATATATAATAATTAATAAATTTTTATTTTTTACTTTTTTAGATACAGCTTATTCGACTGAATGCAATATTTCGACAATATGCAAATTTAAAAATCATGCAATAAAGAAAATTTTAATCAAAATTTAAATTTCGCTTAAAATTTAAGCGAAAGAATTCTTTGAAAAAGACTGAAGTAAAGATATTTATCTTTACTATTTATCTTTATATATTAGAATATGTTTAATAGCTTTTGATAAAAAAGATTTAACATAAAAGAATAACAAAATTATTCCAAAATAATTAATAAAGAAATTTAAAACCTCAACTTTTTTAAAGGGACAAATAGTTGAAAAATTAATACGAATAAACTAAATTAATTGTAAATAACCATAATTTATTTTGCAGTGAAATATATTAAAATTATAGGACGATCGATTTGTCTCAAAACAAGGAACTTATAATCGAAAAATAAATTTTACTCAAAATTATAAAAGTATATGAAACTTGTAAAATTAAATGTTTTGTTAAACCCTTGTAAGAAATTCAATTTGGTATATAGTGGAATAAGTATGCCAAATTTGATGAATTTATCTGCACACGCTCTCGAGATATTGCAGGATCGTTGAAGGATTTTGAAAGGCTAATTTAAGATTGATTTATTGTTGATTAACATCAATGCGGAGTTATTTTTTGTAGATTATGATATTAATCAGATTCACAGCGTTTAGTTGCAGCACAGTTGTCAATGCATTTCTGAAGAGCAGGAACAACTTCTGATAAATTTCTTCCTAAAGTATCAAGAGCTGCCTGACAGCAACTTCGCACTTTCTGTAAACAAATAAAAGAGTGATATTTTTTTTTTATTTTTACATTTTCTATGTTTATGTTTTTAAGGAAGTATTATATGCTATTTACATGATAACTCAATGTTTTGGTGGCATCATCAACACATTTCTGCGCTTCTTGTTCTGACTTGTTAACGAAATCTTGAACTGCGACAGTAGCCTCGCTCTCACAGCTTCCAATTTTTATTTTCTTTCCTTCTGCAGCCGCAGCTCGAGCCTACGTGAGAAAAAAAGAAGAAATATAATTTTTTTTAAATATTTGAGTGTTCAAATTATTTTATAGAACAATTATTTTTATCAACTGACATTAATGTCATTTTGTACTGGAGTCGTGATGTTCCCCACTTGTTCCATTGTTTTCAAGTATAAATTGTCCAGTTGTTGCTTCAGATCTGCGGAGACTGTCTGGATAGATAAAAAAATGAAAAGAAATAATAACAGAGGACTGAAATTTATTAATTGTCTTTTTTCACTAATAAAAATGATAAATTACTTTGAAGGCGCAGAAAGCCAATAAGCAAATGATTGGCAACTTCATGGTTGAATAATTCCTCTTTCTGTTAACTGAAAGTTTAAAAGAAATTATTTAGGTGTTTAAGCCATACTAAAGTCGATTAAAAATTAATGGATAAATCCGGCTGATATAGCTGCAGAAATTTATTCAGAATATTTTTATTTCATTAGTTTTAATTTTTAAAACGTTTACAGAGCACTTTTTAGACACACTTTTTTTATTTTATTTTATTTTTAAAATTATTATAGTTTAGCGACTTACCGCAGGAGATTTTTATGCGTAGCTTGGAGTATTTTATAATTTTAAATACAGTATTTGCTATGAAAAATGTAGGCTTTTACTATTTGCTATATTATTAAGCCTCCTTTATATATACAAACAGAAGTTGCATAAATTTGTTATGGCAAATAAAATTTTCATGCTGTGAGATAAATAATATGCTATACATAAAAATCATGCAATAAAAAAAAACTATAAACCAAGATAAAGATAACAAAAGAATTCCTTGAAAAAGACTGAAGTAAAGATAAATATAGTGGATTATGTTTAATAGTTTTTGATAAAAAAAGATTGAACATAAAAGAATAAATCACGTTAAATCCCTTAAAATTCCCGAAAATCCCAAAAAAATCTACTCAAACCGCTTGAAATTCTTTGGAATTCCATGAAACCTCAATAACTAAAGTGCAAATATCCTTATAGGAAATCTTATAAAGACGTTTACTAACAATAATATACTCGTCTGCGAAGGTCCCAATAATACCTCAACACAAAATTGCACAAGCTTAGATAATGAAATATTTTCTTAAATTACTGTTGTACATACTGAATTCGAAAACAAATTGGAAACCTTCTTTAAATATTGTCTTTAATTAAGGTAACTTTATTTACAAAGCTTACTAATACTCGTTTCTTTAAAACGAATTAGTGCAAATAAATGATTTCGTAAGATGAACACTAGAAGAACTAGCTGTGAATTTGATCTCAGGTGTTTTATTTAACTATATTTATATATATTTTTTGTGCTCATTTGTTGAGAACCTTGCTTCCTCATTATGAAGAGGTTGCAAATTCATTTTCTTCCTCATAAAGGAAGCATTAAGCATTGTTTTCTCGAAGCAAAACATCTTGCATCAATTTTAAATTATGGTAGTATTACCTTTGTTGACAAATGACTAATAGCAACAGTCTAATCAATTTTCAAGTTGTGTGTGTGGATGTCGCCACTATAACTTATAAAATTTATTAATATTAGATTATTTGATTTTTTATGACCAAAGAAACTTTTTACTTTCTTACATTAGCTTTGTATTTTGTGTATTTGGACACTTATATATAAAAACGAAATTTTTCAAAATTAAAAATAACCATAACTTTCTTAATATTCAATTAAATGCATTAATCTTAAAAGTCAATCGATTCGTCTAAACACAAGGAATCTTTCTTCTTTGTACATCAGTTTTGAATTTTGATTATTTGAGGACTTATAGTCGAAATATCAATTTTACAAAAATTATAAATGTACACAAAAATCTTAAAATTCCATATTTTGAAAAAACCTTAGACACGTTTTGAGACATTTGTTGTGCAAATATACCCTGAAAATGTCATCAATTTATCTACAACTTTTTTAAAATTGTAGTGGCGACAAAAAAAGACGACATCCACCCACCACACACACACGCACACATATACACACGCACACATACATCCGGACAATTGATTAGAACGTTGTATTAGACATTTATCAATTGAGAAAAGTTTAATTAAACCATTCTAAAAATATTGGAAAATGTAACGACTACAAAGCTTCCTATATGAGGAAGCAAAAACATGTTTTTTGGTTTCAGGGTGTCACAAAACTTGGACATTTGACAAAAAAAAGGGGGGGTAATCATACATAAATATAATACATTCTCTAATGAGAATGTAGAAAATTTATTATAGGTAGGTAGGTATAAGATATAAAGTGCGCACTAAATCTTAGACGACGTTTTAGATGCGCGTGGGGGATACGTACACGTTTAACCTTGGAAACCGAATAATATTTTACATTTGTATTAAATAATTTGTGTTAAAAAACAGAGTAATTTCTTCAAAATGAAGACTTTTATTTGATGTAGATTACTGTTTATTTGGTATTAAATTAAACAGATTTAAATTCAAAGCCACACTTTGTTAAATAAGGCGTTCGATTATTTATGGCGGTTTTCGAACTGTGCTTCAATGTCGCGTATATTTGTCTTGATCCATTGATTGTACTCAGGGTGTTGCACGAGTGCAAAAACATCAGGATATTCAGGATCAATCGGACGCCTTTCTAGTCCAGTCCAAAGGTGAACCCCAACCAAGTCACCGTCAACAACTAAAGGAGCACCTCTATCATTGTGACCACAATGTTTTTGCGGATGAAATGTGCAAATATCTTTATCGGAAATCACAATATCATGAGGTCGATATATATTCACACACTCCTGATGGGCCATTATCGGTACTTCGATTGATCGCAGATTTTGAGGGAATCTCGTTCCAGGACTGAAATTGAGAAGAAGACAAATTTTTAGCTACAGTGATGCTTAACCCATTATTTTTGTTATATTTTACGTATTTAAAATATTATTGATAACTTACGGACTGCCTACACAGTTGTGTCCCCAACCAACAATAGTAGCAAGTGTACCTGGTAACAAAAGACCAGTATGCAGTTCTATGGGCTTTGTGTATATTCCAAAGTCAAAAGGTACATCAACAGTGAGCAAGGCAATACCATCCGTAGATCTGTTTGGATGATTGCCATAGCGTTTTCTTATATTAGTTACGTTATGACTGGTACCAAATTCAGTACGTCGTGAATTAGAGAAAACGTTGTAGTTCGATACTTCAAACTGAACGCATGAAGTAATGGTGATAACTGCGTGATGCGACAGAATAGCACCTGCGCAAATGATACGATTATTATGTTTAATACGCACCATGTAAGGAAATTTGGTAATCGTCTCTTTTTTATCTCCATCAGGTTCGTGATTAAGTACTCGTTTTTGGCGAACGAGAATATCCGTTGATTCCCCTGGAAGTATTTGATGAATAACTCTCAGTAGTATTATTTATCTAACAGTTATTGTTATTTTATTCCAGATATTTGTAGAGAATATCATTATATACACTCACTACTATCCTGATCGGTGAAGGTCCCTATTATTCCCTGGAACAAAATTCCACAAAGAAGTAATAGATTTAAATATATTTTTTCCGTCATTTTACGGTACAGATGAAGGAGTTATAATTTTTGAAATGATTCGTCAGAAAACGGGACCAAACTGGATTTTCTTAGAGAGTCTGTGTTTTATATTGCACCTTTATTTGCAATGCTTAATGACTCTCGCTTTAATGACACGAAACAGTACCAATAATTCGTTTCACAAGCAAAGACAGTAATTTTTCCAATTAAATATCTTTACTTCATGTACACAAACTGAAAAATCATAAATTCTTCATGCTGTGAGGTAATTAATATGCGAACATAAAAATAATGCAATAAAAAAAATATAAACATTATAATTAATTATGAAATCTAAAATCTCGACTTTTTAAAGGGGCAAGGCAATTGAAAAATAATACGCATAAATTAACACGTGTAGAAATTTCCCTATCTTTCTCTACTTGAAGTAGGGTTCTAGTATGGCGCGAGCTAAAAGTTCTCATCTTTAGACTGCGCCACACTAGAACCCTACTTCAAGAAGGGAAAGATAGGGAAATTTCTACACCGGAAATTAATAAAACTAAAATGAAATAGTCATTAAATACAGTTTTATTTATTTGAATTTTCAATTAGAAATGTAACTTGTATTTATTATAGTCTTTCACAGGGCGATGCTGTGGTCGTGATAAGAAAGGGGATACGCTAAAAACATATATGCATCCATTTTTCTCCGTGTGGGAATTTGCAAAAAGCATACCAGCTACGTCATGTAGTTACAAGTTTGATAAAATATGTGTGTATAGGTATATAGATTTGTGTGAAAGCCAAGCCCTTCAAAGCTTGCAATACATGTTTGTTTCTTTTTTTGCTATTCCGACTATTAAAGTTTGCTTTTCAAACAAATCCAACTATTTTTGGGAATTTTCCCTACTAAATGTTTGGGAAAATCTCCGAAAAGTGTTTGGGAATTTTCCCAAGAAAATATTTGGGAAAATTCCCGAAAAATATTTTGCAGTGTATATTTCGTATACTATTGAACAGATTTATATTAAAACCTTTATTAAACTTTGTGTTCTATTGTTTATAGCTCTTCTGAAAGTTTGCTTCAATGTCCTGCATGTTTGTTTTGATCCATTGATTGTAATCAAAATGTTGCAAGACTACAAAAACATCAGGATATACAGGATCAATCGGACGCCTCTCTAGTCCAGTCCAAAGGTGAACCCCAGCCAAGTAACCGTCAACAACTAAAGGTGCACCTCCATCATTGTGACCACAATATTTTTGAGGATGATATGTGCAAACATCTTTATCGGAAATCTCAATATTATGAGATCGATATATATTCACACAATCCTGATGGGCCATTATCGGTACTTCGATTGATCGCAGATTTTTAGGGAATCTCGTTCCAGGGCTGAAAATCAGAAGACAAATTTTTAGCTACAGTGATGCTTAACCCATTGTTTATTATATTTTACGTATTTAAAATATTATTGATAACTTACGGACTGCCTACACAGTTGTGTCCCCAACCACTAATGGTAGCAAGTGTACCTTTTAGCAAAGGTCCAGTATGCAGTTCTATGGGTTTATTGTAATTTCCAAAATCAAAAGGTAGAGCAACAGTGAGCAAGGCAATACCATCCGTAGGTCTCTTTGGATGATTGCCATAGCGTTTTCTTATCCCTATTACATTAAGAAAGGTACCATAATTTGAACGTGATGAACTCGAGACAACCTGGTAGTTCAATGGATCAAACGGAACGCAGGAAGGAATGGTGATAACAATGTGATGCGACAGGATACTACCTGCGCAAGTGATACGATTATTATGTTTAACTTGCACCATGTAAGGAACACTGCTAATGTTCACTCTAGTATCCTCGTCCCTTATGCGACTAAGTACACGCTTATGGCGAATGAGAATATCCGACGATTCCCCTGAAAGTATTTGATAATGAATCTTTTAGTAGTATTTTCTAACAGTTATTGTTATTTTATTCCAGATATTTATAGAGAAAATCATTTTACTCACCAATATTCTCATCTGCGAAAGTCCTAATAATTCCTTGAGACAAAATTCCACACAAAAGTAAAAGATTTAAACACATTTTTTCCGGCATTTTATGATACGGGTGTGGCAGTAATAGTTTTTCAAACGAATAAACTAAAAATGGGACCAAACTGGATTTTTTTGCATAGAGTCTGTCCTTTATATCGTACTTTTATTTGCAATGCTTAATGACTTGCCAAATAAGTGCAAAACAGTGCCAATAAATGATTTCGCAAACAAAGGGAAAAACAAGTTTTAAAATGACAAATTTTCTATAAAACTCCACATTAATAATTAGACGATTTTTGAGCAACTTTATGACATAGATAATGAAATTGGAAAAATAAATGTGATAAAGACAGAGTAATCTCGTCATTAATATTTGAACATAAATATCATGCTATAAAAAAAACGATAAGCCAAGAAAAACATAACGAAAGAGTTTCTTGTAAAAGACTGAAGTAAAAATAGAATATGCTTAATAGCTTTTGATAAAAATGATTGAAAATAAAAGAATTATTACAAAATAATTTAATAAAACACCAATAACTTTCGTAAAAGCCCTATTTTCTGAAATCCCTTGAAATTTCTTAAAATTCCACGAAATCTCTTTAAATCCCTTAATATTCTCTAAAATCGCTTAATATTCCTTAAAATTACTCAAAATTTAACTAAATGATGGCATTAACCATCGCTTCATCAATTATTTTCCCCACGCTTCACTCCACTGATTCACAGCATTCCAAGTTCGTCCCTTTTCTCCCCTTCCTTTGTTTTTTATCCCTCCGAGTCACGTCTTCGGAGGTAGATATACGCAGATACCTGCCTATCTTTCAAAGAAGGGAGTTTTTTTTATCTGCTCGCAAAGTTGAGAAGGCAAAGCAAGTGTAGGGTGAGATTTTCCAGGGTTCGTGTCTGTTGGAAAGATGAAGGGCCTCGGGTATGGTAGGGGGGTGAAGGGGTGAAGTGAGGGTGTTATCTGGGTGGCAAGGCGACCGAGTACAACATAAATATTAGGCTCCTCGTTAATGCCTCTCGTAGCTACTGGCGTTACGTTTCACAGTAAGTAAATTATACGATATGAAATTATTAGCGCCATTAAAGAAATTTATACTTTTCGGCCTCACCAACGACGCGCGCTTCGAGCTACCAAGTTGACGATTTTTCTACTTTATCTGCCTTCACGTTACATCGTCGCTCTCTTCTTACTCTTATTCTTCTTCCTTTGCTTTTCACTCCCCTCGAACTCTCCTGGAGTGATAGCAAACACCCTCGAAACCACCCTGCGGGCTCTTCCTTTCCGCTCGTGACTCCCTTTCGCTACCGCGCACCGCCTAATGTATTTGCAAGAGCCAATTCCCATCGTTATCCCCTGCTATGATGTACGGTTACGGCATTTTGATTGTCAGATATTCCTGTCGTTTAGGAGTCCCGACCAATGTAGGTTTGCAGACCGAAGAAGGCACATGACCAATGATAGGTGCTTTTGATGGGCTCTTCTGTTATTTCGAGTTAAGATGAGATGTTTGAGTGAATTGGATGATTGAGGAGAGAGGAAGTTTTTTTTGCGACTTTGGGATAATCAAGCTGTTCTGGAGAGTAGAGGGGATATTTTTTTAATTTATAGATCACATTGCACTGTCTTAGAAAAATATTTACAGGAGCTATTTATAATTGTAGTAGAATTTCTTAAGCATATAATTTTCCCTGCTGGCAGTAAAGAGATGGAAAGAGATAGATCTTTTATATCTCTTCCAAGTATCCATTTTGCATCCCCAATCCCTTTCTATCTCCTATCTCTAAGATAGAAAGGGATAAAGATTGTTTATCCCTTTCTATCTCTCGCCTATTCCCGTCTATCTCTTTCTATCTCCATATCAATCCACATCCATGCCTATCTCTTTAAATTGCCTTTTTTCTATCTCTTTCTATCTCTTGTCTATCTCTGTCTATCTCCATCTCAATTCACATCAATGTCTATCTCTTTCAATTCCCACTTCTCTATCCCTTTCTATCTCTATATATACCTGTCTATCCCTTTCTATCTCCTTATCAATCTCAATTCGCTTCTATCTCTTTCAATCTCCAGTTCCCTATCCCTTTCTATCTTCATTTCAATCCACGTCAACGCCTATCTCTTTCAAACCCCACTTCTCTATCTCTTCCTATCCCTCAGTCTATCCCTATTTCTGGTAATATCTATCTCTTTCTACCTCTTAGTCTATCTCTATTCAAAAATATTTTACTGCTTTCTATCCCTAAGTCTATCTCCCTTGCTAGAAATTTGTATCTCTTTCTCTCCCTAAGGCTATCTCTCCCTTATTAACTTATTGATTTTCATCTCATAGATGTATTTTATTTATTCAGTCAAGAATAGATTGGGAGAATATATATGGCTAAGGTTAGGCTTCCAATATATCCTTAATAATTGTTATAAGTTGTTAATAAGTTGTGTTTTTTAAAAAGTTTAGGAAAAAGGAGTTGGAAAAATACTTTTTACAAAAATTGCTTGAAAAAAAGGGTTTAAAAAAGGCTACTTAAAAAAGGTGCTTTCAAAAGTATGTAATTTGGAAAAGATGTTTTTTTCGAGAAGTGAAACTGATCTGCGCCTAATTGTCAGAAGATAATGTTTAACAAATCTTTTTCCCACAACATAAATTAAAAATTTCCTTGCTTGGTTATTAATGGTTTTCTTGCACATATAAGAGAGGCCATCAGCTTTTTAACCTCAAGTCACGAGCAAGTTGGCTTACGGGCACTGAGCCATCGAGGTGCACGGAGAAGAGTTAAAGCTAGTTTCTAATTAATGGGCCTACTACTCTCGAGGCAGACTCAATTATTGTCGATGCTGCAGAGGCGAAGAGTGAAGTGGAATACGAATTCGTATATTCTTATTCTTATATGCGGATGGGAATACGTAAGGAAGCAGAGCATGAGCAATGGCTGGCAGCGCTCCGTAATAATGTTGTCTTCGTCGGCTCGTTTTATTTGCCCGCGGCGCAAGAATGTAGCCTACAGTCCGACTCAAAATTCAAAGCGGTTGCGCAACCCGATCAAGAGGAGGCCGACCATTCGAATCTCGTGTGGCAAAACGATGGCCGATTTACGAACTGCTCAAAACTTAAAGGAATAGTGGGCTCTACCTTTTTGGCTCTTCCTTCTATTTCTGGCCTCTAATGAGCACTCTTGTTCCGATCAATGAACCGGCGAATTCCAAATAGCCATGCTAATTTTTTTCTTTTCTAATATAATTTTTGCGGCGGATGCTTGACTGGATTAGGTCATTCTTAAGCAATGTGTAATGTGATAAATTAAAAAAATTTATTCTCTACACATATAAAACTGAAATTCTGACACCGCCGTTTTTTCTGCTAGTAAACAAGTAAGTCCTAAAAATGAAGAACAAAATGAAGAATTGAAATTATAAAATTATAACAGATTAACCAAGCATTACAAATTTTATCAGAGCACTTTGAATGGCCAGGATGTAAATTTACCGTAATTTTTCAGCGCTATAAACTGTATAAAGCTCCTAATCTGGATGTAAGAGGTATAAGATATAAGGAACGGTGAAAGGGAATAGACTGGGTGTTTTATTGTCATTAGCTGGTACAGGCCCTAAACTGTAGGTACCTAGCTTGGGGCAATATACTGGAGATTCAGCAGAAGAGAATAAGGGAATAAAGTGGTGGAGGGCGCTACAATGGAGTTGGCACGCTCCGTGGTCATAGAATCATGGCTGTCTATTCAATGAGCTCGAAAATGGCCTTCTCCTACAGATATCTCGCGGAATCCTGTAGAGACGTATTTTATGAAAGCTGCCCGATCCGCTGTACTTCTAATACCCGTATCTACATGATGAAGCGACGAGTCTCTGTCGACATAATTATCATACATATTCTCTCAGTGCTCCATTTGAATACCGTCGATTCTGAAATTAAAGCATCATATGTCTATATCTGTAATGTTTAAACTCTTATTTTAATTTTAAATAATTTGTAGTATATTCTCATATATCAGGTTCTGTCATGAGGTACTCATTATAAGAATGAGGAATCGCACGTGAATGAGTGAGAAGAATTTTTATGTATTGTGTAATGATATTCCTTAGTGGGAATAAGAAGATTGAGGGAGATAGAAATTTACGGATAGCTTTTTCATGTGTTCAATAAATATCTTCATTTTGACAGATTTTACATGTTTTTTTAAAAAATACTTCAGTTTTCGCTGCAACGAGGCTCGAACCGATTTTTATGAGATGAGACAAGCAACGACTTTTTGCCAATTACGAGAAGATTCTCACACTCGTTGATATCCAGATGGCGTAAAGGATTGCAAGAATTCAACCGACCGTAAAAAGAGTGAAGGCTATTCGTTATAAAGATATCGTGCCTCTGAAAGAAAAAAGGAAGAAAGTGACAAATATGGTAGAAACAAAATATAGGAACTTATCTTTCAATTTTGTGATATTTATAATAATGCAATTAAGTTTTAAAAAAAGAATTATGTGATTTTTCATTCCAAACTTGCCAATTTGATATTTTTACTCAAATTGTACAAAATTCACGAAATACGAGCAGGATAATCTCCTATCTTAAAAAAGTGGTGTAACGAAATGTCTCGAAAATCTCGCATACATTGTTATTGTAAACCTGATTGGCTTTTGAATGACTTGAAATTGAAAGAAGAAAAACAAACTAATGGCGCAAAAAATTTCGCGAAAACCTTCGAAATCCCTTATTAAAATTCATTAAGATTTCTTAAAACTCCCACAAACATCTTGAAATACCTTAAAAATCCATAAAAAACCATTAAAATCATGAATCTCTTGAAATCAAAGTTAAAATTCGCAAAAATCTCTTAAAATTCCTAAAAAACCTCTTGAAATTTCTTAACATTTAAAATCTCTTAAAATCCATAGAAATCTTATCAAATTCCA
>JAUESH010000008.1:6086777-6103380 GCA_032275165.1 Synergus magnus | reverse complement strand
TTTTTAAATGACTTGAAGTTGTAAGAAGTAAAATAAATAATCGTGTGCGTAGCGCGCGTGTTAGTTTGCTAGTTATATATATAAAATCCAACGTATAGAAATTACATCACACGTGTAGAAACTCCATATCCTATAAGGAGCTCTCTTTTCTCGAGAGAAACGTTTCTTCCAGTCCATAAATAGACGATTTCCTTTATTTTTATCAACATCTTAAGTTAATCAAAAGAATGAAACGATGATCACATCACAAAAATGTTTAAAATCATCCTTGATTTGCAATAAGTACACGAAAAAGGGAATAAGCATGAAGGAAACATGTTTCTCTTATCTCAGTAAATCTCGAAAATTGTATGCCGGGTGCGAGTCACAGAAATGCGAGTACTTTGCGTGAGCTGTTTGCACTTACTCGGAGATGTCAGGCTCAATCTTTACGCTTGACGTCTTTCGGGCCGCAAGTGGACCGACGCAAAGCTGCGTAAATTTACGGGATCGTATCTCACATTTTGGCGAGAAGAGTCGCGGGTCGTTCGATATTTGTGCGTGACACGAGAGAGCGGTGAATGCTCGCAAAGGCGTGCATTCTCAAATACGTATGAAGACGTAACTCATGGCCACGCCTGCCTGATGTTAGCATATTGCATGAGGTACTGCTTCCCTTGCTCGATGTAGTACCGACATACATGCGTTGTATATCTAGACGCAGTGCAGTCGCTCATCTTGATGCTCCTGAGTGGGTATAATATTTACTATGCGACGACACACCAAGAAAGTGCATACAAAGTTTTTAAGTTCCCGTATGCAGTATGTTTCTTGCATGACTCCTACATACTGATTTTTTCAGCAAAATGTTTCAATGTTATATAACATAATATAATATAATATAATATAAGGGTACAAATTGAATTACTCAAATTCTTATACTAATTCCCATTAAGAGAGTAAAACCCTGTTTTGAAATTATACATTAAGAAAAACGTGCTTCCATGATAACTTCTCAACTTTGATAGACATTTGGCATGAAATTTCGCAATTTTGAACGTTCACATGGCATTATATCCTTAATCCTGTTATATTCCCTCTGGCATCTATTGCAGCACAATCATCCTGCAAGAAGCATGATTCATCGTCGTAAGCGAATTAATATGCATATCAAAGCTTGAGATAAATGTTCCTCAGATCTGATTTCTCTCTATGAAAAACCTTGAGAGTGAGAGTAAACGCTTAAGAATAACGCTGGTCACTCGATAAAAAAGAAAATAGAATCTACTTGGGTCAATAAAGGTGTCCATGGTTTTCCATCAAGGTTCGAGGAACGCAAGAACGAATGAACGATGCGCGATAAAGGTGGCGATTCTAATTGAAATGAGAAATTCGCACCGCGTATCGCGCAGAATGTAGTCCGATGTCTGTCACGGCTACCAATTGCAAAGGTACGAGTTCATACATACATATCTGCGACACATGCAAAGATATAGTGATATGCAATTGCATGCACGAAGGCATACGCGAAGGAGAGACATTAGACATAGTCCATACGCGTGGGTAAATGCTTTATTGCAGCAGCGTTTATTACTTTATTTTGGTCGGATTTTGTATGTTGCATGGTGCATAGTCTATGGAGAATCGTGTATGCTGGATGGTGGATGGTGTATGGTGAATGGTGTGTGATGCATATAAGACGATGTAAGAGCGCACGACTATAAGTACGTGAATGTACGCGATCACCACTGCAGGGGATCGTTGGCGATACGAATGCATCAGTTTCACGGCTCGGCGGACAAGACAACGAGATTCATGCCGTCCTCATGCATGAATCAACAACCTTTTCCATATTTACATAACAACGCCTGACTTACATGGCCAGTGGGAGGCCCTTGACAGATTGGGAGTATGGATAGGCGTTATTCTAAGTAAATGTCTTCAAACCCGAAAGAGCGGGTCCAAGAAGGGAGGAGCGCGACGATGCGAAAGAGATGGATGTGGAAAACGAGTACTTGCACGTCTGCAGCATCTTCTGAATCATAAATCGCTGTTCAGTAAGCTGGATTTTATAAGGAGATTTTGTGATGAATGAATGAATGATGATGAAAAACAACTTTATAATGAATATGTGTTTAAGATATTGATGACACAGACTTTAGCGAAAGATGTTACTGTTTGATTTAACTTGTAAAAACTGTATGGAAAGTACTAATGCAAATGACGTGCAGTTTACAATATTTGTTTAATGTGGATGTTGATTTGATATTTTGATGCTGGAGATCTTGATTAACTGAACATGAACAACTATGAAAAATAACAATCAAGCGACCCGTGATTCCCTGATGGCTGAAGTTTCGACGTCCGCAGACAAAACACAAGTTCGTTCAAGTTCAAAGATATGTACTTGTACATCGAGGGTTGGAGGATGAGAGGTCGAGGGTGGAACAGGACAACGGGACCATCGTGGGTATAAATCAACATTACTCTGCATTAAGCTAGAGTAGAGTTCCTTCAGCTCATATACCTAATACACCTACTACTAGAGTTCACCAGCAAGGTAAACTCTGGTTCGTGCATACTACATAGGTACGCGCTAAACACGTGGGTGTATATAAAATATGTATATGAATGTGTAGGACTGTAGGTACCTTTACAGTATACATGTGTGTGGAGAGTAGAGAGGCATATACGCATATTTCGAATGTGCATACTCGTGACTAACACAGAATGTCGTAATACGAACAGGAGCGTCCATGTTTGTGTCAGTTCTGCGCAAAGGAGAGTCAGCTCTCCAACTTCCAAGTTACTTACCTACTTGCCACTTAGGTCCCCGACTCGTGCCTACGAGAGTCTTAGACAGTAATTCACGCTGTCATGCTTTTACTGAGCATGGATTTAGGCTTGGATACCTTCCACCTAGTGTATAGTCAGTATTCACACTACGTTTCCTCTTGTCTATTGTATTGGTAATTATTTTGTTGGGATGCTAAATTGTTTCCTTGGGAAATGTTTTCATGGCGAAATATCCTGAGACACCTTAAAATCCTACGAAATCTTTTAAAAATCCTAAAAATATTTAGAATTTCGTAAAAATCACTTGTTGTTTCAAACCTGCTCTCTAAATTTGAATCGACGAAATTTCATTGGTTTTTGAATAACTTGAAGTTGTAAGAAGTAAAATAAATAATCGTCCGCGTAACGCGCATGTTGGTTTGCTAGTCTTCTTTAAACAAGTTCTAAAATCCTTTACGATCCTAATGTATTTTTTTTCTTTCTGTTTCAGGTAAGCTTCCATAATGGCTGTGATAAAAATGTTCATCAGTATGGTGAGAATTGAAACATTTTAGTTAAAGTATTTACAAAATTAGGAAATTTAAATTGAAAATCAGATTTAGACAATATCCTGATTTTTTTTATAAACTATTCAATATTTCTATTGTTGCAAAATACTTCTCTCTGCTCTTTATCGAAAGCATATTACTCACGTCATCAGCATCCTTCTGAAGAACCTATTGGTTCACAAAATCGTAAACACGTTTCACTTAATAGTGATTTAATCAAGGACCTCAATTAAAGCAGTTACGTTTTAGAAAACGGCAGCACTAAAGATACATAAATTAAGACACGTCGTCGAGAATATTCATCATTCTGCCTTTCACCAATCAAAAACCTTCTCACAAAAAATTTAGTCAAACCAAGTTCTTAAGTGGGCAGTTGAACAAGAAAATGTTCTTAAAATTGGAAATCTAAATTAAGAGGACAAACATTGGTGATTTATTGTCTTATTCTCGCACATTGTATAATCGCAATGAATATTTTAATATGTCGTATATGTCTACATATGAATGTGTGTGTGTATGTTTCGAATAGGCTTCCACACCCTTGAGACTTTCGAAACAAAATTTTGCAGCACGTCATAAATTTGTTCTGCGGATTTTTTAAAGATATTTTCAATGTGCTTGCGAACTTCTTTAATTTTTTTTAAAGCTCTTAAAATATTTTTAATTTGTTTGAAATTCTTAAAAAAAAAACTTTAAAATCCCTTGAAGTTCATAAAAATCAATTGAAATTGCATAAAGTCCTTCAAGATCCCTTGAAATTTTGTGAAATCTACAGAAATCCCTTGAAATGTTTAAAAATTCTGTAAAGTCTTCTTATCAATTGAAATTCCCTAATATCAGTTAAAATCTCCTGAAATTCTGTAAAGTTTCTATGAAATCTCTTGAAGTTCTTTTAAAATTCCTTGAAATTCCCTAAGGTGTCTTGAAATCTTTTTAAATCCCGGGCAACACTGAGTGAATTTCTGCCAGTATGTACATATATATATTATGTATATTGAATATTGTATAGATCCCATAGGCTCCAAGCATCTCTCGGCTGTCCAATTAGCATCCAAGGAGATTATCATAATCTGTATTCGGAATATTTATATGGAATTAGCGGGCCAGGCTCATATTTCATAGAGGTATTAGTTAAGCTGAAGGATTTGGGGTTTGCCTATCTTGCCCCACGGCCTTCGTACCTCCTCCTTCGCCACCTCCAACGTTATCACATGATCCCTTCCATTCTTTCACCTTCACCCAACCCATCAGGAAACCCCTCGCTTAGGTCGAAAGACTCGAAAGCCTTGCTCCACAAGTTGGTTTTTATGGGTTTCCAGGCTCGGAGAAGCCGATGATAGCGAAATCAGGTGAAAGTGCTCCCCTGTCGAATCTCCTACTCGCACCCTCGGGAGGGTAAAATGTAATCGGGAATAAAATCTCCCGTGGTTCAAACCTACTTTTGAGGATATTGGTATCAAAAGTGAAACTAGTGTCGTGGTCTGGGTACCATTTGGCTGCCAAATCAAGGGAAGATTAGATCGAAAATCGATTTTAAGTATGCAGCGAGTGAATTTAGAGTCGAAAAGAAAAGAAAATGTATTTAAGTTGATATATTCTTGAGCAGTTATGGCAATTTTTAATTGTAGACTCAAATTGGTTGGTTTTCGTGTTGGTCGGAGCCACCGAAGTTAAACTTTTCGTTTCGATAAAGCAGTTTTTTTGTAAGCACCTTGTGCTTGTTTTTTGTTTTTTTTTTTTTGCCTTGGCCAACTTGCTCTGAAGAAAATTGATCAACTTGCCCCGGCTATGTTTTTTTTAAATTAAATCGTTTTGTAGCTTAAGGAATCCAAGCAATAAATTAGTAGAGATTGGTAGATTCCATAGAATTTTGAAGAATTTCAAGAGATTTGTAGAAAGTTTAAAGATTTAAACGAAATTTAAGCAATTTTTATATTTTTTGAATGGAACTTATTTAATTGGAACCTATATAATTAAAAGAAAATAATAAATCTCAGCATTGTTTGCAATCTAGAGAATTAACTAAATATGATATTTCCGCAAAGAATTTTGAGCTGTATAAAATATTGGATGGAGGGCCACAGTATTTACACAGAAAAAACAGAAGGGAAAATTTTTTGCGGGTAATTTTAAAGTGTATAAAATTTAATTTTTTCACATTGAAACAAAAGAAGGTACAATAAGTTGACATGGTAACCGTACCCTATGTTCAGGGTAGTATTTACCCATCTGAAAGTAATTTTTGTTGTAGGTAATATTTACCCTGAAATCGGGGTAAATATTACACTTGGTTTTTTCTGTGATATAAATTAATTAATAAAGTAATAAAATAAATGTTAGTAAGAGCTTCGAAAAGTTTGCTCCGTAATGATCGTGAGGATTTAAATCGAATGATTGTATTTTGCAACACGGCGCATCTTTTGAATCGAGTCTTAGGCGAGCATAGATCCCTTGCTGAGGTCGCGAAACAAGGATGATGGATTCCCGTCAATTATGGAGGCAACATCGTATTGTTTTACCGTCGGACGGGCAACATTGATTGATCGTTCTCGAGTTCGTGTAGCTACTTGCCTTCTTGCCTTCTTGCGGCTCCAACGAACACATTCGAATTGCGCGACGTTGCATGTGCATTGTGCATCGGCGGCGCACATATCCAACCTCGTGGTATTTCAGTATGAAATGACCAATGCGATTGTGGATGGACCATCGCGAAGCCAAGTCCCAAATTTCTTGCGGGGAAAGTCTACAAGCGACACAAGCGCCGCTCCTAAATTTGGCATTACACATTGTGTGCGAAAGGAACAATCTCCAAAACGATCCGTCCATTAGAATTCAAGGAATTTCAGACAAAAAGCTGATTGCTGATTTCGGTACTTTTTATAAGGATTTTTTTAGCAAGAGAAGCTGTAAGCTATTCTTAATGGAGGGTTTATTATTCGTATTTTGAGTGTTTTAAGATTAGATTTTAGAGATTTCAAATGATGATTTAAAAGGATTTTGGAAGATTTCAAAAGTTTCTAAAAGATTCAAAAAAATTTAAAAAGCTTTCACAAGAATTAAAAATTAAGATGAATAAAAAATTTTAAGGTATTTTAAGAGATTACAAAGGATTTCAAGGGATTTCAATAGATATATTTATAAAAATAAATAAGTCGTAATATGACGATTACTACAGATTTGCAAACAGTCTATTATTGAAAATTCGTATAATCAATAACGGTTCTATTTTATATTAATCATATTCTTAAATCGATTTTTATACGCTTCATCACACTTTATTTCACACATACAATTCTGTCTGAGACCAAATTATAAATACATTATTAAATTCTCAACTAGTTACAGAAATAATATTACTACATCTGTACATTCTACATTGAAAGATTTTCTCGAAGTTTTTGAAACTAATTTTGTTTCCAATAACAATTAAATTACTCTCAGAGGAAAATATTTAACAGAAACGTAAATCTATTAAAATTTCATAGTCATTATTAACGGTCGCGAGTTTGTACAATTTCAAGATTAAAATACTGTAGAAGCCTCTAAATTCAGCGCAGTCATGAAAATGACTTAATTAACTTTATGCTGGCCAAAAGCTACTTTAACCGAATAATTAATTGGCTTTCAATAACGACTAGATTACTTTCGGAGCAAAATATTTCACAGAAACACAAATCGATTAAAACAATTTCAATTCTTTGGTTTTTTCTTTAATCCAGTGAACGTTTTCCATATTGAAGTCTGAAACTCTTATTTCACATTTCGAAGAACGGATTTTCTCATATACTATTTCGTATTATTCGTCAACTTTTTTTTAAAGAAAACATTAAAATTTTGTTGCAATTGAGACTAGTGTTCACCAGTACACAATTTTCGTCGCTTGTGTCGATTTCCCGAATTTTCTTCAGACTTTCTGAGAAGTTTGAAACTCCTAGCGGCGTCGTCGAATATATCCTTTATACATTGAATAAAGTCCTTTAAGGACAGCTGTGAGTCTTCACTGCAATTTTCTGCTACAAATACTGAAACAGAAAAATGTGTACCTGTAGGTTCAATAATTTTCTCATTTGCTTTAGGGAAATAATTTTCGTAGTCCAATGTTTACCCAATTTTTCAGATTCCTTTTTTATTACTATTTTCCAATCGGCTTTTACAACTCACTTTTCCAAATCCCTTTTCTAAAAACCCTTTTAAACCTCCTCCTATACTCCTAATTTGTTTTTTAACACCTTTTTCTCATCTTTTTTTTCCAACACCAACCATTTTTCCACCCTCCTTTTCAAAACCCTTTTTTCAACCTCTTCCTATCCTATTTGCAAATCGATCTTCTAACCCAGTTTTCTAAATCCCTTTCCAATTGGCTTTTCTGATATCCTTTTCCCATCATTTTTCCAACCCCTTTACTTTTCTCATCATTTTTTCATAACGACCTTTCAATCACCTTTTTCATCTCCCATTTTCCCACTATTTTAACAATCGGATTTCCTAAACCCCATTTCCTACCCCCTTTTCCAATCTCTTTTTTCCTTCCTCTTTTTCCACACCTGTTTCTCCACCCTTTTTCTAAAACGATCTTTCACCCCTCTTTTCCCTCCCTATTTTCCAAACTCATTTTCTAACCGTTTTTTCTCCCCCTTTTTGCATCTCCTTTTCTCCACTCTTTTTCAAAACCGATCTATCAACCCGCTTTTGCATACCCCTATTACCACCCCCTTTTTTCGCACATTTTCCAACCCGACTTTCCACACCTCTTTTCAAACCCGAGTTCTCAATCTCTCTTCACACTGTTCTCCTAACCAGATTTTCGAAACCCCTTGTCCATCCGTTATTTCCACCCTTTCTTCACACTTATATTAATACTGAGCAAAAAACTTACACTGAACAACCATATAGATTTCTTCAGGGAATTGAACAGTTCCAGTCTCTTCGCATCTGCTGAGACTCATATCTTTCAAGTATTTGGGACCTATTAGATACCACAGTAGATTTCTTGTCATTTCAGCTGGATCCATCTTCAGATTGTTTCTCACGAACTCTAATACTTGCTCTAAAATCCAGACACCTGGTGAAATTTCAACCTATAACCCCAAGAAGGAATAACCAACTTTAATGACAATTTACTTTAATAATTGTTATAGTCAATTGAATGGGATCAATTACAGGGTGACCACAAATTTTAGAAGCTTTCCGAGGATTTCCAAGGATTATAAAGAATTTCCAGGCATTCTTTAACATTCTCTGGGTTTCTAATGATTTCAAAGGATTTTCAATAATTTTAAGGGATTTTAAGAGGTTTCAAGGAATTTAAAGAGGTTTATAGGAATTTCAAGAGATTTTAGCGAATTATAAGGTACTTGAATAGGTTTCCAATAATTTTAAGAAATTTTGACGCATTTTAAAGGATTTTAAAGTTCCTCGTGG
Organism: Synergus magnus; assembly: GCA_032275165.1. Classification (NCBI taxonomy): domain Eukaryota; kingdom Metazoa; phylum Arthropoda; class Insecta; order Hymenoptera; family Cynipidae; genus Synergus; species Synergus magnus. The sequence continues at coordinate 6,094,636 of JAUESH010000008.1, read as the reverse complement.
AATTTAAAGGATTTTAAATGATTTTTACGAATTTTACGTGATTTTACGTGATTTTAAAGTGTGTCGTGGAGTTTTATAGGATTTTAAGAGATTTTTAAAAGATTCGTAAAAGTTTAGGGGATTTAAAAACATTTCATTGAGTTTCAAAATAATTGAAGTGTTTATTACCTTACACTCTTTCACTTCCATATAAGGAAATCTAATTTTGTTCTGAAAAATAGAATTTTATCGTTAGAATCTTCAATTAAAAGCTTGCATAAGTAACCAAACAGTTAGATTATCGTTCATACCAGATTCTTTGGAGCAGATTTACTTGATGAGATCTTATCGGCTTTACTTTCATCAAGTATTCCTTTCTCCTCCTTTATGGTCTGCCATCCGTTGAAATCCGGCTTTATATCCTTAGCTCTAGATCCTGTTAATAATATTCATATTTGTAATTTAATTTGTAATTGAATCCAATTATTCCCTATAAAATAATCTACAAATTTTTATATCAAAAGAATTTATTCTTAATATGAGTTTAACTTTCATTCGTCACTTATTGTCTCTAAACACGAATTTCAAAGGTAAATAAATAAGATGATAACGATATGAATTTATGATGATAAACCTCTTAATATCGGTGGTTTCGAGACTTTATCCTAAATTCTTACTGATGTCAAATCCAAAATATTTCAGTAAATAAAAATATTAAATTAATTACCTTCAATTTTGTCAAATGAATCTTCTTTCCGTCGAGAACATTCGCTAAAGTCATCCATGTAGTTCCTTTTCACACCTCTATTATTTCTAAAAACATGATCGTGATTGTGATGCAATTTTGCGAAGGTCACGATATTGTCCTCAATGTTCAGGGTGTAAACTTTCGCTGGACAATATTTTCTTATGCATCTCCACAGCACTTTACCTCGATTAGTAAAACGTACTTTACGATACTTGTTATGGTCTATAACTAACCATTTTTCCCCTTTTCTATTGATAAGAGAGTGCACATCTAGTGCTGCGGAAGCCATAGCGTTTCTGTAAGTTATTTCACGGAGTTTCTACTACCGAATGAAGCTTCAGGTGAGGGGAAATTACTTCACGACTATAGGGCATTTATGAATCACGTCAGACTTATGACGTCACATTAATCTAACAGGTTTATCTCTGTATTTATTCGGCGGGAGTATTCAAAAGGAATTGTTATATTTGTTCTATTAAATAACGACACAAAAAGTAATCGTACATCTGAGTTTATTAAAATTTCAAAAATTTTCTCTTTAAAAATATAAATAAGTCATATTCTATATAAATTATATTCTTAAATCTATTTTTATACTCTTCTAAAATGCAAGCCAAAAATGCAAATTTAATTGAAATATGTAGCTAAGTACTACAGAAATATGTACAATTGTACATATTTAGTACATATATATACTTATGCATATCATGTAATGGTTAATTATTTGATGTCAAATACCTCTTTCTATTCAAAGTCTGTCAGCAATCGATAGATGTTGAAAAATTTGCATAATGCAATCCTCATTCAGTTTTTTGAACCCCGAAACTTCAGTTGACTTAATGTCTTCAAATGTCTCATTCTCCATAATTCTCATTGTTTTATTTGGACTATCCACTTTTTCACTGTTCATATTTGAAGGTTGAAGTTTTAAATATAACAAAAATGCAGAAGTAAGAGAACAGGTTTAAGAAGATCTTCAATCAAGAAAGTGTCAACTGAGACTGATCAGAAAGTTACCAATGCACAGGCTGAGACTCATCATCCTGGCGTAAATCCTTCTTGACCTGCGTCCATTCTGAAGTATTAAAATACAAATTTCTAGTTCCGGAATATGTTCAGAATATATTTTATGGAAAATTTGAAGTATTTTTTGTTATCACATAGTTCAAAATTAATAAGAGTGTTACATTTAACTTTTTTCCATTACGCTAGTATTTTTCAAAGAAAAAAAAATCCCCTGTTTTCGATGAAAAAATCCCCTATTTTCCCTATAATTTAACTTCTGAACCACTGTGATTCCTGGTCACTCTATTTCTATATGGGTCTACAACATTGTCGCGAATATCAAAACAGGCCTTAAGTATTATTATTCATGTCTAAAAACTTATTTCTCCAAAAAGAAAACCATTATATTTTTTTCCTTCTCAGTCCCAATGAAATCGTCCAAATTACCATAAAAAGTCAATCCCACCTGCATTTAATTTCTGTAAAAAGTTCTTCTGTGGGGCACTGGCCGCTATTAATTACTTGAACTATTTCCGTCTTTTCGGTGGTGCACATTCGTCAGCTGATGCGTTTACAGACAAACGTCTGGTATTCGAACAGCTCGTGCCTGAAGCGCCTGTGCGCTTGTCAAGGTGCCAGGCATCGATAAATAACCAACTGTACTTGGTGCAAGTATATATTCGAAATTGCCAGCTTGGTGGCAGAAGACACGGACAATGCTGTCAGGTGCCGTTAGATCCAGTACATGTATTATTCGAAGGACGCCTTTAACCAGGCAAATCTCTATTGACAAAGCTTTATTCCGAGGTCGTTTCGCACATATTTTGTACCAAACGAAATGGCTGAATCCAACACGCGGGTCACCTCGCGAATCCCTTCAGAATTGATTTTATTACGGGCGCCTTGTACGTGCGACAGAAGTTTGGTGTGTGTTTTCTTCACACATAAAGGGTCACATGAGGAAGAAAGGAACGAAGAGAGCGAAACATCTTGCAGATGCCAAGCCTCCTTATTGTCCTCGTTTTGCATACTGAATTTCGCTCTCTTCACTCGTCATTCTTCTTCTCGAACACTATTTTACTTTGGGAAATAAACGTATATTAGGCGTGGCGGGTGAACCCCTTTTTCGCGAAAGAATAGTTATTTAAAAGAATGCGTAATTCAATGGTTAAAAAATATAAAGCAATTCAAGCTTAATTAATCTATTGTAAAGTCACTTTAATATGATCAGAAATCTCGTCAAATCCCCTAAAGTCTTTTGAAGTCATTAAGATGTAGTGAAGTTCTACTGGAGTTTCTTGAATTTGAAGTTCCTAAAATTTTTACTGGTCACTGAAATATTTTGCAGCCATCACGGAAATCTTTTGAAATCAGTAAAATCACTTGCAGTCAACCAATTTCCAAAGGTCCAATTTCTAAAAATTTACAGAGATTGCGAAATATTTCAAGGGATTTAACACGGGATTAATATTTAATATTTCAGAATAAAATAGAATTGGGAAAAAATATTTCATTCATTTGAACGTTCAAAACTTCTGGTACATTTTATCGTAAACGTTGCAAACTTCTTGGAAATTTAAAGGGGTGTCATAAGATTTTAAATATGGTAAAAAATTCTTGAAGTATATCAATATTATTTTAATTTTAACAGGAATGAACATATAATAAATACATCAAGGGATATCTGTTGAAAAATATCAAGCAGCAATTCATCATAGCAAAAAGAGCTGAATCTATTTCCAAGTTGCATAAAAGTTTTCTGTGAGGAATATTCGCTTGCACATTCACGAAAAAGGAAATTATTCCGAAAGGAGTGATTAATCTCCTGCTTTAATCCGAGAAAAACGCGAAATTAAATCTTTCGCCGCGGTTCCATGAAAATGCTTCGATACCCACTGGTAACTCTGTTGCGGTCGTGGAAATTCTCGTTGTGGTCTAGCAATGGCGAGACGCGGCTGAGACGCATCGCATCGTGCAAATACATTTCCATAATTTTGCATACATGTTTTGATAATTGAGCCGCTTGCCCGGTCGCAACTCTAGGTACGTTGGTAGGTTTCTACGTAACGTGCGACTTCTACGCAGTGTGTATAATCTGTATACGTATATATATGTATAGAAGATGTATGTATGGCATATATATGTTATATTAACGGGAGTTGGAAAGATGGGTGGGTTGGTAGATTGGCGATCTAGGTAAACAGCGTTTCTATTACTCTAAAGAAATATGTGGAAAAATTGCAAAGACGACAGAGCAAGGACAAGGACGTAAAACGCGCATTTTCTATACCTATATGTAGTTTACTAGAATTATATAGGGAATCTGGACTATTTTATTTATCGATTCTTCACTAGAAGTATTCTGAAGTCATCTCCAGTCATCCGATTTTCAAATTATCAATTTCCACAACTGACCATTGATTAAAAAATACGCTCTTGTTTGGCAATTTCTAAATGACTTAAAACTCCTTGAATACACAACACCGGACCTTGGACTGAAAAAGACTGAAATTTTGATTTCTCTGGAGATAACTCCCTCAGGACACTTGATTTCATGAAATTTCCTTTGACCGGGAACATAAATTTCTCTGTCCGTCTGTGTCGTTCTACAATGTGTGCTCGGAGGCAGTGCGACGCAAACGATATAGGGGCGATATCGCGGCATCCGTATAATAATGCGCATGATGAAGGATCTTTCAGAGAATTCTTGGCAGCGACTTCTCTTCTCGCGAGGTTCCAGAGGATGGAGCGGAAGAGGTCCACGAGAACTGCCACTCCAAGAAGAAGAATCAACGATACCCAACCTACAGTTGACTTTAGTCAGGATGGTGTGGGTTCTTGGCCCTTGAATACGAGAATCTCTAAGGCCGATATTTTCATCTCCCTCACTCTCTAACTATAATATCTCTTTATTTCTCTCTTTCTTTATCTTCTCGCTAGTAGGTTGTCCGTTGCTGGTTTCTCCTTTCTATACTATATATATATACTATATCCGTCTTGAGCTGAATCAGACTCCGCCGACCAAAGCAAATATTTGGAGCCTCGCCACTAAAAACTCGAGCGAGCCAACGGACGAGTTGATTTGTTTCCCTACATCACGACTTTCAGAGCCTTCTTTTTTTGATCCAATCCTCCGCCTGCGCCTCGGGTCCAGTCAGCCTCCCTTTTACCGTTCTCCGTACCTCCTCACGCGTTACGACTACGTCCTTCGTTGTTCGTTCCGTGGTTCCGTGGATGGTTCCTCCTCCTCGTGGACCCTAGCAACCTGCTGAGCAAGCAACTTCTTCTTCCGCTCTGGACCGATCGTACATTTTATGGAATGCAAATTTTTATTCGCTCTGCGTCTACCCGATAACGGATGTCCCGCACTTCTGCATCTGAGGCTCATGCATGCCACTTTATCAGGGTAATCGGTTCTCGAATAAAGCCTTTTAATCCGATTAATTGTACTCTCTTCATTCTTGATAAATTAGGGATAATCTAGATGGTTTGGTCACGTGCCAATCTAAAAACGTTTCGGATGTTTTGTGTTTTTAGCTCTTGATGAGTAATTAAGATTTGCCTTTTCTTTTTAGAGAACGATTCGCAGTAAAAATTAATAATGAACAGCCTGAAAACAATGAAGAATTTTTCAGTTTTTATTTTATTATTTGTTACTAATACGACGGAAACCATCTGAGTTTAACCGAAACCGAACAAAAAAAAAAACAGAAATGATTGTTTCTAAACATTTCATAAGGTTTTCAATTATTTGGAGGGATGGAAATGAATTTTCAGGAATATGGGATTTTGATGAAATTCTAGGGATTGCAAGAAATTTTAAAGGATATAATGAGATTTCAGTTTCAAGAGCTTAAACAATTTTGAGGTGATTCAAGGAATTGTAAGAGGTTTCTGATGATTTCCAGAAAATAAAAATTAATTTTAGCTAATTTCTGGGTTTAAAAAGTTTTTAAAATGATTTTACGACATTTCAAAGAATTTTCCCAATGTTTTTTTTTTTTTTTTTGACAAGGAAATCTTTTCAATGCCCTGTTTCATTATCAACAATATCTGGAATATCAATGCAAGATTGGTATTAATGCGATATTACTACTATATCCTTGCCCCATAAGTACTTAATTATATTAAAGTATTTTTATTGAAAATAGAAATCCCAACCAGGGCATCGGCAGAACTTCATTTTAAATAGGACTAAATGGGACAATTTCTGCTCGGGGGGCTGAGCGACATGTGACACGTGGCTTAGGTAAATGCAGAAGACACATGGTACAGAGAAAACCGCGGGACCGAGGGTCGGTAAAGTCAATGCGGTCTTGTTGTTTGTTGATAGGGTAGGGGGGTGGGTGGTGATGAGAGGGGCAGGGTGTCAGTAGGGTGAGGGGATGGGAGCAAGGGGAGTTGGCATTTCTCGGTATAAACGCGAGCCGCTTGGATGTCGCGTTTGCGCACTCGCGAGACATGGCAGGGGATTTAATTGGATGGACACCATCACACGGTGCTTAATTAACTAATTAATTTCACGCGGGATGCGAACACGAGAAGGTACGACGAGCGCCCTTCCTCCACTAACATCGAGTCTTTAAACTGAGAGCAGACTGCGAGACTTATGATTCGCGAGTATATTAAGGTGCAGCGAACATTACAAAGTACCCAGAGCCTACTTTAGCAGAGGGCAGTACTCTCTCGTTTGTTATTCGTGTCATAAAATTTGATCAAAGCGTCCTCTGCGACGCAAATATGTTTACAGAAAAAAAGGTGTATGAGTTAAGAAAATCGGTTTTGTCTTGAGACTTGTTTTTAGACAAGGGATTTCAAGAGATTTAAAGAGATTTCAAAGAATTTTAAAGGATATCCATTTGGACGAATAGTAAATTATAGCGAGCATAAATAAATGAAAATCGGAAATAATCTGAACATTTAATTCTACTTCCTTAATGGAAATAGAAAAAAGGAAATTTAGTTTTGGGATATCACATGCCCTTGGAGAATTTAAAATAAGTTTTTAAAAAATTGAGTTTTTTTATAGGATCTCCAGGAATTTTAAACAGTTTTAGGGATTTTAAAAATTTCAAACCATTTGAAATGATTTCGACGGATTTTAAAGATTTTAGGATATCTTAAATGATTTTTAAAAAAATTGTCAATTTTTTAAAGTCCTTTAAAATACCCCAGAATTTTCGAAACCGTCAGAAATTTTGGAAAGACTTTGAAATATTTTTTCAAACGATCGGATCCCTTGAAATCTGAAGAAAATAATTTTAACATCTTGATCTTTCTCTTGAAACATCTTGAATTGTTTTCTAATTCCTTAAAATTCTCGGAAATCTCTCAAAATCTTTTTTCAGTTGTATGTCGGTCGCATAACTGATCCGAATATATACAAACATTCAAACTGGAAATCAGTTATCAGTTCAAGTAACCCATCGATTCAGTTCAATGACTTGACACAATAATCCGCTAATGTGAACCAAGCTGACTAATTCGATTCATATCGATAGTAATGTGTCACGAGGAAAGACTATTGACCAATCGATTTGCTGAATTAGCTTCTTTGACAAATTTCCAGATAAGTTTAGCCACTCAACTGGTTTTCATATATGTAACCTTGATTCAATTACTCGCCACGCCTATAACCTCGATGTACTGATTCTGAGTAGAAATTTCACGTGGGCTGAAGAAAACACACATTGCGTATATCGGGTTTTTCTCTTGCTACTCAAGACTGCGTGAAATTTATTCGAGTTTGTTTAAGAATTCTTTCTTGTTGGTTTGACTCGCCAGTGAGCCGGAACAGAATTGAAGATAATAAGACAATTATTTCATGAGAAATATTTTTTACTCAGATCTACTCGATGGATTTTATGAAATTTTAAGTGACTTTAAGGAATTTCAAAGGATTTTAAAAGTATTTTAAGGGATTTCATAGAAATTATTAAAAAAATGAAAAAAGTCACAAGCTCTTTCAAAATATCTTTAAAAAATCCTCAAGACAAATTTATGACGCCCTGCAAAATTTTGATTTTTATAGGTTCAAGGGTGTGGGACATAAATGTATTTTAATAATTATTTCAGTATTTATTTCCATGCTTCAAAACCATTTCCATATTTGAAAATCATTTCCATA
>JAUESH010000008.1:6076144-6086677 GCA_032275165.1 Synergus magnus | reverse complement strand
TTATTATTATTATTATTATTATTATTATTATTGAAAAATTAAAAATGCCGGGAATATTTAAAAGTCAGATAATCCCAAATCGGTGCACTGGAATTAAAAAAAAATTTTAATGTAACAAATTTTATAAAATTACTTAGAATTACTAAAAATTTCGTAAAATTCTTTAAAATTTTATAAACATCCAATAAGTTTTGTAAAATTCCATTAAATTTCTTTAAAGTCATATAAAATGTCGTGAAATTCCTTTAAATTTCAAAAAATCATTTGATATTAAATCTCTTTAAATTACTTAAAATACCACGAAAACTCGTAATTCACGTATTTCTCTTACAGATTCTAGGATGATTTTGTCGTTTTTAAATATTATTATAATGTCCGCTTGGATATATTAGATTGTTCAAGGCTTCTCGTTCGATCACAGAAGTTAAGCAACGCTTTGATCGATGCAACTCGGATGGGAGCCACCGCATTAAATGAAACATAATATGTATTAAATTTTATGTCTTAGTTTGACATTCTTGTTATTATTATAAAATCATTTTTTATTATATTTGTTATTATTTATATTATTTTTACTATATATTTATAATTATTATATATATATTATTCTGAAGTCACTTGAAATATTCCAAAATTACTGAAATATCCCTGAATAATTCACCCCAATGTATTCAGAATTATCAGAAGCTCCTGCAATCCCCTGAAATCTATTGAAATCACCGAAATCTCCCAAAGTCACTTAAAATATTCTAAAATCACTTTAACATATTAAAACATCTTCAAAAATCTTCATAAATATTTTGAAATCTTATAAAATTCCCTCAAATCTCTCAAAGTCCCCTAAAATCTCTTGAGGTCTCTTGAAGTCATTAAATTATTCTGAAATCACCAGAAATCTCTTGCAGTCTCTGAAATATTATAAACATATATTTTGTTCACATCATTATTATCGAAAAATTAAAAATTTCGGGAACACTTAACAGCCAAGTATATTATTTCGAAATCGGAGCAACGAAATTAAAAAGCACTGAAACTGGAAATGGGAAAATACATAAAAGAGATTAAAAAATCGTTTACAGTGATATGAATGCGTGGCATATTGGGGGTGTGTTTTTCGCGTGAAGCGTGAAGAAGCGAAGGGGTTCGTGAGGGACGGGGGGATTGGTGGAGCGATTTGTCCCGTCTGTTAATTAGTGAAAAAACGGAGTATGAATCTCGAGCGATCGTATATTACCGCCGGCGTAATGGATGGGATTACAGCTGCTGTGTTAAATTAAACCGACCGGCGGCCGCGGTACGGTACTATGTGTAGATATAGGTAGAATGTAGACTGCAGACTGTAGTTTGTAGAGTCGTGGCACGGGGGTTTCCTTCTATATGTATTTTCCAATATCCATGTATAGTATAGAACTAGTACAGTTACCTATCGCAACTTCCCTAAACTCTACAACCCCAGACTTTCTTCAAACTCTTTCTTAATTAATTGAATAACTCATTAATTAATCAATTACCTTATTCTTTCCCAGCTACACTACCGGTCACAATTGTGAGTTCATTTGTTTTTCGATGATCCTTTAAGATTTCTTAAATTTAATTGCATTAATAATTTAATTTTAATTTATTTAATTACACAAATAAAATGAAATCAGGAAAATCTAAAACTTCTTAAAGTTACTTGAAATACTCTGAAATCTCCTTGATATATTCATTTAAAAATCTTCTGAATCTTGAAGTCACGTTAATATATTCAGAAACCGTCAGAAATCTCCTGAAATCCGCGAAAGTATGTTGAGTCATTCAAATCACCTGAAGTTTGCCCCTAAATTAAAAAAATGTTTATTAGAAGGGCCTAAGATTCTAGAATTTCAAGTAGGAATCATCTAATTTTGTATCTTGTTTTTTTTTGTATTTGAATAGCAAATGGATTTTCAGGTGTACTTTTGCCAGTTGAAGGCACACCCTGAAGGCCTTGATGAATGACCGTGTTTCTGCACTGCGTCACTCCAACTCGGAACGTGTCTTGGTCTAACCATGCTTGTGTCCTACAATGTCGGCTTATCTGAACAGTAGGAATTTCAATTTTCTCGGAAATTGAGCCCAATCGTTCGCCTTCTAAAAAATATAGTAATTCTGAATCTGGGGTGACCTGATTTGTAAAAAAAAATACAATTCAGGCCGAGTTAATGAACTCTGGATGACTTCTGGCCTTCTTTTCATGCATTAATAAAATTCTCAGTAGAGCCACCTGCTGAAGTAAGAAAAAGTGTTTATAAAAGATGCTATTTGGCTTTAGTAAGTACCTCTTATCAATAATTGACGCAGCTGTATGCGGGCTTCATTTTTATCATGAGGTTGGAAACCATCATTAGAATCCATAAGGTGCTCTTAACTACATAATAAAAGCCTTGAAATTGAAACTTCAACGGAAAAAGATGTTTTTTGCAAACGAATGAAATTCACCCTAAACCGTAAAACATGTTTAAATTGGCTCCAAGTCAACCAAGTTTTATATGGTATGGTGAAAATATTCTGAAATCACTTTAATATGTTCAGAAATTTTCTGAAATCCTCGAGAGTCTCTTGAAAGCTTTCAAATCTTCTGAAGTCACTGGAAATATTCCAAAATCACAATAATATATTCAAAAATCTTCAGAAACCTGAAATCCCCAAATTCTCTTGAAGTCATTCAAATCTCCTGAAGTCACTGAAATCCCTTGCAATCATCAGGAAAATCTCCTAAAATTATTTCTTAAACCCACTTGAAGTATTTTAAAGTCACTTCAACTTTAGACAGAGAAGCTAGTAAAATATCCGGGAATTTTTTCCAGAAGTATGAGTGGCTACTCTGAAATTCTAGTATCTAGGGAAATTTAAGACATGAATAGATAACTCGTTTTTGTCGCTATCATCAATTAAAGAGTAAAAAAGTCAGGAGGATGAGGTGAAATTAAGTTGAAGTGAGAATGGTGTGGGGTGGAGGGGAGGGGGGGAGAAGAAACTCCCGTGTTGTGCCCAAAGGCAATACGGGAGTCTGTATTCTGTACAATTCCCTGCTAGACATACCCCTTGCTTCCAACCTTCCAAACCTTCCAAGCTTCCAAACCTTCCAGGCTTTGAAACCTTCCAGACTTCCAACGTTGCAACCCTTATGGATAAGGGTGGGTTGGGTGGACGAGTGTGCGGGCGAGTGGAGAGCAGCAGCAGCGTGCTGCCCGCACCAGGCGCCCCTTCGCATATTTCACCGGGAATTTACGAGCCTCGATACGACAGGGAAATTGCAAGAATGGCGGAGTAATCTATCTCTCCTTGCCTCCGCGGCTCTCTTCTTTTCCCAAGTCCCTCTCTCGGACTCCCACACACGCCGACCGAAGAAAACTCCTCTGTCTCCCTTCTAGATAAAAGGGATTTGTCCTCCAGGGTCGAGATGGCGCGAGCAGCCTAATTGTACTCTCCAAGATAACCAGTGATCTATTAGACTTCCGGGTCATGGGAGATCTTTGATCGAGGACAAAGGAACATTTCCACAAAAACAAAATTGCCTTCAAATCTTACTTCTTTTTATTTACCGAGAGCCGGAGAACTTAAACCTATATCACATAAGTCAGAAGGTGTAATCCTTTTTATTATACAAAGGTTTCTTAGGATTTATTACTTTTGACTTTTATATTTGTGAATTGAACATGCTGCGGAATCCCATTTCTGGATGAAATCGCTAGATTTTTTTTCTTGGGGAAAATATAGCTGTGGAGTTTATGGAAAATTCTTCCTAAGAAGAAGGAACGTTTTTGGTTTCGAGATTTTTCATAAGATTTTGAGGAATTGAAACACATTTTAATAGATGTAATACGGAATTTAGTTTTAAAAAATTTCGATTAAAATGAAACTCCAGTTTTTCTTGTGGAAATTTCAAGGACCTTGAAATTGCAACATTTTTCCTCTCTGAGGAGGAAACGTGTACCTTTAGAATTTATGAAAAAGGCCACACATTTTTTTCAACTCAAACAATCTTGCCCTCTTTAGATTCAATTTTTTTTTCGTTTCTAGGATGAGTAAGAAGTAATTTAAGACCAAAAATAAGAAAATCGCTAGGCTAATTTAATTGCTAATCGCTAGGCTCAAATTTCATTTAAAAATTTTAAAAAATGTTTTAATTTGCAAAACATTTTTTTTTCGTGAAAAAAAAAAAAAAAAAAACATTTAAACAAATCAAATGTAACTTATACGGGAAATCAAACATTTTTTAGGAAAATTCCCAATATGTTTTAGGTATTTTTTAATTCACAAAGATTTAGGGAATATTCCTTAATTTTTCCAATAAATTCCCAAATGATTCAGGAAAATTCCCAATAAAATTGTAGGTATTGTTCAATTTCGTAAATTTTGGGGAATTTTCCCAAAATTTTAGTACATTTCCAGACGTTTTAGGAAAATTCCCTAACATTTTCGGGAAAATCATTTTCCCAACCAAAAATGTGGGATATCCCCCAAGAAATCGTAGAGAAAATTTCCGAAATTTTTTACAGTGTTGAAATGAATCGAGGCTAGGCGTGACCAACGACGTTTTTGAAACCCCATCAATGAAGAGAATAAATAAAAAAGACTATGTATGAAGCTTGAAAAAAATTGGACTGTCAATTTCATAAATTCATAAATAGATGTTAGCCAATTCGTCCTCTGAATGAGTTATACCCATACTTCGTAACGTGAGAATAACCGTAATAAAGTACAGATTGCCTTTTAATTTCGGTACTCATAATCAACCCAGTGAGTCAGGCATTCGTTGCAGTGTCTCTCGAGGCCTCTATATGTAACAGTAGAATTACCTACCGATGTAAATGTAAAACGAAACCGCATATGAAATGGCCGTGTAAAGTCATGTGCATTTAAAAATCCAGCCCTCTCATTGGATTAGCAGCGAGGATCCCTAGCAACGTCCCCTATTTTTCCTCTCTTTCTATGACTTCCGTTACTCCCAAGGCACGGGTGCAATTAAATCGTGAAACAAGGGTCGAGGGTGTGCATCCAAGCTTGAAGGGTTTCAGGGTTTGCATCTGTCGGTATTGTCATTCTCATGCTTTGGCAGTCGCTCAACTAATTCTGTGAAATTGACTCCAATATTTTCCTATGGCAGAAAGGAAAAGAAACCTACGGGATTGAGGTTCATAATTAAATTGTTTATATCATTTAATTAATTTTAGTCTCGTTCAATTATTCAGCAATCAGTCACCAATAAGAAATTAGGTCATTCGTTATCCCGAATTCTTAATTAAAAAATCATGTCTATATTCTCGATGAAAAAGAAATTATGTGTATAATAAATCCATGATCAGGAAAAATTAATTACTTTTAGGGAAATGTTGGGTAAATGGAATGAGACCCGACCTAGAGTTTCAAGGTTATTCGCAGTCTTTTGATCAGTTTGCGTTTCCCGGTTAGGACACTATAATTACGAGAGTAGTCGAACCTGTTTTTATCTCAAGCTCGCCCCTCGCTAATCAGGTTATAAACTTCGACTCGTTTTGTATGCGTGAAGTTATCTGAAATTAGCGGTTAAAATAAAGAGAAGTGGTTATAATTTGATAATATTTATTTCAGTGCCACGCTCACAAAAGACGTTTTAACTAGTATTATAAAAAAAAAATAGAGAGAATATTATAATTTCCTCGGTTGCTTTATTAAATCCAAAGAGAATATAAGAAAGATCCGACAATGAAATTGGGTACAATTATTTTCTGTGCTGAGAATTAGTATCCGGGCTTAAAAAATAGAACAGTGTCGAAAAATCGAAATGAGATGAAAAGAACGATAGATATTAAACAAGAGGCGGCCCAGAGGGAATGCGTGCCCAAAAACCAACCCCATTCAAGATAGCGGGTGGTTCGTTACACCACCGGAGGGTCGGCAGACTGAGTGGCTTCCAGATACAAGGGGTGGAAGTAGGTGTTTGGCGAGATGGGGTGGCAAAGGGGAAGGAAAGTCTGCGGTGGCAGATAAGGGTAGTCAGAGTGGTGGATGGGGGTGGTAGAGTTGGAGGGGTGGAAGAAAGGGGGGACCGAAAGAGAAAGAGAACCACCGGAGAAAGAGAAAGAGGGCCAAAGGAGAAAGAGAAAGAGATCCAGCGGAGAAAGAGAAAGAGGACCAAAGGAGAAAGATAAAGAGCGTGAAGCAAAGGAAAGAGAGGAAGAGAGATGGAGATAGAGGAGCAGCCTATATCTTCGCAGCAGCCACAACTGCAATTCGACCCTATATTTAATTTTGCGGTAGAAAGGGGCGGACGCTCTCCGGAACCAGAGAAAGAGGAGGAATTGTCGTTTAATCTAGCCGCGATCCTATCTCGGTGGAATTTATCATTCGATAAATTGCACCAGTATATCAAGCACTTCCTCCCGACCCGTCAATACTCGAGAGATGCTTCCGAATACCTACCAACTCTCCGCAGTCGAGCATTCGGAACACGACTATTCCGGAATCCGGCGGTGACTAATTAAGGGGGAGATACAATTCGATTACGTTTTAATGCCTTCGCGTGAGATCGTCAACGACCTTGCGTTTCTGCTGAAGTCAGCAGAGATGCTTCTATTACTTATCATTCGATGAATCCAAGAAATTGATAGAACATCTTTTTCTGATCGTTCGCTTGCCATCAATTCATCTGAATCCGAAACATATAACAGATCAACTAATTCTAGAGAAATTTTTTATTCAAACTTAGTTTGAATAAAAAATTCGTTAATGGTCGTGTAGCGATTTGGGTGAAACAATAGGTGAAACAATAGAGGAAACAATGAAATCCGCTGAAATTAGGACATGGCTCGTTTCTCCGGAGGTGCAACAACAGTTGGCCCTTTTGCTGGAATCAAAAGCTAACGGGGTTGCTGAGCTCTGAAGGACAACCAAGTTCTGGTCCGAGTAGGTGGATAATTGCTGGTTTATGAATCGTATCCCCCTTTGATTCACCCCTTCGCCACCCGCGGCTATTTCCGAGCAATTCTCACACCCCTTTTGCTCTTAACTTAATGTTGTTTCCCTCACTCCATTAAAAGCCACGCCACTCGGCTCGTTTCACTTCCCACACTGCGGTTACGGCCTTGTGGTCGCGTTCACCTATAGTTTTCTCTCTCTTTATAAGTACTGGGCAATCGGGTTCCATTACTTCCTTTTAATCTTCCT
The DNA here is from genome assembly GCA_032275165.1 of Synergus magnus. Lineage (NCBI taxonomy): Eukaryota > Metazoa > Arthropoda > Insecta > Hymenoptera > Cynipidae > Synergus > Synergus magnus. Next base: position 6,079,507 of record JAUESH010000008.1, on the reverse strand, counting down.
ATAACACTACCTTGTTCCGCCATGAACAAGTTCTTCGAGAAATCTCACATTTCTACTGTTTTGGATGTCGGATATTTTTTTCAAAACCTCTTTTTCAATCTTCTTTTCCAGGCACCTTTTACAATTTCCTTTTCAAAAATTTCTTTTCCGAGTGTCGTGAAACCAAATCCCTTTCCTAAATCAGTTTTCAAAACAAATTTTCCAAAATGTCTTTTTCAACCTTCTTTTCAAACTCTCTTTACCAACTCTTTGGAAACTTTTTTAAAAATATTTTTATTCCAATAAATGTAAAAAAAATCGTCAGACTAGACGTCTGAAACTTCAGCCCAATCATTTTTATAGGAACATATCATAGAGCAATTTTTTGGTCCGATATAATATATGTACGGGAATTTTGAAAAAGTCTGCGGGAAGTGTACGGGAATTTTATCACACGCCTTCACTGGACACCCTGAAATCATAAACGCAAAAAAATTATATGAATTGGACCACCTATTGACCTCCTAACAAGCCCGTTACTCTGTAATAAAACGACTGTCAACCAAGATTAACAACTTCATCCCAAAACATTTGGAATCTGACTCAATGCTAGAAATTAATCACTGTTATTTACGGCTTTCCTGGTCAGATTCTTTCGAACTTCTCTCATTCGAGTTCGGATTGTGGACGTGGAAAATATACAGGAATAGGACGATTACCATTTTTCTAAAAGCAACTCGTTCGAGGATACATGGCGCGTTATTTGAGAGTGAACGCCTATATCGTCAGATTTGTTAGTAAATTCTTTAAAAGATACCACGTGAGATTGCGATAAAGCAAAGCTAGTAATGCTGCTCACGGCAAAACTGCAGTTGACACTGAGTGACGAATGGTACGTAGGCCACTCAGACTATGATTGCTTAATTCACATGCGGCCAGTCAAAGCCGACCAGTCACTCGTTGCTTATCAAGATCTATTGCGACAGAATAACAACTAACAATAAGTCCAATGGGACTGTGCCGAGTTCTCCTGCCTTGTACGACATGCGACGAATTTTTCGGTTACGATCGTGAAAAAGGGGCAGCTACATTCATTTCTCCTAACGCTTAAATTACTTACTCGATTACCTCGTTCCGCATAAATATGCCAACTGACACGCGGCACCATTTTAAAAGCACTCCTAGAACCGATTTTCCACTCCGCTGGAAAATAGATCTAAAAAATAACCTTTTCATCTCTCAAGCCATCATTCTTCAGTCATTATTACAATTTGCATCCTTTTTAAAATATCGTTTTAAAATAAAAAGACTTGAGCATAAAAACGTGAATGCAATATTGCAATCCGTACATGAATACAGCAGATTGATCCGAAAGAAGGGTTCTTTATACATAAAACCTGAACTTGATATTCGAGATCATGCACGCGTGCGTTGAATGGAATTTAAAAAGTACTTGCTCGCTTATTTACGATCGATTACGCGCCCCGACAAATGGGCTTGAGAAGAAGTGATGTTTTTCAACATAGCCTCTCGAAACTCGAGGCCCAATCTCGTACGCACCCTTGCATACGGCGAGGAGATATTCTCCGTCCCAGGTCGTCCCATTCGTCATCCGGGAGCCATTGATATATAAATACTATTAATTTCGCCAAAAGAATTCACCCGGCCGTGAAAAACAACCCTGCATGGGGAACAAAAAAAAATTATTCCGTGCGCCTCTCGCTCGCATACCTCCACTTATTGACATGCACCCAGGGGACCATTGTGGACCCAGCCAGCCACCATGCAACCCTAAACCTTGAGAGGTAGGGGGAGGAGTGCCCTGAACCCAGGGGGTAACCTTAGGCTCCACCCCATCCCGGCCATGACGAAAACGAAACACGTGGATGTAAACCGTCACAAATCGTTCTATGCAAATATTCCATGCTGGGATTTTAATATAGTGTCAATAGATTTTTTGCCTCGGGCGTCTGTGGGAAATTTTCTATTGTGTGGTTTTTCAAAAATGCATGGGAATATTATAAGGGAAAAACTTGTATGATGCGTTCGAAGCATTAATGAATTATGACAGCACTACTTTTCGCACTGGGAAAGGTAGTGATTTTTATGGGTAAAATAAAATTTCAAAAGATTTAAAAATATTTTAGAAAATTTAAGGGATTTTAACCCTTATCAGTCCCTCATTTCGCCACCTTAATCAGTCCCTTGAGTGTCAAATTGACACTCTGAGGTAAATTAAAGATAGTTTAAATTTCTTTTATATGGAATCAATGAGGAAATATTAATTAGATTGAAGAACTTTTTTATGTTGATTCAAATATTTTTGTGTAGAAAAATATTCGGCTTTCTCCAAGTATTCAAATAGAATAATTGTGCGATAAAGTTGAAAATAGTGTCAATTTGACACTGAAGGACTGATGAGGGTTAAAGAATGGAGATTTTAAGATTTCAAAGGATTCAAAAGAATGCATCTTGTGTGTTTCATAATCCCTTAAAACTAAAGCGATACAAATTTTTATGGACTTTATGATTCTGGCGAAAAATATTGGAGCGTGCGATGTTACTTGAAGGAGCTGAACTTTCTTTTCATGCGAACATTACCTATGTAGGTACGTACCAGAAAGTTCATGCAGGAATGCCGGACCTCGGGTTCTTTAGTCTACATTGAGAAGAAACTGAATGTTTGAAATTTTTGCATGTGCTTGAAACCTTCTCATTAGACTCATTAAGGACTCGTGCAATAGGCAGTGAGGCATTAAATTTTCATGGAAAACTAATGAGGTTTTACAGATCATAAAACATAGAAAGGTTTTACAGATCTCATAACTGATTTATTAAAGAATCTATTTAGAGAATACTATATACACTACCGGTCATAATTGTGAGTTCATTTGTTTTTTGATGATCGTTTGACTTCTCTTAAATTTAATTACATGTACATCAAAGATTACATTTTTTCTTTTAAGTATTAAGTTAATAGCTATCAAAATTCTGCTTAAAATGAGCCTAGGACTTTGTCAATTTTTTAAGAAGATATTGTAAAATCAGGGCCAGTTTTTTTTTTTAAGATTTTGTGAGATTTTTGTTTCCAAGAATTTTTATTTAGAGATTTGAATGCATATTAGGGAATTTCAAAGTTCCTTATTGGATTTTAAAGGATTTCACGAGATTTTTATGATTTATAAAAGATTTTGTGAAGTTGTAAAGGATTTCACGGAATTTTAATAGATTTTAAAGAAATGATGAGACTTTATTGGATTTTAAATATTGTAATGGAATTATAAGGAATTTAAAGATATTTCTAAGAATTTCAAAAGATTTCAGTGAATATTAAAGGATTGCAATAAGTTTCCAATAATTTTAAGGGTTTTTAATGTTCCTCAT
>JAUESH010000008.1:5937117-5948560 GCA_032275165.1 Synergus magnus | reverse complement strand
ACATGGGGAAACTGTCTCTCGTATATATTAGGAAACAGTTCCAAATATAATTTTAGAAATTATAAACAAGCTTTATTACAATTTTTTTTTCATTTTAACTTTTCTTTTTATTTTAAATTACTTGACGGTTTTTAATAATTCATCTGTCTAGCTATCCTGACAATAAATTATCTTTTCATCCGTCCAACTGTTTACCCGATAATCCAACCATATATCCATACAAATGTCTATCCAAAGACTAACTATTAAACCATCTAGCCATCCATCCAACTGTTTATCCGACGTTTTAACCATCTGTCCATCCAAATATCTATCTAACAATCGAACTATGTGTCTAACAATCAAACCATCCAACTGTCTATCCAAAAATCCAATGATATATCCGTTTAACTATTTATCCAATCAATTATCCATCCAACTATCCATCCAACTATCATCCAACAATCCAACGTCTATCAATCCAATTATCTATCCAACCATCTAACCATTGATCCATATAGCCATACATCCAACTGTTTATCCAACAATTCAAACATCTATCCATTCAACTATCTATACAGTCAAATATCCATCTATCAACCTATCTATCCAAAAATCTGAAACCATCTATCCATCCACCCGTTCATCTATCCAAATGTTATCCATCTATGTAAATATATATCCTAATAAATAAATAAAAAATTAAATTGTTCCTAATGAATAAATGGCAAACTATGGAATAATGTCTGCTTTATTGAACTTTTTTTAAATATAATATCGTTTGAGGTTCTCTCTGAGGTGGACCTAAAGCAAGGGTGGTTACCGTGGTGACATTATTTGGTTGCACTTAGGATGAGAGGTCAATAGACACTTGAAACAAAGCTCCTAACGGTGGAGCCATTTTGATAAATAGAGGCCATCATAGCTCAGTGACGTCATCTTCCATAACCAGCGATGGCGTCACGTGACGCTCCACCCTCTTTTCAATCACCTTGGCCCGGAACCCACCCAGCTGTCAAGCTCGCTCCACCCCGTTTTTTTCATTCTTATCCAGCTATCTCTATCGCCATCTACCGCTATGCTGAACAACTCCTTAATCCTTCAAATGACCATCTAGTTTATGACTTTTCCGGTCGATGCCGCCACATAACGAGGCCTAATATATACCGGGTGACGCCCCAATAATTCTCCCCTGGCCCATCTTCTTCTAACCCAATTTCCTAATTTTTACCGCCCAGATGCTCCTGACTATTGTAAAAAAATTGTATGAGCTGTTATCTGCTTTTTATTAAACTAGCAATTTGATCCGCGCGCTATGCGCGCGATTCATTTTTGCCAAAAAGATTCAGAGGATTCTAAACATACTGTAAAAAATTTCTTCGGGAACTTTTCCCTAAAATAGTTGGGACGCTAATTTCCGCAAACTTTCCGGAATTTACCCAAACATTTACTAAAGAAAATTCCTAAAATACTTTTCGGGAATATTACTCCATATTTTGTGATTTTTTTTCTAAGATTTCCAGAAAATTCCCTAAATGCTCTTGAAAGGGAGGCAGATTCGCATTGCGTGACTTTTTGTGACAGACGGGGAGGGTTTTTTGAAAAATTACCTAAAAAAGTTACATCATTTATAGATTTGGAAATTTTTTAATTGAGAATATTGTTAAATCTTTTAAAATTGCTCAAAATACCATGAAATCTCTTAAAATTGCTGAAAATCCAATGAAATTTCGTGAAATTCCTAAAATTCCTTAAAAGTCCTTATAACATTACTTAATATCCCATAAAATATCCTAAAATCCCTTAAAACTACTTAAAATCCCATAAAATATCGTCAAAATCTTTTAAATTACTGAAAATCCTCAATAAATTTGGTAAAATCCTTCGAAATTTCTTAATATTATTCAAAATCCGAGGAAATCGCATTAAATCCCTTAAAATATCTGAAAATCCAATGAAATTTCGTAAAATCCTTTCAAATCGCTTTAAAGTTTTTAAATTACTTAAAATTATACAAAATATTCTTAAATCCTTTAAAATTACTTAAAATTCCGCATGAAATCTCGTTAAATACTTCCAAATACCTGAAAATCGAATGAAGTTTCTTTAGATTTTTAGATTCTATAAAACCCCAATAACTGGTAAACTTGCTTAAAATTTCTGAAAATCACAATAAATTTCATAAAATTTCTTAAAATATTGTCTTAATATAATCCATGGTACAGAAATTTTTTTCGACGTTAATATTATATGCAAAAGGTTTAAAACCCAAACTACAATATTTCTGCTCGAACTAAAAATATTTATAGTGTTTTATTTGAAAAAAAAAAAAAAAAATCCTCTGATTTAAAAAAATCATTTTTCTCGTGATGTGTTTCTGACTCTTTTCCTGGAGGAACATTTTTTCAACAAATTTTTTTGAGGATGTGACTTTGGGGAAAAAAATATCTGAAGGTGAAGTCGAAGCTGAATTGAGCTCAAATCCAGGGAGGGAGAATTTATACGTGGGACGAAGCACGGCACAGAATCGCTATCGGCGGCCATTCATCAATCCGGGGAATCAATACGCTGGAATTAATGAAAGCGCCGCGCGAACAGCGAGCTAGCGGCCGGAATGTTAATCGCGATCGTCCCGCGTCCGACCCGAGCCCGTTCTCGTGTACAGCAAACTCCCAAGGGTCCATCCCCCAACCTCTGACAACCCTTCCCCCCAATTCCTCTCACCTATAACCTCCCCTCTGCCCCTAAACTCCAACCCACTGACGCTAGCTCACCCGATTGCGCCTCGCTTGTATATATATATTCGTTTATTCTATTCGCAGGGATATCTACATCGCATTTTTGTTTTCAAAGCCGAGGTGCTTGTCACCAGTTAGGGGATCGCCAATTAAGGGATGAAATTGATACAGCTTTTTGTTTTTCTTTTTTTTTTTTTTATTAAAAAAAACTATTCTGTGCGTTTTACTATCTTGGAATCGCTTCAAATGAATCCAAGGTCAATTCGAAATTAATTCAAATTATTCAAAAGGCTTTAACGTATTCAAAATGCTTTAAATAATTTTAAAAATATATCTAGCTATTAACTCCGCGAAAATCAATCCTTAAATTAATTATAAAATTATTATTTCCTTCAGTTTTAATAATCCTATATTAAATATCGTCAATGGAGAAGGTTGGTCGTTTTATTATCGATCAAGGCGGTTAACCTTTTCTCAATCATCGATAATATTGTCAAACAGAAATAAATGGAAATATTCTTATTAAGTATAGGTCATGCGTCTCATTAAAATAAATCCAATCGCCATTAACACAACTTTTTATTAATGATAATAATATATTTCTTTTATTTGTCAAATAATTTTTTTTTTAAATAAAAAATATAATCAGAAATCAATAGTGATTCAAGGTATAGAAATAAAGCGCATAATACTATAAATTATTTTTTACTGATTGTAATTAATATTTTCACTATTGATAACAAAATCTGCGATACCCAGCGAAATCTCTAGAGTTCAGAAGAGAAGCTGCAAATAATCTTCTCGATACTTTGTCCTGATGTTGTCAGTCGGTACAGAAGATTCGAGGGTTTCTTTCATTTATCGACGCACTGTAGGCCCTTTTTGACCTCCTTCTGTTTATGTTCGAAATTCTGTCAACAGAGGACCAGAAATCGAACCTCTGAAAATTCAAAAAATTCTATGAATCCCTTTTCCTAAAAGAAAAAAAGAATTTTTGAATTTCCAAGCAGAGATAAAATTAGAGAAAAGAAAATTACTTGTGGAAATTATTTCTTAAATGGTCTGCTAATTAACAATAATATAAATTAACAATAATATAAATTAACAATAATATAATATAAATTACACATTTTATATTTCCATATTTTCTAATACTTTGAAATTTGCAAAATATTACTAACAAATGATTTCCTTTCAAAGAACCTAGGTTTTGAATCAGCAGATTCTGGTTCACAAGATGACTAAACCGCCATTCAATTTTTTGCCTGAGACCCTCTTTTATTTTTACAAGCCTCTCTCATTTGTAAGCTCATCCGGGAAGTTATAAGAAAAACATCAGTATCTTTAATATTAAGACTTTTTTTTCTATTTCTTCTATAAAAAAAATAACATATTACTCCTGAGTCTTCAGACCGGAAGAGCTGCTTGCTAATCCGCAAAACTGCTACCCGATGAAAGATCCACGTGTATCAGAAGCCATGATGAACTCTTAATGACCTGGATTACCCCTTTTTAAACCCAAGTATCTTTTTATCCCGCCCACACAGAAGACACTTAGGCACCACTGTCTGGGCGATGGCCGTCACCGTGACGAGCACGTGTGCACCTCGGCATCTGTCACTCATATCCTTCTCTCCCGACCCCCAGTTCACCAGACAAAGATCTGCCAACACCGCTTTTGCGCCAAGCGTTTGGCACTCTCCTTCCAATTAGTCATGAACCTTACTCAGAGCTTTCTAATCAAAGTAATATTCATTCCATCTAAAAGAGACCCTCTACTATGTTGCAGGTGCGGCATAACGTCGTCAGCGAGCTGGACAGAAGAGCAAAAGGCGTCCAGAGCGGCTCCTCACTTTGAACGAGGGTACCGCATCGCGAGAAAAGAGGAACTCTGACTACCAATCCCCTCGTGTTTGCAAATTCCCCTTGGTAACTTACGGTTCTGTAGTGCTCCAGTTCTCCAGTTCTCCATAGTGGTGAACCAGTGTGATAATTCAAATCTCAAATGATTAAGTGATCCCGCGCAAGTATGATAGGTATATAGTGCAGCAAATCAAAGCTTTAGAAGCTAAGTGCATAAATAAAGTGCATAAGTGGAGAAGTAGTGCTGCCCAGCACCAGTTCAAGGATCAGTGAGCTAGAAAGTGGTGTAATTGGTTCAGTGGTGAGTGTTCGCAGACAGAGTACAAAAGAAAAGATCAACAAGTGTGGAGGAGAGAAGAGGTGTGCCAGCAGTGACAGTACAGTAGCATGAGTTCGTACTTCGCCAATTCCTATATCCCGGACCTGCGAAATGGCGGGGTGGACCACCCCCATCAGCACCAGCAGCACTACGGGGCTGCCGTCCAGGTGCCTCAGCAGAGCCAGTCTGTGCCGCAGCAGCCCCAACAGGGCGCGGATCCCTGCGATCCCAGTCTGCTCAGACAGGGTGTCCCGGCCCATCATTATGGAACCGCTGGAGGACAGCAGGGTATGCCCTACCCCAGGTTTCCACCCTACGACAGAATGGACATTAGAAACGCGGCTTACTATCAGCAGCAGCAGGAACACGGCAGCATGGACGGAATGGCGGGGTACAGGTCGACGTCACCGAGTTCGGGGATGGGCCACATGGGCCACACACCAACTCCCAACGGACACCCCTCAACACCCATCGTCTACGCGAGCTGCAAACTCCAGGCAGCCGCGGTCGACCATCAGGGCAGCGTCCTCGACGGCCCTGACAGTCCGCCCCTCGTCGAACCCCAAATTCACCATCAGATGCACTCCCAACATCCGCACATGCAGACCCAAGCGACCCAACACCAACAGTCTCAGCAGCAACACCCTCATATGCAACAACAGCAGCATATGATGTACCAGCAGCAGCAACAGCAACAAGCAGCGAGTCAAGCACCTACGGCTGCTATGCATCCGCAGCAGCAATCCCAAGCGCAACAGCATCAGGGAGTTGTCGCGTCGCCTCTTGGGCCCCAGCAACAGGCTCCTCAAGGGGCGGCCACTGCCAACCTCCCGAGTCCGTTGTATCCTTGGATGAGGAGTCAGTTTGGTGAGTGTTTTTTGAGCTTTTTGTGTATTGGAATTTGTTTGAGATTGGGTCCGGTTAGAAATATATTTAGGGAATCTATTATTTTATCCAACCACAACAGCAGCACCAAAAACTAGGGCTCAAAAACAGGAATCAAAGTCTAGGGTTTAATATGCCTTTTTGGGACAGAATTCGCGCCCCTATCGCACAGGCGTCTGAAATCCCCTGATCTGGACCCGATCGGGGCCAGATTCCCCAATCTGGGCCCGGCCGGGACAACAGCAAAATTTCTACAAGATATTTTTCTCGGATGTGGTTGCTTATTTTTCCAGACATTCTTTTCATGATTTAAAAGATCCGCATAAGAACTTCGACAAATTAAAAACTCCATAACTCCTTATTATTCTCATGCTTTAAAATAAAAAACATTTCGGAGTTCGTGTCAATTGAATACCTGATTTCAAAATAGTCCATCTCTAATTAAATTCAGACGTGCACTCAAATATAAAGTACTTTGATCCCAAATTGTCAAATCTCTCGCAAAATTACAATTTTTGCGCAATTCCTAAGCAAGGTATTTTTGTCGCAAATTCTGAAGTTATATTCTGAGGACGTGACTCGGTTTTGAAAAATGCGTTCAAGGTATACGCATAGTAGAATCCTTACTTTAGAAATCTTCCCAGGTAAATCAGGTAGCCGTGCGGCTTGCTTTCAGATTTATGCAACAATGCGTAAAACTGGACCAGATTTGTACAGTTGCGAATCGGGATAGGCATAATGTCTCCAAGTTTTCTAGGTATACCTGCAAACCGAGTTATTTATTGCTCTGACCTTTTACCCACTAGTTTCACCACACATATAGACTGGTCCCATAAAAGTTACGTCGCTATTGCCTCAGACTTTACATTTTACAACCACGATGCACGTCAACTTTTACTCCCCTGTCAACTCGTCTCTTCCTGACATCACTTCTTCCTGCTTTCCATTTTAAATTCCTGCAGGTTCCCTAAAATATCATGCAATGTGAATTTATTCTCTTTCACAAGAATTTGTTTTTATACAGTTACAATTTTCTCTTATTAATCATTTATTTTAAAAGAGTTTTAAGAGATTTTTTTTTCAAAAATTATAAAAGGATTTCCAGAGATTTAAAGTGATTTCAAGGAATTTGAAGAGATAATAAGAGACAATAATTTTAGGGATTTCTAGGAAATTTTTCAAGAGTGGAAAAGAGTTTTCAAAAAGCTTTTATAATAGAGATTTTACAAGATTTTAAGACATTTCAACTAAGTTTAATGAATTTCGAGAAATTTGATGAGATTTAAAGATATTTGAAAAGATTTTTAGATTAATTAAGTTCCAGTTCAGGCAGTGGCGTACCTAGCGGAGGGGGGGCGGTCGCCCCGGACGCAACGATTTGGGGGCGGCAAAACGATCTTCGCTGTTCCTTAAGATAGAGAAATGATACTCAAAAAATTTTTTTTCATAGAAAATTTTTTTATTACAAAAAAATTGAGTTTTTCATTCACAGAAAACATTACGTCGAGGGGGGGGGGTCATTCTTTGCCCGAGACGCTCAATGTTCTAGGTACGCCACTGAGTTCAGAGCAATTTAAAAATGATCTGTTTAAAAAAAAAAAAAAAACAATTTGCGGACGTTTTGTGAACTGATACTTTCTAATATCAAATACTCTAGAGGGCACTTCAACTTTTAAATGAAGAGTGACTAAGTGAAGAAGTTTGTAAAAGTTTCTCGAGTTGATCGCAAGTTTAAAGAGGTGCAACGATTGCAGAACCGCGTAACCGGGCGAAGATTTATGACGGCCATAACGAAGTGATAATAGGCAGGGTCGTAACTCTTACGTTGGAAGATATTGGGCTTTTAGGCTAGACAAGAGGCAAGTGCACAGGTTGTTACCCCCCGTAGCTTCTGCTCTTATTCTGTCATCCCTTGGGCCTATATTACACCTAAATCCCAAGAAATATGCTGTCCCTATATTGCTTAACCTGTGGAGGCGGAATTACCTTGACGCAAAATTCTCTGCACTTACTCTTCCGGCCCTTCAGTCGCTCATCGGTCCCCAACCGGACGCGTACCGCGAAAATTGATCTTCCAGCTTGCAATTTCGCAAATTCCGACTTCCTGTTTAAATTTGATTTCTCTCTCTCAAAAAAAAAAAAAAAGATTTGTGTTTTGTTTGTCAGTGATATGTTTTATTTTAATAAGCAGTGTGATCTTTAAAATTGTGATTGTGTTTAGGTGTGAGTGGTTTAAAAAAATAAGATTAGTTTGAATGAGAAAAACGAATACATTTTTACATAATGTTTTTGAAATTGAGAAGAAGATGATGAGATGAAGGTAATACTTAATTATTTGAATCTAGATTTATTCGGTATATTTAAAAAAATTTTTTTCGAATTAAGTTCTGGCGAATTCTAGTGGTCTTTTCTGGAATTTGTTTAAATAAAATTAGAGAAGATAGCAGCCGTATCATCTCTCGGTAACATTTCTCGGCTTAGCTCAGTTAGAAGCAGGTTTCAGTCCCATTGGCCGATAAGCGATCTGCTACCGGTGAAGAGAGTAGGTCCCAGAATCTGCTCACAGATGTCGACACGTGGATATAAACCGGAGGTAGTGATCTCGAAATCCTCCCCTTGCACCTTTTATCCTTGTAAACCTACCGCTATCGTACGGCGAACGCATTGCAAAATAACCGCGCTCAAAGCAAGTCCATGAATTATGCATCAGTCAATATTATAGATGCATGTGCTCGGGCACTTATCGCTGGAAATGTCGGGATTCCCTGGACAGGTTCGAAACCGGCCTTAGGAAATTCTGCGGAGCTTATAAACATGACAAACACAGTGACAGATCGGTATTGTCTTCAGGAAAAAGAGATATATTTATGATAACTTACAATCTTATAACTTCTAAGTACAAATTTGCATGTAGATTTCTAAGGTACAAATTTTCACGTGAAAATCCAGAGTGATTATAAAATTTTAAATTCAGATTTTAAAGTACAAATTTCTACGTGAAAATGCACGTTATAGATTTCCAACTTCAAATTTCTACGGGGAAATGCGTTTAATAGATTTCCAAGTACAAAGTACAAATATGGTACAAATATATTTTGCAAGTACAAATTTTCACGTGCAAATCTACGTTATAGATTTCCAATTATAAAATTCTACGTGGAAATCTAGATTACACATTTCCAAATACAAATTTCCATGGGAAATACATTTTATACATTTTTCAAGTACAATTTTTCACATGGAAATCTATACGTGATAGATTTCCAAGTACAAAATTTCTAGGTGGAAATTCAGATTATAGATATTCAAATACAAATTTCCACGGAAAATGCATTTTACAGATTAAATACAAATTTTCACGTGAAAATTCAGAATAAGCGCTATAGATTTCAAAGTACAAACTTTTACGTGAAAATGGATTTCCATATGAAAATTTGTACTTGGAAATCTACTACGTGAATTCTCACGTAGAAAGTTTTACTTAAAATTAAAAATCTATAACGAGGATTTTCACGTACTTTGTATTTGGAAATTTGCAGTGTATAGATTTTCTCATGGAAACTTGTGCACTTTTTACAAGCTGATAAAATCGCGAGGTTTCATTACCACCTGAATTCTAGAATTAATTATTCTCTCTTCATTGTCTTAATTAAATCTAATAACAATAATACCCACCGAACTGTCATTGCTCAGCTTCAGATATGAAGTATTGTTTTAAAATAAAAAAATCTGATTGGTAGCAACGGGGCTTTTAATATGCGCGAGGTAATTGCGATCTTTCATGGTAAGATTTACGACATTGAGTGTGCCCTCATAAATAAGTATACTGCTCGGTCACGGTGGAATGAAGCTTCCGTTAAGCCATGTTTATGTACACTTGTCGAAATAAAAGTTACAAAGAAAAATTAGGCAAATAATTTCGTAATTGAATAAACATTTTCATTTTCTTCCTTATCTTTTTCTTTTACCTTAAATTCCCACAACAGGAAGAGAGGTTTTCATTGTATTTTTTTTTCTTGTTTCTTTTTTTCTCTGAAAATACCGAATTACGTTTTGTGAGGTCATGTGGTGAACGCAAAGAGGGATTTCCACGCGAAAATTTGTATTCAGAAATCATTCTCATTTTTTTCTTTAGGAATTTAAGGGAATTTCAAGAAATTTCAAGTAATTCTAAGGAATTTAAAAGGATTTTAAGAAATTTTACGAGATTTCAAGGATATCAAGATTTCCTAAAGGATTTCAAGATTTTAAGTGATTTAAAAAATTGTTTAAAGAATTTCAAAAGAATTCAGGGGAATTTCAAGATTTTAAAGTAATTTAAAAATTAGATTAAAATATTTTTATTGAAAATATGAAAATAGAAATCCCGACCAGGACCTCGTCAGAATCCCATTTTAAATAGGGCTAAATGGGGCAACTTCTACACGAGGATGAGGGGCTTTCTTTATATTTCTTTTTTTGTTTCTCTTTTTCTCTGAAAATACCGGATTACGTTTGGAGAGGCGATGTTATGAACGGGAAAGGGGGGATTCTACCTGACCTGAGGGATCATGGGTATCAGGATTTTCGAGTCAAAAACTCGTACATGGCTCGTTATAATCCCGTTGGTAATTCTGGGCGCGAGATACCGTGCCGCAACGATGGCGGCGTCGGAGATATTCAAAAAGGGATGCTGATGCTGGAGACGTAGAGAGAGAGGAGGAGCGAGGAGAAAATGAGGCGAGAGAACCTCGCCAGAAGTAGAAGTAGGAGGAGGAGGAGGGACGAATGACGATGATGGATGATCCACAGAAACCCGGGTCCGTTTGCTTCTGAGGGCCGCCATACCACGTCGGCCACCATGCGATACGGGTTGTAGGATATGGGGTGTCATGAGGGATTTCTCAAAGATCAGAGTCTGCCCAGAGTAGAACAAGAATCGTCTCTGGTTTGGGTTCTTTGTTTCACAGACGTGGACACGGAAAAGAGCCACTCCCTTTGCCTTGTTCTAGTATCCCATTATCCATAGGTGTTGAAGATTTACTGCTCTTTTCCCCTAGACTATGACTGGAACAAGCAGCGTTTGATCAGATTTGAAATATGTCTATTTCTTGACATATGGAATTCATGAATGTGGTTTAGAGTTGGCGATTTTTGATAGATCGGAGAAGTTTGAATTGATTAGTAATATTAGTTATGTGTAGATTTGTAGAATGTTGGTTGGTCGTCAAAAGCTGCTTCAAATCGGTATAAAAATGAAGGAATTTATTAAAGCGTCATTTTTAAAAACGTTGTAAAATAGAGTAAAACAGTTAAATTAAATGATTGATTTTTAAAAAGAATCGAATTCTGTATAAGTGGATGAGGAAATCTACGTGAATTTACACGTGGAAATTTTTATTTTGGATATCTTTTATACATATGTATAATGTGGGAATTTACGCTGATAAAAGAAATGACCTATGTCCTCACTGAATGCGACATATCATTTTCAAAGTACTTTCCACTGCCGAACACGAATCTGGCTCCCGTTTGTTGTTATCACGTCCAAGTTTAATAGATATTTGCAGTTAAAATTTTTAATAAAAAATTGTTTAAGCGCTTGTGGTAATTACCATAAGAGCAAATTTATTTTCCGCAACTTCACGCTCACAATAATAAATATTTTTTGCTAAAACTA
>JAUESH010000008.1:5905956-5937017 GCA_032275165.1 Synergus magnus | reverse complement strand
TTTACCTCCGTTTCGTTCAGACGAAGGTAAATGGCCTAGTTTTAGCAAAAAATATTTATTATTGCAAGCGTAAAATTGCGGAAAATAAATTGCTCTTATGGTAAAGTATCAAATGCCCTTAACAATTTTTTTCAAGAGTAAAAAATTTTTTTCCCCCCTCTAAGCAGGTGATTTGGATGCGTTTTTTAACGCAGTTTACGAATATCGTCTTACTTTAGCGATTTCTATCTTAGGATTTTAGAGCGTATATTTCCACGTAGAAATTTATATCTTGGAAATTTAAACGTGAATTCCCACATGGAAATTGAAAAATATATAGTTTCTATAGAATCTCGCACCATTATCTCTTCGTCTCTTGAGATGTCCCGAAACGGGCTGAGCCCATATGTAAGAGTCGCTTACGAATTCGACCACCCAGTTTTGCCCCGAGAGGAAAAAGTCGAATGTCGGCAAGAAGTATTTGGACCGAAGGGAAAGAAGAGGCTGTTTTTTTCTCGGGGCACTCTGGGGACTTGCTCTGACTCACGTTTGGAATCGGTGACCGCGGCCTGCGCGTGTGAAGCAGGTCGATAACAAGAAAACCTGGTTGCTCGCGGCTTATGCTGAACGGCGCTGCTCTCGCGGACGGAGGTGACTTTAAACGCGGGGCAATAAATTAACGGCGTTGGGTTACGCAAGGATCAAATGTCCCCTGGAGTATGCCGAGAGATTTATGGGTCTGCCTTCACTGGCGCAGCATGAAGGAACGAAACGGAACAGAACAGAACATACACAACCGTCGCTTATTATAGGCTAGTTGCTCCGCTTCTCCATCGACTGGCCGCCGCAGGATACACAGGACTTTTCAGATTAACAGCTAGCCGGATGTTGTAACCCGCTAATAAGGCGCGGCCAGCACTCACAGCCCAATTAAGCTAAGCTTTATGCGTAGGCACCTTGAGGCCAACCTTGAAACGTTCTCGATTAGATAGCAACGTCCCATTAATTTATAAATCTCATTCCTCTCATCATGAGAAGCTCTCATCGTGAATACCTCTTCTGATTCCAATAAATCTTCATCATCCTGAAATATCTTTGAGTTCAAAGTCAGAAGTTCTTGCGACTTTTGCTACATTGGATAGAGGGGATTCCACTTATGCCACTTCCTCCCACGTGTACCAAAGAGGATATTATTTTTAGGACACGTGTCCTCTTCTCTCACTTTTGGATTTTTCACTCGCCACCCTCCTATTCCGTCAAGCACACGTCCGTAAAATTTATCATCGAATTGTTGGATGACAAGCTTCCGTTACCAAGATTAGATAAAAATGAGACATGACGAAAGGCAATAAAGAAAGCTAAAATAGGATTCTTGTAAAGAAATCTGGTTGGGAAAATTGGCACTTGGAGAGTTTAGGGTGAGAGAGTTGTGTTAATCTTGTGGATGAAGACATTAAGTGGGACAACCGTAAATTGTAAACGTTGAATAATTTGGCTACACACATAATGGACACAAAAGATGTTGTCTCTGGTATTCAAATGGAAACACCTGGTTGGAAGATCAATCTTCCGTGTTTTGGAATAATTGATGAACCGAACTAATGATGTTATCAACAATCATGCTGTCTACCTTGACCGTCGATCTTACCATTATTTGTAGACATTTTTAGGCGTTTTAAAACATTTTTAGAGATTTTGAGACATTTTTAGATATTTTTTGTCATTAGATTTTTGTTACAAGATGCACGGTTTATAAATAATTAGAAGAACAATTGTATGTAGTCTACAATCTTCTAAAAACAAATAACACTGATGATAATTAATGTATCTATTATTTTGCTAATTATATATACAGATACTATATCAATTTGCAAATATTCTTTTCTAAATAAAATATAATGGTATTAGTTCCTAGCTTGCCTTTATTTATATTGTCAAAGCAAACTCGTTATAATTTTCTTTGTATAAATTTCTACGTAGAAATCAAAGTTACAGATTAAACCATTTCCGTTCGGACTGTCACTCTTTAGACAAATCCTCTTCATCAATCAAAAACGGTTACAGCAAAATACTTTCGGAAATGAATTACGTATAGATACCATATCCATTTCGCAAATCTTCTAATTAAATCAGTGAAGGGCATGAAACTAATCACACTGCTTAACTGAAAATACCCCCAGCTATATCAATCTTCAAAATCAGGCATTAAGCGATAAGGTGTAAATGACTGGTATTCTGGTTACGAGGTTTGAATCAAGTTGGCAGGAGTTATGTAAAAGGCATGGCTGACTACTTGGCTCGGTCATTTCATTTCTTGGTTGTCGTGATGCTGAGAATCTTGTGGTATGTCTTCAGCTTGTTCTTCGTGCACGGGTGCCACAACCACCACATGTATTCATACTCGCTCGTGGAACTAGAGAGCCGCAGTCTCTTTAATTAACCTCACATGCCATGGTACCGAGTACAGCGACTCATAATACGCCTGTCTGACGTCTGATCCGTGAACGCGGATGCGCCTCGTCACTTCGTATTTCCACTCTCTGGACGCGATTGGCTGAGATTTTCGCGTTAACCCACGAGGTGGATGCGACATGGCACTCGGTCAATCGACGCCAGTTTCATCCGAGGATTTACGAGTCTTCTAACCTTTAGCTTGGGAGGCTAACTCACTACTTAATGGGAAACTATTTCTACATGCAATCAGGATATTCTGTATGCTCTTAGGCTCTGTTTGTCGTAGACTTAATTACCTGTAACTGCTTCCTTTAATTCAAAATGCAAGCGCTGTAAATACAGTCGACTCTGACTAACCGTACTTTTGCCATCGTGAACACTTTGGCCTTTTTCTTAGTAACTGCACACTTGAAGAGGCCCGAAGAGGTCCGGAGAAATTCGAAGACACCCGAAGAGGTCCGAGGAGATCCGAAGACGCTCGACAGTATTGCTATCTCACTCGTTCGTGCGTAAGAAGGCGTGGCTTAAAAATATCAAAACATTTAAAATCCCTTAAAATTCTTTAACTTTAAAAAAAATCTCTTAAAGCTTCATGAATTCCGTTAAAATTCCGCAAAATATCATGAGATACCTTAAAATTCTACGAAATCTTTTAAAAATCCTACACCCAGAAAACAGTTTCTTTGAATCAAAGAAATATTTCTTTGATATACGGTTAAAGAAAAAATTTCTTTGAATTAAAAAAAGTTTTTTTGATTCAAAGAAACTGTTTCCTGGGTGTAAAAATCTTTAGAATTTCGTAAAAATCACTTGAAAATTGTCAAAATCCCTTAAAATTCCTAGAAACGTCCTGAAATTCCTCTCTAAAAAAAAAGTGATGTAACGAAATGTCCCTAAAATCTTGCATGCATTGTCGTTTCAAATAATCGTGCGCGTAGTGCGCGTGTTGGTTTGCTATAAGTTATCTAAAAATGCGTTTAGCGAAGCAATGTTTAGTGAAATTGAGGAAACGAGATGTGTGGACTTAATTTTGGGCCAGACGTCTATATGGTTCTACAGTTTACTCGGGTTTCTTGATTGGATTGAGGAGGTTATCTCTGCTGCCTGCTTTAGTTCATCCCACGATCCCGAAACATGCATATCTTCTACAATTTCACCACTTGTCGCATTTATCTTCTTCAAACCTATTCTTTCGTCTTGATTAAGTGCAGGATAGTTATAAGTGGATTGTAGAATCGGCGTCAAAAAGAATAATCAGAGGGCTTGCATAATATCAGTCATCACCATTACCAATTCACCTTTTTTCATCTATTTTGAATTTGTTCACTTTTCTTAATGATAATATGTACTTTGATAACTGTAATATGCATTCATCAAATCAAGATGTGATAACACAATTGATGGTCCACGAATTGACTTGTTTCTAACACTAGATAATCCCCTCTATCATTAAACATCCATTGTTGGAGATTGATGGATTCTTTCCGAGTCTGAGGCTACTTCTTCTGATGATTCAAGTATAGATGTAATCATTAGGATGATACTTTTATCTCTCAAGAATCCTCTTGTCGAAATCCCATCTTTGTATGTATATAAACCCTTGGAAAAGGGTTGGGTTCGGATATGGACTATTCTCTGAGGACATTTGGAAGTAGATCCCCTCTTTTTTATTCGCCTGAGGGGATCTTGAAAAGGGAGAAGTTTTTTCGGAACATTCGTGGAAGCTGCTTAAGATTGTTAGAGCTTATAAGAGGAGCGCTAGAGATTGGTATGTTGTTAATTTGAGAGCGTACCCTGAGGAAGAGGGCAAGGGGAGTGTGTTCCCAGCACTCTTTCTCTCCTCTCTTTTCTCTCTCTTTCGCTGGAGCTTTCCTCCGCCTCTCTCGATCCTTCCTATTGGATTTCTCTCTCCCTCTTAACGCTTTCGAGCCCCTGAAGAATTCTCCATCTCTCTCGAAGAGAACCGCCATTCGTCTTCATCGGCCGACAGCGCGACGGGCGGCGTTTGCCTCGAATGTTCGCCAAGGAGTTTTCTTATTCTTCTTCTCCTTCTTCTTTAGCTCATTTTTTTACTATTTCTTTTTATTTTTCTCTCTTCATCCCACTCAGAAATACTCTTGCTCGCGCACAACGTGGCGGGCTAACCTAACCCTTTTCAGATTATACCTCGAGAGAGTTGCGCGAGGCTCACAGATACTCTCCGAGCAAGCACAATTAATATTCTCGCTCGGGACTCATGCTTGCCGGCACCGACCGCAGATCACATCGCGGATACCGCCGCGATATACATCATATGCGCGGATCGGTGCCCCTTGCTTTTATAATTTTTTTTTTCAGCTAAAAGTCCCTAAGCTTCGCCAGATTCGAGAAGTAATACATCGCTTTCCGCGAGAGAGGCGCCTTTTGGTGCCTTGGAGTCGGAGTCACGTGTTGGGAGTCGGAACTCTTGTATTTTGGACATGATTCATGGGGTCGTATGAATAAAAGGAATATAAGAACTTGAGCTTTAGACATTTTGAGTGTTTGCTTAGAAAAAGAGTCGCATCGCGGTGGGATGCTGTGTTTGCTCTTTGGAGATGTTGACGTTATTTATGGAGAAGTTTACACGGGTAGGACGTCGGTTAGAACGATTAGAGGAAGTGGAAGATTTTTTTGTTTTGTTTAGAGAAGCATCAAGTTTTATTTAAAGTTCCAAACTACATTTAAAAGAATGAATATTCTCGAAAAACATTAATATAACTCGATCTGCTGCAACGCGCAGCATAATAAATGAGAAATGAGCGTCTGCGCAGCTATAAAAGTAGTGAGTGGAGGGGAGGCGGCCAGCTGGTGGCTGTCGCGCGCTTCGTATGTTTCTGACGATTCATACTAATGAAAAAAATTATTTTTGTTTCAGAGAGGAAGCGGGGAAGGCAAACGTATACACGATACCAAACACTGGAGCTGGAAAAGGAGTTCCACTTCAATAGATATCTCACCAGGCGGCGACGTATCGAGATCGCGCACGCCCTTTGCCTGACGGAACGACAGATAAAAATCTGGTTCCAAAACAGGCGGATGAAGTGGAAGAAGGAGAACAAAACGAAGGGCGAACCCGGCTCTGGTGATGGCGACACGGACATTTCGCCACAGACGTCGCCCCAGGGTTGAGAGCCTGAGGTGGGAGCTCTTCTAGAAGAGGTCTCGTCTCTCAGGGTCCTACCTTGTTTCCAGCACTACCTCCTCCCCCGATGACCTCCAAATGACCCCCCACAGCAATGACGCTTATCTTGTCGTGTTAATCAAGTTGCTCGTACCAAAAAGAAGACGATGAGGCGGAAAAGGAAGCAGAGGAAGAGACCGATAGCCGGACGAGAGGAGAACCAAGAACCTCGCAGTCAGAAAGAGGTGTCGAAAGGAAAATGAAAGATAGTATGAAGAAAAGAAAAACCAGTCATGAGAGAAGAGTTACGGGAATGCGCAATTCTACTGATAAAATGGTGTTTAAAAAAAACTGGATCGCATGCTAATCAGAACCGCGTTAACCTCTATTACGTTTAATCGAATGTAATTTACTAAAGCCTATATATAGAGAGAGCAAGAGATACGAAAATATACGTAACTTAATGTGAAAGTTGGGACGAATGAGTGGGAGAGCTTCCTGAGTAAAATGGATGGATGGGTGTCGCGCGAATGTCCCGAACGAAAGATTATGCGAATGAGATCTGATAGGAAACTTTTATTATTTATTCTCTTACGTCGTACATACGTAGAGCGTATTTAGCGTCTGTTAGTGTAGATACTGATTATCCATTATGTCTCTAGTAGCGGTAGGTAGATGGTTTAGTATCTTAGAGATCGTTTAGATAGTCCTCTACCACCGCGGTGGCTCGGCAAGGGTGTAAGATTCCCAACGTGCCAAGTATGATCCGATAATGTTTCTCACGCGAAAGGGAAGTGGGTCGCCTTCAAATTCGATCGCAAAATTAATGAAAAACCCAAACTCAAATTAGAAGGATTAATTGCAGGAATTAGAAATGATTAGATTCGAGAGATTATTCAGGGGACAGTAAAACACCCGCTTTGTGTCTTCGCGAAAAATGAGATCTGCTCGTTGATACTTATACCCAGTGATACGGTGATACGTGTAATCCATAGTAGAGTCTTTAATCGGTCGCGAACGAAGGGTGAATGCTGGAGTGAAAGGACGAATGCTTTTGAAGGCAGGAAGTCAAACATAGGAAAGGAAGAAGATTAGCAATGCAAAAATGATCAAGAGTGCGCGACTTCGGTGCCCTCCGGCGGAGCAGAGAGGAACATCGACTTGGCATTTCTTCCTCAGTGTCATCTCAAGGTCAGTCCTATAAGAATTACGGGTATTTAGTGTGTAGATGTACACTTGCACGCCAATACCTTTATTTTCTTATGCGAGTTTAGACCGACGCCAGCGGAGTGGCGCGGCGGCGAGGGGGAACTCAACAGGAGCGAGAGAGATGGCGGCGTAGTCTTCTCTCTCACTCCTAGAGCGTTTTCACTCTCCGAAGCGGAACTCACGTGTCGGTGTAAACACGTTCATGGAAACTCGCTCCTTTTATTTACGTATTTTTTTCTGAAGAGATTTATTTACGCAATGGAACTATTTTAATAATCTTTGTTTTCTCGACTTACTGTAAATACTTGAATCTTTTTATTTATTAAAAAAATGCGTAAATAAAATGGCACGGTGAAAATGGTTATAAAAAATACTGTCAACACTGAATCTGTTGAATTATTAATCAAGTCTTGAGCTTTACGATTGTTAATGGTATTTTTTAGATTGTTTTAAGGGAGGATGTCGGTATTTGATCGGTATAAGTGAACCGAGCGTTAATATACCTAACCAATGAAAGTTTGTCTTGAAGGGCGATCTAATCTAGCTAATCCTTAGCAAAGCGAACTCCGCCCTCGGGTGGATTCGTAACAATGATCTCTGATCAGTGAGTCCGTAGTGATTATTTTCGAGGAAAATATGCCCGCCGCGATTCTCCATTTGTAAATATATATACAGAATACTATATATACGTAAAAGGAAGACTATCGAGATTTCGAGATCGAGATGGGGCGCGATCGATTATTTATCGAAAATTCACCCCTGCTCCGCAAACGCGAGGCCAAGTTACCAGTCACGGTGTGGATTTAGAAGCACTCGGCATCCAAGAGTTGTTATCGTTTATTTGAAATGAAGAGCATTTTTTTATTCTCCTAATGAAAAAAAGTTTGAGCGTGTAAATTTAACCGTCTTTTATTAATGCGCTCAGCTTGATAATATTGTGCAGACTTTCGCATAATAGTCGAGAGGCAGATCAAAGCTGTTTCGTTAAAGCTCGTCGCCTGTAATTAGATTCTGTTCTGTGATGTCTTAAAAGCCTCCACAGTGAAAGCCAGTAGACTAGACATGAACAACAGAACAAATTGAACACACTATTTCGAGAATTTAATTTTTAGACTGAAATATTTCACTTTAGTTGATAGTATAAATTTTATTGAAGAACTTTTATTGAAAATAATTACAATCTGCCTCTCTGAGTGAATTCAAATCATCCAGTAACAATTAAAGTGCCGAGTGTTTCTGGAGTGAGTGCAAAATGAATAATTGTCGGCCCTGAGAACGATCGATCAATCGATCGCCGAAGGGGTAATCGAATCTCGGTGATCGAGACCGCGCCGCGGCGAATTCTGTGCTGTGTTGTAAAATTAGTTATCGACACTTAGTTTTTATTATACACACGACAACAATATATACGTAATTGAGATATTATATTATTACAAATATAGACAAGGATATTATATTTAATGAGGATTTTTCCACGCGTCGCATAGAGTCGAAAATCGGGGACCCTGGTTTTTCAAATTATGTAATATTTACTATACAAGAGGGCACGGATCTGGTAAAACTCAATTTTTTAAATAAAATTAATTTAATATTGTCTCTTTTAAAGAGATTTTATTGTTTTCTTCAGTAAGGTCGATCTCTTTTCACTAGTAATTAATTTATAATTAATTATCGCGCGACGTGACACCTCCCGCTATTTCTGACAGATCGAACTACGGGGGGAGGTTTCACGTTCGTTTTTTTTTTTAATATTCTGTTTGAAGCATATCGGCGCCACTAAATTTGTTTTAGAAAAAGATTTTTAAGGAGTTGAAGCCTAATAAGATATGATCTTGAATCGGGTCCACCCCAATCCGCTGCCCTTGAAACCGATGTACGTAATGCGTGGTCCAGCTCGCGTGTCGATTGAGCACGACCGGCCTTTTTTGCCCGAGAGATTTATTTATGTAATTTTCACCTTTGAAGCGCAACGAACTGTAAAACCCCCGGCCATCGCTCGTTGCAACGCCGCACGTCGATTGCAATTCGAAAAGCCCGCCGCCGGTTTCTGATCGACCAACGGCGACCGCGCTGCCTATAAATCACCCGTAACGTTATCGCGCCTCGATGAAAGTCGATAGCACATTTCGTTGAGTGAGAGAAAATTTTTTTTGCATCCTGCCACTTAAATTTGCATCGACGCCCATCCGAACGAGCCCTTTTATTTTCTGAAAGCTTTTCATCGATGTTTGTTCGTCTCGACTGCTTTACGTTTTCTAATTACTTAGAGAATTTTTATTAGATTTGTAATCCACACGCAGCAAAAAGTTTACATGGGATTAAAGAAAACGTTTATTAAGTTTAATTAATTTTAAAATCTATAATTTAAGCGGGAACAGCTAAGGCTTTAGTACCCTCGTTTCGTTATCAGTCGGGGCACTAAAACTCTGTTCTCATTTACAATATAAATTTTAAACTAAAATTACGAATTATAAATACAAATTACTTGAATAAAAAATTACATAATAAATATTTTGAGGGTTTCAACGCACTTAATCGTATATCATTGTATATTTTTCTTTGATTCACTTTTTTTTTTTTACTGAAAGAAACTTTTTTCTGAGTGACAAGAAACTTGAGACAAATAAGTAATTCCTTAGAAAATGATTTTTGAGCTTGGATCTCGAGTTAATTATGCATTAATCAGTGATCTGATCTATATGGGTCGCTTAATAATGGCATATTGAAGTGCAGGGTACGGCTCGCGAGACAAAGAATAGATTTATCGCCTTTCGAGTAATTGTTGCGCCACCTTCTACATTTTACGATCTCTCAAAGTGACACTCCAGAAGACACTAATCGATAAAGGGACTTCTTTCTTTATAGAAATTCCTGCGAGGACTCAAATCCAGATTACTTATTTTCGACTCACTAAAAATTGTAATTCACTTTTTAGCGTAATCACTTTTTGGTGTAATCACTTTTTGGCGTAACCACCTTTTCGATCGTAGAATGTAATCTTTGTACAAATGAGAAACACGTGCTAGTGCAATTTTTTCAATTTGCAATGTTATTGCAAATAAAAAAGTAGTGTATAAAAAGTATTTATAATCGTTGTATCGATTCGCGTGAAAATTGAGGCGGGCTTCGCGAATCGTTACAAAGAGCGATCGCCGCGACAACCGATGTACGTAAAAATTTTGTATCCACTGGATCTTAAATTAAAATATACTTACCTAGGTATTTATAATGCGGGAAGATGTGTGTAGGTTTAACCATAGAGGTATAAATGAAAATTATATATTTTATCTCTATTCGTATGCATCCGCGAATAAAAATGCGCAGCAAAATGGGAAAAAACGATTAGGAAGTGGATGTATGTAGAGTTTTAAAAGAAAAAGAGAAAATTGTGTACGAGGTGTGTCATTAAGGTAGCCCTATTTATAAGCTTAACGTCTAAAGTCTAAATCTTAAAGAAACGTAAGGATTTTAGGATTTAAGGAAAGTGGCGTGCAGTCGGTTGCAGCGGGCGGGGGCGATGGTCTCAAAATTTTTGACTTTTACAAATCTGTACAGTTACGAATAGAGTCGCGCTTAAAGAGAGGTGAAAAATAATTTCGCGTGAGTCGAAAAAGGTTCTTTTCGGTTCACTCGCTTTGGTAATTTCGCAAAATTGAATTTACACGGAAACCAAAGATTTCAAATATTTAGGGAACTCTTTTGAAACTCGGTGAAATTATTTTTTGAATTTGCGGTGATGTACATAATTTACTTCTAAAGGCCCGCAAATGTCAAACCCAGTGAAACTGAAGCTTGTAAGTTTTATCGGTCCGTAATATTATTTAGTTATGTAGTATTTATTAATATGTTATGCATCAGAAAAGGGATTTTTTGTTTTTACTGAATGTCTAATAAATATTTTTCACAACGCAAAACTTGTAGGCATTTTTCGAGACTTGATTCTTCTATTTCCTTCCTTATTGTTTTAGAGGCGATTGAGTGGCAATTTTTCAATTTATGTTACAAATTTCAAGTCAATGTCAGTCATCCGATGAAATTGAATAAAACATGGAGAGTACTCGATTAAAGCCACGTCCTCGCTCGCGCAGACGCCGAACAGTTCCTGGCCCTCCTGTTTCGACAGGTTTCGCCATTAGTCGTGTATATCTACATAGGTCCGATATCTATCTAATTACCTAATTATACGTAATGGGATTATCTCCCGTCTTCACTTCGATCCAAATTATTACGTTTATTTTTCACCACTTTTTCTTTACGCACACTTATAAATATACACACACTCTAATCTCCTTTTCGCAATGTAAAAAAGTATAGCAGCCACCAATCCTTCCAACGATCATATCACATCTTTTTCAAAACTTAACACCATTTTTTTTTCATATGCTTTGTTTTTAAGTTTTTGTTTTTGATTTTTTTTTTTTTGATGTGGTATAATTGCTGAAGTTTCAAACCGTGAAGACTGATGAACGAAATTCGTAGCACCGAGCAGGACGAAAGGCCATAGAAGGTGGAAAGATAAAGGTACTGAGCCTTTTGGAGAAAATAAATGTAAATTAATTTTCTACGGAAGGTGCGTAGCTATTTTGTATATTGGAATTTCCTCTTTTCTAGATTTTGTCTTTAAATTTCCACCCTTCTCTGTGTCGGTTGTATACTGTACAGGACTCGCAATTTGTAATTCGAAAGTTAGGGCGCCGGTTCTTTTTATCGGCAGGGTATTGCGAATGGCGACGTCTGATGTCGCGGCATCGAATCGCGAACCGCGAATTCTGTATACGATACCGCGTAGGTAAAGTAGGTACCTGTTTACTAGACTAAAACTTTACAAAGAAACGCTAGCAGAGGTCTAGAACTTATACTATTTATTACCGATGTACTGTAAACGATATTCTGTAAAGACGAAGCCGATTCGTGTTTAAATTAGTCAAACCTAACTGTTAAAAACCGATTTAGCATAAGAGATGACAATATTGCGAGAGCCGCGATATCACGTCGCCAATCTTCGTTCATTCTTAAAAAAAAAAAAATTTGTTAATATTAATGAAGATTAAAATGAGAGGGGAAGGGACGGTCAGATGAGAGCATTGCCCTGCCGAAGCCGCAAAAACAAATATACGAAACCGAACACACCGACCGAGGAACAGAGAAAAAGATCAGTTCGAATAAAAAAAAAAAAAAAAAAAAAGACGAAGTGAGGCAAAACCGAAGGAACTAAATAAATTAAGTTACGCCGAGAACGTGAATTGCACTACTTACCGAAGGTTTATTAAGAAATGAAAAAAGAGGTATAAATAAATGAAGCTATATATATAAATAAACAAAAAAGTATATATATAAATATATAAATACGAATATTATTACACTAAACGTACATAATTATTTTGTAGTGTACCGCAGTATGTAAACTAAGTGTACACATAAAATTAAAGCATGATGATTAAGATGGTCACGACGCTAAACGAACGATTATTATTGTATTATGAGTGCGACGGCGATGGAATATTACGATAATAGTATTACCTGCTATTACGTCGACGAGTCTAAACCATATTGTATTATATATAAGAGTCTGTCCATATTAATAATAATGATTATTAATTATAATAACTGTGTTTGAAAACGAGAAATAAAATGTGGTTGAATATGAAGTTTCGTCTTATAAAAATCAATTTTTTATTTTTATCATTATTATTACTATTTTTTGTGGAATAAAAAGACGGTTTTGTGCGAGGGGTTAACTGTTCGGAAATTCCGGGAATTCAATGTTAAATCATTTCAACAGAATTCAGGGGAATTTACGGGAATTCAATAAGTAAATTGAAGAGAATTACGGAGAAAGTACTGGAATTTAAATAAATTCACGTACATTCAAAGGAATTTAGAGGAATTCTAGAGAATTGGGCAGAATTTAGGAGAATTTTATGGAATTTAAATAAAAGCAACAGAATTCAGGAGAATCCAAAGGATTTCAAGTCAATTTCAATATATTTGAAGAAATTCAAGTAAATTCAGTGGAATTTAGATCAATTCAAGTCAATTCATTTAAATTCAAAGAAATTCAAATGAATTCCAGTGAATTTAACAAAATTTAGAGTGAATTTGAGATAATTTATCATAATTTATGGTAAATTCTATTGATTCTCTAATAAATTGAAGTGAAACGAAAGTTAATTCAAATGAAATTAAAATATGGTCACCCAGTTCAGCATTATGAAGGTGAATTAACTTTCATTCAATTTGAATTCAATTGACTTGAAGAGAATTTCAGGAAATTTAAATAGAATTTTTTATGAATTAACGTGAATTTAAAATGAATTAAAAAAACAATTAATGTAAATCCACAAGAATTTCAAACACAGTCAAAATAATGACTAACTAAAACTCATTTAACTTGAAGGTGAGTTACTTTTATTATTGATCGAAAAACAAATTATTGATTAAATAAATTCCAGTAAACTCATAGTAAAGTTCAAATGTAGGTCAATTCTAAAACGAATACACTCCTGAATTCCGCAGTCGTTAACCCCTCGTTATTCTTTCTTATCTAATCTTCGATCTAAATCTGTAAATTACACACTTGAATGAATAATATTTTGAAAATATTTTCGTTAGGTTTATATCTATATTTAGATAGAATTGTTCGGGTAATCACGAAAGTTCTTGGAGTGGTTCGGAATGGTGAAAATCGGGCTGCGGCGAATCTGTGAAAATCGTCAGGTGGTGCGCCCCTGGGGGTCCATCCGAAGGCAGCCGGCTCTTGGAGTTTGCATTCATACGTATTGCGGCGGAAGGAACCATCGTATAATCCAAGATGGCCTCCACCTCGGAGAGGATTATTATTGGCTAATACGAGGCGAGAGGCTCCGCCTTGGCTCAGGGCTCGTGACGGGATGATTTATTGGGTTTTCTGTCTGTTCGCCCCTGCAGCAGAGAACATGCCGTGCCTACTATAGGTAGGTATGTCTCGCTTGTGAAAGCCTTCGATGATCCTCAAAACTTCAAGATCCTTCCAAACTATCAAAAACCTCCTCTCGACTTCAAAAATCCACTCTGTAACCAATTTATGCCAGTTTCCTCCACTGGAACGTCTGTTTTGTAGAGACAACAAAATATTTGGTTGCCGTACAGCCAAAAAAAAGTTTTTAAACACTTGGTTCGAGCAACGAAAAATTTGGTTGAGATAAAGAAAGTTTTGTTTAGCAACCAAAAGTTTTTTAAAGGTTTCCACTAAATTAATTTATTAGCACATTCCTGAATATTCAGAATTTATGAAGAGGTCATATTACTCATAGTTTTTTGAAAAATAGGGGAAGGATTAAAGTTTCCCATAGAATTCATCCTTAGAAGTATTTTTCCTCACTTGCGATGCTTTATCTATATGTTCATATCTTGAATCCCACAATGGTAATTCGATACAGCAATAATTTATGCGGATTATTATAATGCATGCAATGGTGAGATACAACTCACTTTCCTAGATGCTCCACCCCGATTGAGCAGTTGTTATTTTATCAGTTATGTCTATATTTGTTTACATTTTCAATCTCGAGAATCGGCTGGGAAGCCCTGGGGCTAAAAAATTCCATCTGGGGGTAGATAAAGCAGTTGAGGTTGAGATCAGATATTATGCGATGCAAGTTCGTCGTACTCAACGTCTCATTATTGACGATAATATCTTTATTAAAGAAGGAGAGAGCCGATCAAAGCGAGTCTTTATAACAGGTGTTTGCGTGAGCTACTATCACGGTCAAAGTGGATACGTTGGATGAAGAAGTTAGGATGGATAAAACGATCAGCCTCGAGGTGACTTGATCGAGCAAATCCAGACGAGGGTGAAGCCTGACACCTAGAGAGAATATTTTATTTTGAGTGAGTTGTACATATCGTTATTTAAATCTATATTGAAAACGAAAAAAATGTTGTGAAGGAAAACAATGTATATTAGGACAAATGATTCCAAATGATTTTATTTATTCTAAAGAGGGTCATGTCACCTAAAATTGAATTCAAGTACATTTAAAGAAATTCAGTTGAATTGACTTGAATTTACGCCAATTCAAGAGAATTTCAAGCAATTTAAGTCAATTTAAGTGCATGAAAATGAATGCAAGTGAATAAAAATGGAATTCAACTGCATTTCGTTGAACGCAAATGAACTAAAATGAATTCTATTAAACTGAAATTGAATTGAAATGGCTTGAAATAAATTCAAATAATTTTAAAGGATTTCAAATGAACTCAAGCATCTTGAAATCAGTTCAACTATTAATCAAAATGGAATTCAAGTGAATACAACTGTATTTGAATAAATGTATATGAATTGAAGTTGGACACAATTGAACCAAAATTGATTTCAAGTGCTGTCAAATAAATGAAACTGAAATAAATAAAATTTTAAATTAAATAAAATAAATTAAAATAATTCTGTTAAATTTATCAAAATTGAAACTTTATAATACAAGGAATATTATCATTTTATCATTGAATTTGAATTGAAACCATTGAACTTGAATCGACCGGCTTCGAAATTCTAAGCCAGCGTTAATCTGTGCGAGTCCTGTGTTTGCAGGTGCATCCAAGCAGATGGGTCAGTCGAGCATGGGTTCAAGAGAGACAGAGGAAAGTCGGAATCAGATGGAGAGGGACGGAAAATCTGCAGCGAAGACGAGAGCAAAAAGGAGAGAACGTGAAAGAGAGAGAGAGAGAGAGAAGCCACCATGAGATACAGGGATCCCAGGGAGGATGACGGTCAGAATTTATGGCCGCTTTATCACTTTACCGGCCTTGCCGCGTCTCCTTTAGCCACGATGAGGGCAGGATCTCACGATGAACTTTGGCACTCGACTGTTCGCTACACTCGAGAAACGGTGAGCCAGCAACTTTCGTGTTTACTTGCAACTTGTGGTAGATTACGTGTGCACCTGTTCTCTTCCTTCGTTACGAACCCCTATTTCCTTTTCGAGCAAAACTATTCTCGATTTCCCTCAAATTTAGCTAACGAAGATTTAATACATTTTAAAGTGTAGGGGCCAAGTTTTCTTTTTAGAGAAATTTAGAGAAAGCGGGTCTTTGGAATGTAAAGGAATTATATAGTGAATTCGACAAAATTTAGAAGAATTTAGGAAAATTCAAATGAAGTTAATAGAATTCAGCAGAATTAAAAGGGATTCTAGTCAATTCCAATGAATTATAAGAAATTCAAGTGAATTAAAAGGAGTTTAGGTCAATTCAAGTAAATTCGAAGGAATTTGGGCCAATTCAAATTAATTCATAGGAATTCAAGTGAATTCATAGGAATTCCAGTGGATTCACAGGAATTCAAGTCAATTGACTTGAATTCAGATCAATTCAAGTCAATTCATATGAATTCAAAGGAGTTTAATTGAATTCCAAGAAATTTCAATGAATTTAAGTAAATTCCAATAACTTAAAGTTAATTAAAAATGAATTTAGTTGAATTTAAATTTATTTAAAGTGAATTCAAGTGCATGAAACTGAATGCAAGTGAATTGAAATGAATTCAATTGACTTTAAAGAAATTCAAGTGACCTCAAAAGAATTCCCGTGAAATAAAATGAATTCAAGTCATTTCTAGCGAATTCAAACGAATTTGGGCTAATTGAAGTGATTTCGAATAAATTCA
Source organism: Synergus magnus (assembly GCA_032275165.1). Classification (NCBI taxonomy): domain Eukaryota; kingdom Metazoa; phylum Arthropoda; class Insecta; order Hymenoptera; family Cynipidae; genus Synergus; species Synergus magnus. Next base: position 5,920,590 of record JAUESH010000008.1, on the reverse strand, counting down.
TTTGGATTCTCAGGAATTCAAACGAATTTAAAGGGATTCATTTTACTTCATAGAAATTTAAATAAATTAAAGTAAATGCATATAAACTCAACTGTATGAAAACGAATGCAAGTAAATTGAAATGAATTCAAATGAAGTATAATCTATTCAGGTGAATTGAAATTGAATGCAAATGAAGTAAAATCGAATTCAATTTGATTAATAGTGTTCCATCATTTCCTTTCATCTCATCCACAAAAAAATACAAAAACAATAAAAACCCGTTCATTAAAAACAGAAAAATCCACAAATGCATAATGGCCAAGAGAATCATCACCCAGCGAATTAATTAAATCGTCGAGGCCCTGAATAGGACAATGGAAACGTGTCGCCGGTAAACAGAGAGGAGACAGGCATATACAGCATTCAATTATCTTCGATATGAATTGTATTACGCAAAGCAGTCGAGTGGGATTGTTGTAGGGTGAATGGGGGCGATATTCGCACCGACCAGGGTTGCATCCCCGGTGAATAGGTGGCAAAAAGGGATTTGGGGCAAATTGGGGATGGGGTCATGCGAGAGGTTGAGTTACATCGAAAATTGATGCTTTCTCTATGCAAAACAGCAGAACGGCGATACTAGTAGCCAGCACGCAACCCATCGCCGCATCACCATCGCCATCGCCAGAATCCTACGGCGAATCCCAACACACCTACTTGAACAGAATCGAGCTGGGTATAGAAGCAGTTAACACTCTATTAAACACTAACGACGCTCATACATAACATCGGTCGGCATAACGCACAGCGCCGGATGGAATTTATGATCTGCTAATGGTGGTTACTTTATGCGTTGCGGCGCGTGGAGTCGTCACAACGGCAGGTAGTTGTGACGTAAATTTTACAAGGTCCTACCCCCACCCCATCAGTGCCATTACTCTCTTTCCTTACCACACCATCCGATCCCATTATTCTCCTTGGATTGGTCTCTATTTATTTTTTAGACAAATTCGCTTTTCTGCTGCGGAATTGTTATTTATTAGAAGAAGATTTGTGCTCCATATTGCCTGAAGTTCACAGACGGTTAAAAATGAATTTGTTCGGTTTTTATTCTGAGAAAATTGAGCAGATTCTACATTACGTTCACCTGTGGTTATTTAAATTATTATAGGGTATAAAGAATGCAGGTGATGCTTATTAGATATTATTTTTATTATTATTATTATTATACGTTACAATTTATGTTTACAACTGGATCTATTAATTTAGCAGTAATAAATAGGATCCAATTAGAAAATACTTCGCATTGCTGCCCCGAGAGACAAATTTTTACTAATTTGTGAATTTAACACCTCCATTATCGTTGCGGCAGCGAAATGGAAATCAATTTTCCTATACGTTTATAGGGCATAATTTACGGGACTAATGGCGATGGAATATTTTACTAACTAGACCATCAAATATCTACTAAAGACTCAAATGAGATGTAATAAAAGTCCCCTTTATCAGGCATTTTACTTCCTACCGCGAAACGATGAAGAGAAGAAATTAGGAAAAATTATACCTATATACCAATTTATTTATTGATATTTGTATATTCAAACTACTAATTTCGCTATTCATAATTACATAATTTATTTCACCTATAAACTACCTGGAAAGTGTTTGACTTAAGATTCAAAGAAGCCAATGCCGAAATCCACAAATTATTCTGATGCGACTTTTTATCTGATTTCGAGGCAATACATCAATTTGCTTTGGTTTGATGTCAAGATTTACTGCTTTTTGAGGATTCGTTTCTTTACGAGAACGATTTTATCTTGAGTAATTATACGTGTGGAGCTGATTCATTACTGATTGAAGGAATCTAATTTATGTCAGGAAATATTTATTGGAAATAGATAACCGAATAGATAAAGAAAAAATATACAAAGTGAGACAAGCGCCTGATTATTTTCCTGCAGATCTTTTCTAGTCACTGAAACTCGCAGAAGTCACTGAAATTCATTAACTCAATTTTCCCTTTCGAGAAAAGTATCGCACAGCTGAAAATTCATCTGATTGAGCTAAATTCGATTTAGCCCCCGGGAGTTTTTTTTTATATTTTGGGGCAGTTTCGAGGGAAGAAGGTTGCACTTGGGTTGGATCATTTTCTGCAGCTAGAGAGACGGTTGGATACATAACGTAGAACGGGACATAAATCAATAATATCGCTGCCACCCCCCTTACTTTCCACCCCTTCCTGAGCCACCCTACGACGCCGGCGTCTCTCTCGCAATCAATGTTCACGTCTCCGGCGTCGCAAATTTTATGGAACTCGTGTCATCCGTCGACACCCTCTAAAAATAATTTTTTTCATCTTCAGAAAACCCAAATATAAAGTACAACAAATTTTTCTTTAAATATATAGTTTAAACGTTTCCTGAATTATCACTGAATTCCATTTTAATTCACTTAAAATTCAATTTGAATTCACTTGCATTAATTATAATTCACTTGAATTGATTACAATTTACAATAGATGTTTCTTTAAGCATAGTATAAACATTTCACGAATTACCACTGAAGGAAAAAATCGTAAAATTCAATTTGCCTCATGTGCTAATTAATAACTAGAATTGACCTTAATTACGGAATTAATAAGAAATCAAAGAATTGTAAACCTAATCATACGTGCAGGAAATTTAAACGTTTCTCGTATAATTGATTACACGAAACATTATTGTATTATAAAATTAACTACATTTATAATAAACTATATTTATAATAAACTACATTTATAATAAATAAATTAATAAGTTACACTTATTGTGAAATTACAACCGGAAATTTTAAGAGTGAATATTTTCCATTCCATAGGATCAAAAATTAGAAGTTCTCAGATATTAGACGTCCAAATTACATTACAAGCATGTTTGTCTCTGAAAAGTTCTAGGAAACTTCTAACCCGATCATTAACGACTCTCCTAAATAGCGAGTAAAGGAACTTTTTATATCCAAAGCATATAATTCGAGGCTAATTACATGGATTCAATTTGGCTCTAATCCATTAAAGAGTTTACTGAGCGAAACTCCGACAAGGTTGAATTCATAACGTGGCGCCTCCCCCTTTTGCCTTCTGATTCAGGTGGCCTCGATAGGCGGAGGTTAAATGCAAAAGCTTGTAAGGGATGCGTAGGGGTCTCCTGGAGGGTAACAAAACATTCTCGCAATTAGCAGGATGCCCCGATGACACTTGGTGTGTATCCCCCAGGGTGGCAACCTCCGCCTACTGGATACACGTCGGGAGAGTTTCGCGAAAGCCACCCTCTATATTCTATTTTGTTTCCTATATCCTACACGTGGACAACCAACTCTTGGGGCGAGAGCTTAAATAATATAAAAAAAAAAGTTATTCGATTTATGTTCCCAGATCACTGGGGAGATTCGTCCACGAAATTGAAAAGTGGACGTAGTGCGGAGACGAAATATTATAGCTAGAGGGAAATTAAAGAGGAAAGTTGAGGATTCTAGAAATTTACGTTTTTTACGTAAATTTCTTACATTACGTTTCGTATATTAATGAATTCTAAAATCACTAAAATTTTTTACAGTAAAGCTTCTCCTAAAAGCAGAGTACGTCATCGCCTCAAGGCAGGCAATTACAGTATCGATCAAAATTACTGTATTCTAATAGTACAACTACCCCCGAATTTCGGTTTGCATAAATTAAAGTAATTGTAGGTTTTTCAGAAGCATAACGAGGATGCTTTTTTTTTTCTTTTCCACCGTCGCTAACGTCTTTCGTCCCCCCAACTTCGTCCTTTTCCCCTCGCGAAAAAATCGACGGAAGCGGGCTCGAAGGGAAAAGTTTGCATGCAGCATACAGAGTACATAAATCTACGAAGAGGGCGCTGACTGAGGGGAACACGCATAAACCTTATCTTTCCTAGTCCTTCATCTTTCTCTGACCTGACGTAATTACATACTCGTTTTGATGCGCAAGGCGCGTGCTAAAAAAATTCTTTGACCTTCATTCACGGCCGAGAACGATGACAGTGAGAAATTTCATAATGTGCCTAATGAATCTGAGCCACTGAGCTACTGAGAAGCGAGAAGGGATTTTTACGATTGACTTATTAGATTTCTCCACCAATTTACTGCGAATTAAAAACATTTCGGCATTTTTGTGGTCGGATATTTCTTTCATTTTAATTTTAGAACGGTTGGAGAAGTTATAAAAAGTATTTTTCTTGGGAGAATGGAGGTTTTATAAGGATTGAGGGGTATTCCATAAATTACGTGACGCTTTTCTCCATATTTTTACCCTCCTGTCCCCCATGCAGCAAGTCGGAACAACATCGTTTGGACCCCCCTCCTCTTATGTTGTAAATATTTTTTAAAATATTTCCATCACTGACTCATTGAGTCAAATTTAGCTACTTGCTACGAAAAATATAATTAATTTAGGTATGTTTTAATATAATTAGAAATGCTATTATTTCTAGATTAGGAAAAATGGCTGCTGGAAGAGAATTTTTAATAAGGATAATTTTCCAGCAATTAGAGCTTTGTTAACGTGATTTCTGAATAATTAATTGGATGCGATGACACGCGGGTCTAATAGTTAAATAGTAATCAATAGCTTCCAAAGACAAAGTTTGTAATTAGCTGAGTGGAAAGGTCAAACAATTTTCTTGGTGTTTTATGAATATGGGACGACTGAAAATTCTCGAAAAATAAAATTCCCGGCATTAAAACATTGCTGACAATATAAAATTTCCCGACCGAAAATTGACTACAATATAAAATTCCCGACACTGTAAAATTCCCGACAATTTTTTAAAATTATTATTTAAACTATTTATTTATTTATTAAAATAATTTTTTCGGGAATTTTCCATTGTCGGGAAGTTTTTAGTGCCGGGAAATTTGCAGTGTCGGGAATTTTATATTCTAGTCAATTTTCGGTCGGGAATTTTCCAGTGTCGGGAAATTTGAATTTCTTGAATTTTAAAGTGTCGAGAATTTTATATTGTCGGCAATTTTATTATGCCGGGAATTTTATTTTTCGGAATTTATTTATTCGGGAATTTTACAGTGTCGAGAATTTTATTTTTCGGGAATTTCCAGTCGTCCCATGAATATAAAGAGTTTCGATAATAAAATTAAAATGGAATGCTCAAAAAATTATGAATGTTAAAATCTTATTAAAATTTCTAAAACTTGATAAAATTTGATTTTTGTTACATTCTCATTTTTCATTATAAAAGTATGGGAAAAAAGGTGATTCGAAGAATTTATAAGGAATCAAATTAAATGTCCTTGTAAAAATATGTTTATAATTGACTTTAATTTTCTTTTTTCAGATTTTGATGACTGGTTTCGAGAGCACGAGGTATTTTAAGCGAAGAACTGGAATTGACATCAACCTCTTCGTCTATTTAGTATCACTGAAGTCTAGATTAATCTATTTAAATTACATGTTATTATATAATTGTAATTTAATTATATAATACAAATATGAAGTTACAATATATTAGTGTAATTTAACTTTATTATTACTGTAATATCGGTTTATATTCATCGATTCTGAATAATTATATGGCTTAAAAGAACTTATAATTTGTTGAAAAGAAGTGAAGGCCAAAGAAACAGTCCATTTGTAACTGTAATTAATTATCTAGACAATTAAATTAATTCTGAACTTGGATTGTTCCTATTACATTTATCATCTCTCAAATATTATTTTAATTATATTAATTATCAAAGAATCATAAAATTAGTTGTTAAATTAATTTACAAGTTAGTAATAAAGTATTTGTACTTTGCTAAAGAAGGGTCAATTAAAGAATTATTTACAAAATTAATAATATAATTATCTTATTCAGTTGTGGCTCCATTGACAAGATAAATGGATAATGGATCACGAATCATGGATCATGTATCACGGATCATGGAGTGAAGAGATTGAAGAGAGTGAAGACCAGGCCCAGTATTTTTGGATATTTGTACCAAAGGAAGAATACTTTTTAAGCCGAAAACGGAATTAAAAACATTATTCATTATTAAAATAATAACTTGATTCTTTTAATACATTCGGGACATCAGATAAAATGTCAATGGATAATGAAGACTGAAGAGTGAAAACTGAAGAGTGAAGACTGCAGAATGAAGACTGAAGAGTAAAGACTGAAGAGACTGAAGACATAGAAGACCAGCTCCTGCGTTTTTGGATTTTTGTACCAAAGGAAGGATTATGAAGATAATATTTGGAAGAAAGAAAAAGCAGGTATATTTTGAAAACTGGCGCCGTTTGAGGAGAAAGAGAGAGAGGCGGCCATTAGGTTCTGGGGCCGTGACACCAGGAGGATGGTTCCACGGAGAGGTAGTGCCTCGACAGGGCTCCACCCAGCACTTAGTTAACGTCGTGGTTGCGGGCTCGGGGCACGCTGTTTCCAGGGTACGGACCGCCCTTGACGACCTAGCACCGTGCTCTCATTCGCTGGCCCATATCTCATCGGGACCATCGCATTAGCCTAATCTACCCAAAAAAATGCGGCCATTGATGTGAGCTAGAAATCGCAGCGAGGTGCTGCCACCGCAGCGGTCAAATTATCAACTAATTAGCTTAGTTCTTATCGATTTTTTAAAAAGTCCGGACGTGCGTTCGCATTCCTTTCATCACCACTTTTATGAAAATTATTATATATCTATTATTATTTACCCTAATATTGCCATTCTTGGGCTAGACATTTTTTTGGAGAGTTTTGTCTGTTCCAATCAACTTTCGGGTCTGTTTCTCTCATTTTGGAGCGGGTTTAGGGATCTTAATATTTTTTGAATTCAAAGTATTTGAAGAGTTTCTCTAAATTTAATGAATTGAAGCAGATTCCAAAAGTTAAAACGAATTGAAGGAGTTCGATTGAGTTTAAAGAATTTAATTTAACTCATAGAATTTAAAGAACTCGATAGAATTCCAAGAATTTACATCATTCTAAAATTTCTATGTATTCAAGGAATTTTAAGAATTGTAAGTGTTCAAAGAATTCGATAGAATTCAAAGAATTTTGAGAGTTCAATCGAATTCAATCAATTTGGCCTAATTCAAAGGGCTCAAAGAATTTAATCGAATATATAAATTCAAAATAATTCTAAGTATACAATAAATTCAATAAAACTTGAAAATTATAAATATTCAACGAATTCAAAGAACTGGAAGAGTTCTAAATATTAAAAAAATTGATCAAATGGAAAAAATTCAATAAAATCGAAAATATTCTATGTATTTTTATGTGCTAGAAATTTTATTAGAGACTCTAGTATATATTTCAACTAAACGGGTCTATTTCTTTCATTTAGGAGTAGGTTTTAGGGCTCGTAATATTTTTTAAGGTTTAAAAAGAATTCGGTCGTTTTAAGTGTAAGGATATAGTTTTAACTGGCGAAGAAGAAAAAGAACAAGAAGAATTTGTAAGTATACAAATATTTTTTAGGGTTTCTTCGTAGATTAAGATTTGGAAGAAAATTGTTTCTATAAGAGGAAATTTTATCTTCAGATATAAAAATCGAAGGAATGACTATTTTTCATGCAAAAATTTATTCAGAATCGAAATTGCCATTGGAAGCTGTTCCCATAAATGAAAAAAAAATGATATTCTGTTTTAAAGTCAAACACCTTTAGACGAAGAAGCTGTTTTGTGTTTGAAGGATTTATTCAGATTCATGTAAATTCATTTACATTCATTTGAATTTATTTAAATCCATTAAATTTAAGAGAAATTGAATCAAAGCCGTTCTACCTCGGAATTAACATTTCTTTATGTTTGATATTAAATTAAACCTAAATTACAATTCAATTACGTTTACATTATTTAGAGTCGTTTGATGAAATCCAAGTAATAGTATCGAAATTTTTTAAGTACTTTTTCGTTCTCTTCATTAAAAAATGTCGTTATTCTAAAAATGTGAAATTTCGACTTAAAAATAACTCAGTACTGGTTAAAAGTGTTTTTTATTTCTGAAATTGTAATTATTATTATAGATCTTGCGCTTTTCCAGAGGAAGATTCCAGAGGAAGAATTTTACTTTATATGTAACCGTCGGGAGAAAACTTAATTTATGAGCTACGAAAGAGATCTGTTTTGACTGTATTCACAACACTGAAAGTTAGAAAAATAATCAGTCTTAACATTTGAAAAAAGCAACTTTTCTATTTGAAACAAATCTGATTAAAATAAGGCAAATTGTAAATATTTAACACCTGAAAATTCGTGATTACTTATTACAGAAAAATATCCATTGTATTTATATTTATACAAAGTATGAAAGAACAATTTGATTTTAATACAGAAATTAATTTTTTAAACAAAATGATCTCACGTCTGAAACTTGAAAACTCTTCTCTCTGTCCACTTTTGTTTCTATAAAAACACGTTACTTGATAAAAGTAGAGAAATAATTTAGAATATCAAAAAGAAACTGAAAAAAAAGAAAAAACACAAATTTCAAGTCATGGAAATCTTCTTTATATAGTTTTAAATTCAATTCAACTAAATTCAATTAAATTTCAAAAATTCGACGAATTCAGACTTCAGTAGAATTCTAAGAATTCGATAGAATTATAAGAATTCTAAGATTTAAGCAGAATTTAAAAAACTAAAAGAATTATACAACAGAATTCCAAAGAATTCAAAGAATTGAACCAAATTTCAAGAATTCGACGAATTCAACAATTCAATTTAAAGAATAGTATTTTAAGAATCCAATAGAATTAAAAAATTCAACAGAATTCAATGAATTAAAAAATTCAGTAGAATTCAAAGTATTCAATGAATTTCTCCGAATTCAATGAATCCAAAATTCAAAATTAAAAAGTATATGCAAAAAATGCAATAAAATTTTTAAAATTCAACCGAATTAAAAGAATTCTTACAGTTTTAAACACAATTCCCTTAAAATAGAATATATTTCCCTTCATAAATGCGTATTTTCTAATAATCATGACTTCAAATTCAAAAAATCGAATTTATTCTTGCACTATAATGAAAGCATAAACAGTTTTCGTGAAAAGAAAGTAGCAACAAAAGTCGTATATAACAGGGAAAATGAAAATTGTCCCACCAAAACGAGACTGGATGTTTCTGGCGACGGGTCAGGTCGAATATCGCGGCACTTTCCGAGGCCATAAATTGCTCCAGTTTCAGAAAGAAATTTCAGCAACACATGTGTTCTGGTGAAGTTATGCAAATTTTCCTGGTGCCGAAAACATTGTATTGTTAGCTAACTTCGGAGGCAGGAAACCCCTAATTTTTCGTGGGTCTGGCCTTAAATTCAGCATTCATAGAGCGAAAAGGTATATAATTCTAGGGCATGTGGGATCGAAAAAAGTACCCCCGAGTACCACATGCTTCTGACAGATTTTACTTTCTCCGAAACAAATTTACGTTTGGAAATGGGAGGTCCGAAGAAAATTAATTTTACATGGAAAGCTTCTGAGAAATATAATATCTTTAAAAACGTAACGTAAGAAACATAGTGAATGGGATATGGAAGGTAGATTTTTTTATGCAGATATACAAAACATGAATCACTTGATTAAACGAATTAGAATATAATTTTTTATGCTCTCAAAAGCAATAAATCACGCCGGAAAATAACGAGAAAGTTTCGAAACGTTAAATTCTGATAAAGCTGTAAAAATGGGAATTTTTTAGATTCTCGATTAATAATATACAGTATATCGTAATCGCAGAAACGTGATATCGATATCTTTTCCGCACCTTTGTCTGCATAATGCGGCTAAATTAATGTGAGAATAACGATACTTCACAAGCGACTTAAAATGCGATTTGAAACAAGATTAATGATATCTCTAATGATTCGCAAGTCGGTTTCTACTGCCAACAATCAGCCAAAACGACTTAATTATCTTAAATCGTCGGATTCGAAAAAAGCAACTAACAGTTTTCTCTGACTTTAACCTGAATTAAGATCATAAGATCGTCAATGATAAAAGACAATTGAAGTTTTTGTAATGTACTTTCGAAAATATGAATATATTTAAAGAAGCTGTTGTGCGAGAGAAATTGTGATAATAAAAATGCGTTTGTGAATTATATAGTTAAGCATGGATTAAATTTATCATGATGTCAATGAAATTTTCGAAGTTTCAAGGCCGCGATAAAAAGATAGAATATGATTTGTTATTATGCGTACATGATGGTTTGGGAAGAGGAAGAGCAATTTTTCACTTACTTTTTTTTTTTGGGCGTGTAAAGAATTGAAGGAATTTACGAGGAAGGCGTGCCGTAGAAAAGTAAAGAATAAATTGTCAAAGAAATCAATCGAATTTAAAGAATTAATTTAAAGTAGTTTTTTAACTGAATTTAACTGAGTTTAAAAAGAATTCACCAGCATTAATGAGAATTCCAAAGAATTCAATAGAATTTAGAGTATTCAAAGAATTTTAGCTATTTAAAAAATTCACTAGAATTAAAAGATTTCAAAGAATTCGACAGAATTCCAAGAATTCAAAGAATTCAATAAAACTCAGAGAATTGAACACAATACAGAGAATTCAATAGAATTCAATGAATTCAAAGTATTCAAAAAAGAATTTAAATAAATAATTTTAAGTATTCATATAATTGTAAGTATTTAAATAACTCTAATTATTCAAAAAATTGAATAAAATTCAAAGTGTCCTAAGTATTCAAAGAATTCGATCGAGTTCAAAGAATTTCAAGAAGTTGAGAGAATGCAAAGAATTCAAATTATTCAAAAAATGCTAATTATACAAAGAATTCAATCAAATTCGATTCAATAGAATACGATTCATTATGCACATTGGTTTCGTGGAGAGGGAAGAGCAATTTTTCATTAACTTTTTTTTTGAGCGTGTAAAGAGTGAAGGAATTTAAGGGGGAAGGCGTGCCGTAGGAAAGTAAAGAATGCATTGTCGAGCTCGCTGTGATCATGATTAATGATACGTTAATGTCTACTTACACAGATTTGAGAGTCGGCTAGCAGCCAAAACAATATAATCGCAGACACGTAGAGCGACGGTGCACGGACCTCAACCACGCGCTAGTCTACGATTTATAAAATCGCGTTTTGATCGTGCGAAATTTACGACTCGCCATAAATCGTCACTTATAACCATCAGGGTAGAGATATGACTTTGTTGCAGTTACATACGTTCTATTCCACGTGCTACTGTTGTTAATAGAACCTGCGTACTATACTCTGCATGCTTAATTAGATTCGGTTCATAAAATCGCAGTTTAAAGATTCGACAGGTTGCTTCTGTGGTAACTTAATTGTTTTTATTTATTGGATCGTTTGCAAGCAGATTATATTAAGTTTCTTTGTATTTTTATATAGCCAATCCGAGTTAGGGATTGGTTAGGAAAGAATTTGAAAGGATTTGAGAAAAAAAAAATACAGTACCGACATAAATTTATATTCTCCACAAAGTCGTCCGAAAAACTGAAATATGTTTGAATAAAATCTACGTATTGTGTCCAGTTGGATGCATGAAATTGTTGAAGGTTTCTCATTCGATCGCCGAAGTTAAGCAGCGCTTGACTGGGTTACACTCGGATGGGAGGCCATCGTACTAAATATGGAGTGTTTTTCAGCTTTTAAGCTGCTTTCACTCGAGATATAAATCGATAAAATACATAAATAAACATGGCGAAATTAGAAAACTGAATAAAACCTTTTATCTAATTTCTTCTGAATAATTTTCCTTAAACTTTTATTTTTTACGTAATTATATTGATATACTTATAGCAGTAAAATTTTTAAAGAAAATAATTTTAAAACCTGCAATTTGTATTCATGTAAACATGACACGTGCGACAAAAAATAGGTACATTTTTGTTGAAATGGTAGCGCGCGACGCCATTTAAATTTTTTCTTTAATCTAAAAAAACGGTGGTAATTTTTATGATTAAAAAGAAAAAATATGAACGTCATTCTTTGAAAAAATAAATACAGATTGATTAAGTATTCATACATTATTTATTCTACTACGTAAATATAAGAATTTTAGTTGTTTTCTGAATCGTTTAAAAATATATCTTATTTTCTAAATAAGTGAAAAGTAATTCCTGAATTAAATCCAGAATTAATTGATAGCCTCTTTTTCTCTCAGAGCTTTATTCCCGATATAGAAAATATGGAGCGCAATAAAGCTGTTCACGCGTTCGCGTAGAGGAACATGAATATTGTTACAACAAGTATGAGATAATTACATAGTGATTATCGTAACGTCTGCAGAAATAATTGCTTTATTAAAGCAGCCAGAAGCTTAAGCGTAAAAATGGAGAACTCGAGGTACATAATCGTGATCGACAGAAGGTGTTCGCCGAGTTGCTGTGTCCCGTTGGTATACGTTCTTAATGAATACACCATAAATCTACCCTGCAATCAGTCCTTTCTGGTATATGGTGGTAGGTTGCGTGTTCTGTGCGATACGTATTGAGATAACATAATTTACTGACCCCCGTGTCTTCTCTTGACGATCCACGGATTTTACTTCAATTTGCATATTGATCGCTTTATTGAACAAGTGCAGCTTTTGTATAAATCTTGGATGCTAAATTCTCCGGCGTTAAGGGCAAAATGGTAAACTATGACGTCACTATTTACCGACGTTATACCATATTTATTTTCTCTGGCTTTTTATTTTTAAACTAAAGAAGATATCTCGCTAAAATTTAGGTAATGGCAGAAAATATATCAATGCTCTTTTTTGGTGGATTATATATTACATAAGCGAATATGGATCAGCTTGAATATCTTTGAGTTTCAAGTTGAGAGTTTAGGGGGCCATTGAAGCGGGAGAAATTTGAACTTTGCTCTTGGCGATGCGCTGATAATTAATTGAAAACTGGTAAGTACTTGTAGTTTCGAATACTAACAAGGTCACGCACGAACGGCTCGATCGGCCGAACGTGAAATCGAGATAAGAAACTCGAAAGTCCGTGCTTCGAATTACCTTACTTGCCAAATGAACACGCATCTTGGAAATATCGCGTATTACGCTCCAGAGCACGATTAATTTATCTGAGAATCCGAGCTGCCGGAAAATATTATATCTCATAACAAATGAAAAATGTATAATAAAAAGGAAAAAAATGAAAAAAATGCCCTTGTGATTTTTAATAAACATTGGATGATATAAAGATATTTATCGATAATAATTATTGTGATTTTGTGCAGACGTCGATTTTATAGACTTTATAGTCGACACAGATGAAAATTTTATTATGTAGCATTTTTTAAAATCTCATGAAGCCTTTTGAAATATTTTAAAATCTTTTAAAATCTTTTGAAAACTTTCGACTTACTTGAAAAATGTTAAAAATCACTTAAAATACATAGAAAACTTTTTTAATCAGTGAAATCTTATAAAACAACTAAATAGAAGAAAGAAAATAATTAAAAATAGATCAAGGAAGTAATTTAAAAACCCTGAATGCCTGAGGGTTGCGTTTTCGCCTTGCGTGGGATTTGCAGAAATTCCGAGCGCCTTACTTTGTATAATAATTAATGCGACGACCTGGGGATGCGTAGTATAAATCTTATAAAATTGTTTGTCATCTGTGATTTACTATGATAGCAATAAGAGCTATAAATTTTTACTTCGGGTGTAAGAAACTTTTGCGTGTCTTCGGCTTTGGAGGCAGAGATTGATTGGTTTTCCAAGTCATTAAAAATGTCTCAACATAGTTGCATAAAATCATCAAAAGAATATAATAAAAAAATTCGCTAAATTCTTAAATGACAGTTTTTATTTATTCTAATTTTTAATAATGTAATTGTTATTGAGAAAATAGAAATTTTTTGATTGAGACAACAAAAAATTAACTGGGACAATATACAATTCTTATGTTTGTCTGGGAACCAATATTTTCGGTTTGTTTTCTTTTCCCACCAATCAGTTCTTTCAGTGCGATTTCAGATCTTGATGAAGCTAGTGTTTATATAGTGATGTATTTATGAATGATTAAGCAGATGATCAAATTTTGAGGGAGATAAATACTCTCGATTAAGAAACTGATTTATTGCCTCGATCATGTTATCATGACAAATTTGCAAATCAGTATTTAGCAATTAGCTGGGCAGTTAACCACTTTGTTTATGTAAGGAGAGTTATGACCCGTTCGTGAATATTTTTCTCTATTCAGAACGAAAAAACTCGTAGTTTCTATCTAAAAAAAAGTCACGTTACCATATATCTCAAAAATATCGTATACACATTTTTGTCGAAAACCTGATTGGTTTTTAGGAAATTGAGCGAATTGTGTGAATAGGACAATTGAAAATTCCCGAAAAATAAAATTCCCGACACTGTAAAATTCCCGACACTAGAAAATTTCCGAAAAAGTTATTTTAATAAATAAATAATTTAAATAATAATTTAAAAACATTTTTTAATTATTCTGTATTTTAAAAATATTTTTTAAACATTTTTAGAGATCTTTTCGGGAATTTGCCACTGTCGGGAATTTTCTAGTGTCGGAAATTTTACAGTTTCGGGAATTTTAGTATATTGTCGGTAATTTTCCAGTGTCGGGAATGTTTAATTTCGGAAATTTTATATTGTCGGCAATTTTATAATGTCGGGATTTTTAGTTTTCGGTAATTATTTATTCGGGAATTTTA
>JAUESH010000008.1:5879235-5898055 GCA_032275165.1 Synergus magnus | reverse complement strand
TCAAGTCATTCAAAAGCCAATCAGGTTTGCAACAACAATGTATGCGAGATTTTCGAGACATTTCGTTACACCACTTAGGATCAAAGATTACATTTTTTCTTTTAGAAAGTTAAAAGCTAGTGATGCATATCGAGAAAATATAATTGAACTATATAATTAAATTCGAAATGCTAGAATTAAACTCAATTAGACAGAATTCAATTTAATACACTTCATAATTCAGTTTTAATTGAATAGCTGTACAGTTAAAATTGAAAATACAAGAATTGAATGTAAATGTGCAATAAAATTCTCGATTTATTATTCACCGTTGGATAATAATTTTCTCGAGAATATTTCGCGATTGTAAATGTGCGCGAATTCAAGATCTCTATCAAAGTCTAACCGATTTGAAAAATGTCCTTTTCATGAGTCGTAAGTGCAGATTTGAAGAAGATTCTCATATTATGGTTTCGGGAGGGTGTCGGCAATCGAGTAGCAATCGATATAACAAGCAATATATATACAGGGACGCGTGTGCTAGATTGTCACGTCGTTTGTAATGACGACATTCGATCAGACGTTCATACTTCTTTCTTCTTACGATATATATATATATATATATATATACATATACGTTCGCCCTTTTCCAGTTCCAGCTTCTGGGCCGATACCACATTCCGCTCAACGTCGTCGCAACAGCACGGACTCTCGCTTCAAGGGCTTATCTGCGGATTTGTGGCTATCGTGGGTATTGTGGGCATCGTGCACCGCCTTCTTATGAGATTTATCTCTCGACTTTCGCCCCATTCCCGCATCATTCCTGGGGTGCCAATCGAGCACCGCTCACTACCTGATCATCAGTAGCCTCAAGATTATTGAGACGCAAGAGCAAAGGCATGTAGTTAGCCGCACCACCTCAGATCGCTATTTTTTTCTTCAAAAAAAAAAAAAAAAGTTACAACTAATTTCCGGCTCTTTCCATGACGAAAGATCATCTCCCGTCATCATCATCCTGTGTCATTTAATAGTTATGGGAGACGACATATCTTTTTTTAATTTTTCATTTCGAGGCTAACTACATACTTTTTTCGAACTGCTTTTCCAAACATTCTTATAGATCTGAATTCCGGGAATAAAATGTCAATAATACAGCCGCTCAAATTTAATTCTATTGGTCACTCAAATGGAATTGGACAAGGAAAGTGGAATTCTAGCAACTGGAATTACTAGAACTGAATTTGAAAAAAAAAAAAATAATAATAATAATTAAAAGTGGTAGTCATCGGAAAAATTTCAATTTTTTCGTTGTCAGGAAAAAAAGTCAGAGAAAAAATAGAAGATAGCCCTGAATAATTTTTTTGTATTTTTTTTCGAAAACTACATTTCAAAACAAAAAAAATGAAAAAAAAGGTTATGATTTGGCATGGAATGCCCCATATGTATGTCAGAATTGAATTTAAATTGATGGAATTTAATCTGGACTCCGGTCTCCTTTTTCAAACCAACTCGAAGAAATGAAACGCTTCAAAGGTTCTCGAAAAATGATTCTTTCTCGAATACATCAGAGAAAGAAGTTAAAAACATTCCTGCAAGAATACTTCAAGATTAAGAAGTTATTTTTCATGAAAATTCAACTCTGGAAAAGATCCTAAATAAATGCCGAGTATTCTAAAATTTCAGTCGCGTGGATATTTGGAACGTCACCCTCGTTTGGGAGATTTTTCACAGCCACTCAGAGAATCCAGGAAGACCAGGAAGAAGGAAAAAGAATAAAGAGATGAAAAGGAGAAAAAGGGCAAAAGGAGCAAAAGCGAGGTCACAATGAAAAGAGTATAGAAGAAAGGCGAAACACGATCGTGTTTTTCTTGCAAGGGGAATACAATGATGTCCGGAAAAAAGCTTTTTCGAATGGGAAGGAACGAACGAATTCAGAGTTGCAGTGGCTCCACTCAGCGCAGCGGAAAATCTGATGGTGGAGCGAAGTGAAGAGGGACTTCGAGCGACGATGTCATTAATAAAAGTGTCAATGGTGTCAGTGGACTAATGTCGGTAGTCACTCCCCAGTCTGGGCGGTAGAATCGCTACCCCATCGGAGAGTTCCACCCTCTCGAGCCAAAACCATCTTCCCGCATCCCCATTTCAAATCGTTCTCTCCTGTAACACATCGTACGAATCCCATTGGCTTCAAATCAACATTTCTTTTTCTCATTCTTCCATCGCATCGATTAGATGATTATTCGATTATATACACTTTCGAGAAAAAATAATTGGGTACATTCTTCAAACCGATTCTGGCAATTCCAATTGAAACATAATCATGCTAATTCCAAAGTTTTACCCTTTTCCGGAAAGGGAAGTTTCACTCAACATTTTTTCCAATACCTTTTGATTGTTTCTTGCGGCAGGTTTTCAGTTTTTTAATTTTAGTTTTTAGTTAACAAAGTGGTTTCTTAAGGAAGATTTTTTTTACTCTAAAATGGCACCAGTAAATAAAAATACGGTTTCTGTACCTTGGTTTCTATTTTTCGGGCATTATAAACAAAAATCAAAACAAAAAAATTCGTCAGAATAGACGTCTGAAACTTCAGTTTCCAAACTATCCTTTGTGAATTTCATGTAATTTTACATGAAATTTATTTAAGACATAAAAAGTTTGAAACTTTAAACACACATTGCAAGACATTTTTAAGAGTGTATAATTATTTTAATACATCTGCAATTTTCTGCAATTTTAAAATTAAAACCTTAAGGAAAATTTTAAACTTTAATTTGAATTCGTAATTTAAATTTTATTGACATGGATTGGAGGTCAAATTCTTTTTTTCCATTTTATTCGTTTAAGTTTGCTTCAATTTTTTGTCTCCTATTTCTCACCTATTTTTATTTAAAAAATTCACCTATTCACCTTCTTTTATTAACAATAGGTACTGTGGTGACTGAGCTTCTAATCCATCATCTAAAGCTATCCTATAACTGGTCCAGAAACCGAGATTCAGAAGACTCATAAACCACAGGAGTCTGTGATGGACCTTGAATAATGAGTGATCGATGGAGGATCTTTTTTGAATATCGATGTAGACACAAAGTATCAGCTGAAAAGAGAGAGAGAGAAAGAGAGATAAAAAGAGGAATATACAGAAAAAGAAAGAGAAAAAGAGAGAGATAAGGGTGCAGGGGATGCTGTGGCAGAAGTATCTTCAGGATAGCAGCAGAGCTGATGGATGACAAATGGCTTCTCCACGACGCGTCACTCTAGTCGCTTCTAGGGGCTCCTCCTATACGTGATCAACCATAGCTTCACGGATGCGGGAGGTGAAGGGCAACCGGGACAAAATAGGGCGGGGGAGTTCGGGCGATGGGTAGGGGAAAGGGGCGAGCGGGTCGGCGGAGATAAAGTGGGACGTCTGATCCTCCGTCGAGCGAGCAAAAAGATCCTCTCGCGCTTCGCGTCCCGGGAGACGGAAGCTGGAACGAGAAAAACTCCCCCAAGCCCGATCTCCCCCGGTCCACAGTTTCATCCACCTCTTCCACGGAAAAGCCACCCCCTTGGAGAGAAGAAAGAAACTTCTGAGGGATGGAATCTTCCCAACGTTCGTCTTCTTCCTCTTCAAAGAGCAACGCTGATGAGTCGGGTCAATCCCGGAAAAAAAAGTTTCGCCAGGGGCTAAATTTATTATTGATGCGCATTTGATTTACGGCCTAAAACGCTTACATTTTTCTCATCCGTTTCCAGTTGATTTTAATTGAAAAAAGTATGCAGCCTCTTTGCTGTTATGGGAAAATGATTAGGAGATTACGAGTATATATTACTATATTATTAAATAGGATACATTAAATACAGAAGCTGTTTTAAAGGTTGATGAAAGTACGCATAAGAATTAATGAAGGATGAACTTCGTGAAAAATTGATGATCTTGATTAATTATGCGAATTTAAAGAACTTCTGTTTGTAAAATTTCGTGAAGTTGGAAAGAAGCCAAAGTTGGTATTTGCAATGGCTGAAGGCTCATGCTGTATAATTTCTTATGCAGAGAAACATGATGTTTCCCATTACGTGAGACTTGTGCAAGGCAAACATCCCGAAGGTTCGAAAGATCGATGGCTGTCCAACACGAAACTCCATCATGAGCGACACGTCAGGCGGTACATAAGAATCATACTTGATTGCAGGACCGACTGGCCCATAACGAGCCACCCGCTACGTCCATCAACTATCTAGTGTTCAATTCATTTCGAATCTACACACACTCTCACTAACAACCATCGTTCTCTCACACTTCATCTTCGAGATGCCTGCATTATATATAATAGTTACACGTGTAGGCTCTAAGCTCAAATGCATCCTGGTCTCACGTGCCGCTGCTCAGCTTATTACATAATCTTCTCCTTCTGTTTTTGCACTTTAAGATACAATATTCACCGTTACGTACTTCAGTTGTGATGATTAGAAGTGTATGATTTATCTTATGCTAGTATATAAAACATGGAAATTACTGTAATTGTATATATGTTTTCTTGTCATTCTTTTTATGTATCAAATATTGTGAACTTTTATTTAAGGTACTTGATTGGCAGATAAAGTGTATGTCTAATTTTCTACATATTGAAAAGAAAAATGGGTGTATTTAAATTTAAGGACTTTTAAGGAATTTCAAGGGATTTCAGGAAAGTTGCAGGAATTTCATGAGATTTCATCGGTTTTCAAGAAATATCAAGTGATTTTTCGAAATTCAAAAGAATTTCGCGAGATTTTCCTATCTTAAAAAAGTGGTGTAACGAAATGTCTCGAAAATCTGGTATACATTGTTGTTGCAAACCTAATTGGTTTTTGAATGACTTTAAATCCCATAAAATATTTTAAAACTCATAAAAATCTCTTGAAATCCGTTAAATCTCGTAAAAATTTCTTACATTTCCTAGAAATTGCTTGAAATTCCTTAAAATACTACAATAACATATAAAATCCCTTTATATCCTTTAAAATCCATTAAAATTATAAGAAATCTCATCAAATTCCATGAAATCCTCTAAAATTTTACAAAATCTTTTAAAAATCACAAGAATGTCTTAAATTCTATTAAAATTCTTTGAATATCCGCGACATCATTTAAAATATTTTAAAATCCCTTAAACTTCATAGAAACCTTTTGAAACCTCTTAAAATTCCTCGAAATTTCAGGACAAGATTTAAAATCCCTTAAAATCTCTTGGAATTCTTAAAAACCTCTGACAAACTTTAAATCCTTTAAATCCCATAAAATATTTTAAAAGTCAGAAAAATCTCTTGAAATCCGTTCAAATTTCTTAAAATCTCTTAAAATTCGTGAAAACCTCTTAAAATGCCCAGAAACTTCTTGAAATTCTTTAAATATACGATAATATTTAAAGTTCCATTATATCCTTTAAAATCTCTTGAAGTTCTTAGAAACCTCTTAATATTCCTCAAAATTTCAAAACATCTAAAATCCCTTAAAATTCCTTAGCTTTAAAAAATCTCTTAAAATTTCATGAATTCCGTTAAAATTCCGCGAAATATCCTGAGATACCTTAAAATTATACAAAATCTTTTAAAAATCCTAAAAATCTTTAGAATCTCGTAAAAAACACTTGAAAATTGTCAAAATCCCTTAAAATTCCTAGAAACATCTTGAAATTCCTCTCTAAAAAAAGTGATGTATTTACATTGAATTTTAAATACATAAAATTACGGCATCATTAAGTAACATTTTTTAAACGAAAAACAATAAGTCTTCTGGCTACTGATAATGAATTTACTGATTGAATTCTCACTGAAAAATATTTCGAGCAGAAGCACTCGTCGATGCTATACTTGAAGGATAATTGCAGTCAGCATAAAACTTTATATCGAGGAAGATGAACATGGAAGGTGCACGATCTTTGGGAAGGTTAATATTTTATCCAGCCCATTTTCGCTGCTCGTAAACTATTCATTTATCCGATCCTATAATTTTGATCAAAACGCCGGATTATTAACTCCCCACCATCATTTCTCGTCCCTCTTCCTTATCCTCTTTTTCTTTCCTGCAGTTCATTTCACCGCAGAGGTGAACGACAAGTTTGAAAACAGTCCAGAAGAAAAGAATTTCTTCCAAATAACAGAAAAAATTACTATTCTTTGAGCTATTTTTCATCACCTATGGTTTGAAGGAAGGTTTACGAAATATATAGAGTTCTTTTATAAATAGAGTTCCTTGATCTGGGCAAAATGATGCTCGAAATGAAGCGAGGCACGCGATCTTGAATTTATCCGCAAAACTGTGAGAAATTAACAAATTGCAAAAGTGCCTGTGAAACGGTACCAAATTATTAGTGAGGATCGTTTTGCTAAAAATGCCTTCTTCACACCCGGACATTAATAATGAAATTATGCACGCTCGAATAGACTCGAGCCTCTTCTTCTGGATCTACATAATATGTACTAAAGTTTATTATCATGAAAGGGGCCCAAATCGCGCGCTCTTTACTTACGCGCCTGGTTTTCGTTGAAATTATACGTCGCCTAATGTCTTAACTGAAAACCGTTCGGAATCATTATCATAATTTTGGTACTTCTCGAGGTTCTCGTTTCATGGTGCGTATGGTGCAATCATCGTTCTGGGTGGCGTCGCAAATTATTGCCGTTTTCATCGGCGATTGAGATATCAAGACTCTTTTTGTAGACCGAGCCCTGCTGATGCCGCTTTCAACTCATTTCCACCCGAGTACGTGATTCGGCTAAGGAGAATCGACCAAGAAAGTACAAGTTTGCACGAAAAGGCCTTTCAAAAACCAATTACCAAACCCTTCAAGGCTTCGTTTCGTACGACAAAGTTGTTTACGAGGGAAGAAAAATTATTCTCGGTTTCAGGGTCAATTTATTTTTATTTATGCATTTTTCCATGCGTATGTATCTAAACAAATTGCTTTACCCAAAAATAATAAGAATCCTTAAAAAAATGTTAAAGTGCAGTATATAATAGTTTTATATTTTGTTTATGACTAAAAACAATGCGCGGGAAACAATGCATGTATAATTAGTAATATTCTAAAAAGTGCAGTAAGAAACTAAAAAAATGGTCGCATAATTTAAAATATGAATCAAATGAAAACGATCATGCAACAGCCTCATCTTATATAATCGAAGACCAGTTCAAAACGAACTATGTCGATAAAAATTCATGATCCAGAAAATCTGTCATAAAAGGTGTTACGGATCGTTCGAACATAAACTGGCAAAAGAAGAGCGACTCGCCGGAAGTAATGGCGAAAAATCAAGGTTGCATTTCGAGACGATGGCTGCAGGAACCGAGCGTGAGCGTAAGCAATGAAAGCAAGAGAGCAGCAAGTGGCTCGTACGTCAGCCGGTGGCTCGTAAACGTCAACGTGGTGCTCGTAAACGTAAACGTGATGCTATAAAGGGATGTACCAGGGTGCACGGAGTTATCATGCCATGGAATAACAGTATAAAGGACTGTGGATTGAAACGAACCATTTACCCCTGAAAACAGGATCGTTATGTCCTCACTTAAGCCTAACGCGTTTGTCATTCCATTACGATAACATTTTTTCCGTCTACCAAGCATTTATAGGGTGAAGAGTCAATAAAAATGTACTCGACGAACGTATAAATACATCCGATCGATGTTTTGATATGAGTTTGATACTTACTCCAAATAATAAGTTTATCAAGGGCAGATAGTTCCTAAAATGATTCAAATTTAGGATCAAATTGAGGGTAATCAAGTTTAGGTGGGAGAATGTATAATTTTCATGCGTGAAAGATGTAAAAGTATGTGTAATGAAAGGTACGTGTGTATGAAAAGTATGTGATTTTGAAATACATATATAAATGGCATGATTATCATTTTTACTCGAAATTACTCGATATCTCTTGCAATTTGCAATCCCTTGAAATCGTTGGCATTATTGTAATATCAAAATAACTGTGCACTTGAAAAATTTGACTAAACGATGGTAAAATGGTAATGAAATGAAAACAAAGCAACTTGTGAGGTAGCTTTGAGGATGAGAGTTGGGGATGACTCGACATTATTGAATGACATAAAGGAGAGGTTTTGGGAAGTGATTAAACTGGGGTCGAATCCGAGGGATTGGGCGAGAGTCGGTGGAAAGGGGAAGGGGAGAAACAACGACATTCTGTGTTTAATTATGTCTGAGCGTGCAAGGGACCTCAAACGGGGAAGGGATTTGCATATACGGAACTCCCTGATCCCTGGACCTTGCCTCTCACTTATAGAGGACAAACAAAACTATATTCACGAGTCGAGATTGCTCCTCGATAGACAATAATGCAGCATCTCAACCAGATTTCAAATTTTCAACTGATTTTGCTGCCAATTTTCATGTTAATGTCGCATTTCTCCAAACTTTTCTATAAGTTTCTCACCTGCAAAATTCTAGGGCGAATCACCAAAATTTCAAGAGATAACATTCATTTTGTAAATTATAGTATGCACAACTATTAATCACTTAATCTTCTTCATCCTACTTTAAACGATAAAATATGTAATTAAGAAGTTTAATGATGCAACATAAATGCAAGTAATTATGTATCCTTTTTTTGGATGTGTTATAAATAGGAATAATTAGGGAGGAGAGACAATTAGAAGCCACATTGCAGAAAGGTCGCGAGAATAATGAATAAAGGTGCTGCGGAGGTGCCAAATGAGGTGATTTCTTCAAATGAGAGTTTTAATTCGGTAGCTTGACGTAGCAAGTGGACGTGTGCCTCAGAGCATTTAGAAAGCGTCTTAAAATACTTGAAGATTAACACCATCAGACGAGCAGTTCTCACGTTTGTAGTTAACGACGTCAGATCTTGAGAAGTCAAGTCATCGCGTCATCAAACGTGATGGGAATGATGACGTCGCAAAGCGGACGGTTAGCGAAGGGGTAATTAGTGCTGAGTATACTTCATCAGTCAAGAAGAGCCAACCCCTCGTCAACAACCTCCCGAAGATATTTCTCGTCACATAAACTTTTCAGCAGTCATGTATCAGTCATCTCAACATGTATCATTCAAAATTTTAAACATACGCATTAAAAACAACTATTCAATATTTTTATGTCTATTGAAATATGAGGTCAATAAGTCAAATTCAAGGTCAATAAGCTGTCAGTTCCGATTGAGCTATTTCCTATTTAGATTGATCTCGACCTCTTCACTCGACTTCTCATGAAAGGTCCGAGCTTTGAGAAATGGCGAAAAGTCAAGCCCCCTTCTGTGCTGGTTTGGCCCATCTAGCTTTCTTTCTCAACTCGGAGGAAAGTGTATCGGTATCGGAACACGCAATTTCAGAGTACTTTCCTTTCTTTGTGCCCTTAACGGCGGGTAGCTACTGGCGATAAATTTTATGGAGAAGCCCAAGAGAAGAAGCACGCGCTGCCAGCCATTGTGACTAAGCATAAGGTTATAGGCAGGCAAAGACCATCCAAGGGCCGGATTTGACCCAGTTACGTCATGTCATGTCTGTTTGTGTCATGCTACGCAGCTTCCAGTGAGACAATGTGCTCCCGGCTCATAAATCACTCAAATGCAAACCTCCCGGTGATTCGCTTGCGCAAACGAAGTGCAAGAAACTTGCTACTTCCTTTCCATTCTCGTGGTCAGTAGCCAAATGCTCAACGTTTAATAGTTGACTTGGTTGAATGGCCAATGGTCGTTGACTTCTGCTTTATATTCACGACTTTAGATAGTAAAAGATTTTCGAATTGCTGCCTGCTGTAATTTTATAGCTTCCTCAATAGCTGAAGACATAAGACTATTGTAAAATTAAAATTTCAAATTATATGTTCAATTTAGTGTTGCAATGCCTCTCTAAAAAAGTGGTGTAACGAAATGTATACCAAAAATCTTGCATATATTGTTGTTTCGAACCTGATTGGCTTTTGAATGACTTGAAGTTGAAAGAACGAAAATAAAATAATCGCGATTCGAAAATTGTGTATTGCGGAAAATATAGGTTAAATAACTTTTCTAAAGTTATTTATTTAATTATTATTTTAATTATTTACTTAGTGAAATTAATGTTTATTGTTTTTCAGCAATTTTTCAATGTTAGGAAGTTTCTAGTGTCGGGAATTTTCAATTCAGGAAACATATGTCAATTTTAATCAAAACTTCAATTGAATAAAATGGATTTCTTACTCCAATCATCATTTCTTCTCGAGTTGTCTTTTGCCACTTATTTTCGTAATTGAGTAAACAATTATTTAATCTATCAAATTTTTGGATGGAAATTTTTTATTTCATAGCAGTCCTTTTTCCACCTTATAGTAAGTTTTTTTATGTTAAATTATGTCCAATTTAAAAATATTGCATGGAATATTAAGTAATTTTAAAGACTTTTAAGGAATTCAAGGGATTTTACGTAATTTCATGGAATTTCAAATATTATTTAGATATTTTACGATATTTTATGGGATAATATAAGTTATTTTATGGACCTAAGAGTTTTCAAGGGATTTAATAAGATTTCATTGGATTGTCAGAAATTTAAAGTAATTTTAAGGGATTTGACCATATTTTGTAGAATTTTAAGTAATTTTTCAGTGGATTTTCAGGAATTTTAAGAGATTTAATGAGACTTCATGGGACTTTGAGTAATTTTAAGTAATTTTAAGGAATATCAAGAAACATTTTGAAAGATGAAAAGGGATTTTAGGAAATTTTATTAAACTTGTGGAGATTCCTGAAATTATATGACAAGGACTTACAAGTTTTTATATTTCAAGAATTAAAAATCCTCAATTACTTTGTATACTTTTCAAATCTCTTAAAATATTTTAAAATCCTTTGATTTGAAATTGTTTAGACTCCTCTGAATATTTTTAGCAAAAGGTGAGCAAAAACAAGAAATTAATCGCGCACAGAGCGCGCGGACATAGTTGCTAGTTCTTTTAAAAAACCGATTTTCTTGGCTCAAGTGCAACACTGGTTCAATTGTTCGAAATCTATAAAAGAAAAGCAAATTATGATACCGATGAAGCATGATACCGATTTATCTAAATGTATTACTGCCTGAGTCCAGAAAATAACTTTCTTCGGGGAAGAATATTAACATCGATCCGAGAGCAACCAACCGGAAGGTAGATAATCATATTTCCCTTTCTGATCCTCTTTAGCCTCGCCGTCCGTCTTTTTCTCTCTGTCACCACGATTCCCTCTATTTTCCGCCCCCTCTCACCCCGTCATCCTCCCCCCGGGAAACACTCGCGCGCCTGACAAACCAAACAATGAGGGGCGCTGTGGTCGCTTTTATTTTTGAAAAATGGAGAACGCGGCGGCGCGCCGGAAGGGCGGACTTCCGGAAGCTTCCAGTCCTACCCCTGGCCCCTCCATCCACCCCTAACCACCCTCACTCTCATCCCCACACCCCCAACTCAACCCAAAGCACATCCAGGCAGGGCTGCTTCGCTCTCTAGCTAGCAGCTAGCACTCCCATGATTCATTGCTGCTGCGATGGATGATCCATCTCTTCCCCTGGCGCTCGGTCCAGCCACACTAGAATCAGGCTATGGCGGATCAGAACGGGCTCGGATAGGCCAAGCCGGTTCCATCAACCCTCCACGGATGCAACTACGGTCACGCAGAGACGATATTATTTCCGTGCCTTGTTACTTCTCTCTTATCTTCCGGAGAAATTACTGTACGGGCAGGGATAAGTTTTCTGCAAATCACCTTCCCATGCATCCTCCTAGAATCTGGGGAGGAATATTATTAAATCTAAAGGAAGTTGAGATTGATTTATCGTTCATTCTGCATCTTAAAAAATGACCGGGTATTTTGACAACGATTTGGGTCTTAAATTCAGCAGAAAACATGCGTTATTTTATTATTGGTAACGGTGGGATAGAAATATCATTTAGGGAACATTCATAAATTATGTAAGCTCTTGAAATACCTAGAAATTTCTTCAAATCACTTATAATCTCTAAAAATGCCTTGAAAATTCTTCAAATCTTTAAAATTCTTTTAAAATCCTTTAAGCTTCCTTAAAACCACTTAAGGTCACTTGAGATCCTTTAAAATTTGAAATCTTTTGACATTTTTTAAAATCCTTAAATCATTTACAATCTCTTCAAATTGATAAAATCATTTTTACAGTATGTTTAATTTTTGTGTATGTCTCATTTTATATTTCTAATTCTTTGATTTCTTAATGATTTCTCAACTAACGAAGATTTTTGTTACAATTTTTATATTAAGCAAATTGTATTTTATAATATTTATGTTAAGTTACCTCTGTGATTCTACACGGGTAAGACAGACTTCCTGTTCATTTACACAAAAATGTATTATTTTAACACCGATTCGGGACTGAAATTAATTTTCAGATAGAACACATGTGTTATTATAAAGCTATCGAATTAAGATATATTTCTCATACAGCATCATAAAAAAACATGTTATTTAAATCCCAAATAGGGCTATTTCCACACCGGAGCCTTTAATCGTTTCGCACAAGCCGTTTTTCATAATACCTTGAAAAAGTGGAACGATAAGCTTCCAGATCTCCACATTGAATCCGCGCCTGGTACATGTTACCAACCGCCAGAAGATGGTGGAGGAGACGGGAAACGAGAAGATGGTAGCTCATACGACCTCCAACTTGTCGACTTCTCTCGACGGTATATCAGATCGATAAGTCGAGAGAGTGCTTGTAACGAGGAAATGAATCTTATCCACCGAGTTTCAGCGGCGCGTGCTTTAAATCGTGTCTATCAGAGCTATACATACTAAAGTGAAACACACTTCAAGCACTTTAAATAAAGAAGATGCATAAGAAGGTAAAAAACTCCAAGGAAACAAACCAGGATTGAATGCAAGCATCCGTAAATATCAATTGACCGCGACGACTCGAGCATTTAATTCGCGGAGGGCAAATTATTGTTATTACCATTAAATGAAGAGCAATCAAGGCTGAAACAAAGGGTAATGCAATACGTGCTTCGTCGAGCGATACTCTCATTTTTTCATCGTATGCTAAACTCCCTCGCAGTGAGGCTATTTTTCAATTCAATGAGCTTACATTGTAACGCCTGAATCACTTACCAGTGACGTAGCGAATAATCGTCGGAGATAAACGATCACGCGACCAGTGAGATCTCCAAAGCTTCATAAATAGTTCTCAGAGACATTGCAACATTGTCGCTATTTCATGGATGAAGAAGTCGTTTCGGAATTATTTATGTCGGGAACGTTTCAAGCATTGGAAATGTTTCGCCATTCTTTTGTTGATTGTGGTTCGGAATTTCGGGATTTAAAGATTTTGTCGAACATAAGAGAAACATAAGAAACATAATTAGAGACATAAGAGTGTAAAATTTGGATTTTCCAGCTGCCCGCGGATGCAGGTTGATTCCACGGCTTTGTTACTTAATTGATAAAGGAAAAACGCATTTAGCTATATTTTTTACTTCGTCGCTCGCCAGCGCGGCCTGTCAGACGCACAGAAGCCATTTGTCGTGGCGCATGTGAAAATACGACGGAAATATTTCACTTTTCGTAGCGTTCTGACGACAGCGACGCGGTGCCACGTCACGAGGCATTCGTTTCAAAATACAGCCGAGCTCAGAGTAGCCTTAATAAATGTATGCGCATTTATAAAAGAAAGGGGACGCAAATATTCACGCACCTATACCGACGTTTTGGTCAATATGTTCCACGCGATCCATCAAAAGTAAAGTTTATTCACTTATTTCTCAAATGAGATCTCCAATTTTAAAAAACCATGCAAAATGAATTTTACTTCAGAATTATTTACTTTATTTTTCAATTTTACAACGAATTGAATAATTGCAGGGATAATTAATCTTCAGTTGACAGTATTAAAATACTTATCGATCTTTCGAAAACGTTTGCTGTCACAGTGAAATCATTAATATTTTTTTATCGTATTAACAAATCATGGGCGATTTAGAATCTGATTAGAAGTAATGAATAATGAATATTAATAGAAGAGGAAATGATAAACGAGCTGAAATCTTGAATAGAAAAGTACAAGGCACTGGTATGCTAATGTCTATCGAGTGAAAAATATTTAGTTTCGTCTCGTAGATTTAGTAGAGTGTGAACCAAACTCAATTTTTCATCCCCGGGCACAAATATTGATGCTCGAGTAAACGAAGGCGAAATTAATCGTTGCTTTTCCGATTATCAACGCCCGACGGGAAACGATACGAGAATCTCAAAAAATTGAGCGAAGTGATGCAAAATCAATTCAAATACTAAACTCAAAAATTCAATACTTTTCAAAAAATTCAATTCTTTCAATTTGCAATCATTCAGAAATGAAGAGAAACGTTTAAACCCGCGAAAAACGACTTTCTCGTGTCAAACGACAGGTCTGGCAATTTTTCATTGACTTTACTTTTTCGCTTCTTTTTTATTCGACTTCGGAACGAATATTAAGCTCGCAGTGCTTATTTTACGTCTCAAATGTTGATGAACACGTTTTAATGTGGGAAACGCGAATTTGTTGAGAATGAACGACAGTCAGATTTTCGGAAACGATTGGTGACTTGAAGGTGAATAAATAGACGGGTAAAATTCGTTAGAGCGTGCAATGCGTAGCGCACAGTTTGTGTCAATTAATTTTCACGTAGTTATAGCGCAGAGCCTAAAGTGCGCCAAAAATAGACAATTCTAACTTGTCTATTAATACAGAATCGTTACGCGCTCGCACTGGCAACGTCGAGCGTCGTTTTAACGAGCCTTGACTGATGAAATGTAACAATTTTTCATACGTATTCGCCGAATGGTAGAGTTTTGTAACGAGCGTCGGTTCGCCATGTCCGACGGCCGACGCTTCCGAGTCCGCTTCGCCATTGAGCCGCGTGCTCAATTTTCGAAAAACATTCTCTCCAAATTTTAGGAAAAAAAAGAAAAATACATGGAGTTTTTTTATTGTGAGCATTATTTTAATCAATGTTTTACTCGAAAGGGAGAAATCATAAATTTATGAACACTTTAATGATAATTATGAACTAGATGATAGCTAGTGTATAAATATTATAACTTATTTGAAAATTCGCGCAGATGGAAATTATTTTCAAATGTTGATTTTTGTAACTTTCGAAGGAAACTTTACTCTTTTGTAAGTTAGGTACAAAATCAAAACAATTTTTTCATATAAAAAAATTAAGGATCTACTTCTTCTAAAAATGGAAGAAATAATAAAATTCAAGTTTTTTAGACTCGTAAAATTTAAAGAAGGCGATGAAGACGAAATTTATGAAGCTTGTAAATAATAAACATAAAAATGTCCTCAAAACACCGTAAATAATAAATTAGGGTAAATTAAACTTAAATGTGAACGATCCACTTAAAAAAATGTTGAACGTAAAATTATTACACTGAATTACAGGGAATTATTTTCATTAACGATCCCTTGCAATTTAGAGAATTTAGTTGCAGATTTTTTAATCAGATTGTCCTTAAATTTGAATTCTCATACAGATTTTTATCCACTTTATCTCCTAAATTACAAGTTTTAAAATTTACGCACTACGCGCTCTTTGGCGGAAAAATAATCAAATTTTTATGCGTAAAGTTAGCAAAAGGATCATCACAATTTAATTTGAAATTAAAATCAGTTAACTACGAAAAATACGGAAGCACTTAGAATTCTGATATTAAAAATTTGTGCAATCTTATACTTGAAAATGTAAAATGTATCCCATTAACTTTATACTTTCATATTTTATAGAGAATATTTCAAGTAGCGGCTTAGTTACGAGCCCTCGAAATAAATAACAATTTGTAACAATTCGTGAAAGTTTGCAGAATTTACGACACACATCAAGAAATTAAACGCGGATTATTTCGACGGAGCATGAGAACTTGTAAGAACTCTTCTTTAGAAAGGAGCGACCCGAGCTTAATACACAAAAAGAAGATCGTAGATGTCAAACGATTATTTGCGGCCCGCAAAATGAAAAAATGGTCCATCGACAATAATGTGTAGTGAATTCTGTATACCACGTGTGCGTTATAAATCATTTGCGTGGCTCCTCTAATTATAAGTATGACTATCGCCGCTATCGCAAAGAAGCGTACATTGCCCGAAGCCTGTAACAGTGTTCCACGATAATCGTTATTCCTTTTTATCCTTCAACCACAGAAAGCAAAAAATCATAATCAAACGCTACCAAATGCATTCATAATGAAGACGTCAGTTCAAAAATCCATACGTGATTCGCGTTATACAACAAAAGACTTTAATTGGTGTTATTTCATATTCAATATTCAAAGTTTTAATGCTTTTTATACTAAATAGTATGAAAATTTTTCGAAGAAATTTGTTTGATGTGCAAAGTTTCTTATGTGGATTCGAAAATACTTTCCGTAAAATGGAATAAAATCACAAAACTTAACTTTTTAGCATAAATTTTCAGCAGTTTTTCCAGCTTATGAAATTTTTAAGTTTTATGAATTCATTCGGAAAAATTTTCTGCTGCTTGGTTAGAATAAACTTCCGAACAATTTTTCGAATAATTTTCGAATAATTTTGTACAGTGATAGATTGTGTCTTTATTAATAAACTATTGATATCTGCATTAAAAGGAAGCTTACGAACTATCCGCTATCGCCGGATTTCGGAAGCTGCATGATGATAAATAGCTCTCCTAAAATATATTGCTTCCCTCGCATTATCAGCGCGACGTACTTCATATCACTTTATTATCGATTCTTCACCTCCAATAGTTTAATTAATAATTAACCGCACAATCACTAATCACTCTTTCACTTTCGCTGTGTTTTGCAACGTCTTTCGAAAAAGCATTAAGACATTTCGGAGTTCATGTCTTATAGCACTATAGTGAATTATTAGCACTGAGCAAAACGAACGTTCAGCCTTCAGTAATTGCCTGATCGATCAGCAGCTTCAATCTTTACCTTTACACCATTGCCGACAATTATCTTGGCCGAATGTTCGCGAATTTTTGAATTTCTGTGAGAAAATGGCAAAAAGTGCACTATTGTTTTAAGCTTATGCATAGAAAAGCATTATGTTAAAGAAAGTTAAGTTACTTCTTATATTAATCAGTGAGTATCAACTTAAAATGATCAACATGGCGGCGCCATCACTTGAAGAATTTAAATGTTAACAATCTCTCAAGTAATGAATATTAGAGTCTCTAATGCATATTTTTGCAGTTCGGGAGACGGAACAAAGTAAGAACTCGTGAATAATTGGCATAGAAAAATGCATGAAAATGAAATTTTCTGGTTAAGAACAACAATGGACCGTTGCGTAATTCGCTATTGTTTTGTATAATTCGCTATTGAATTCAGAAGTTTCCGGATCAAAAAGAAGAGGACTTTCCGCCCTCGCTCTGCACTTGCAACTGACTCAGGTATCTTCGTTTGATCCAGTTGAACCCTTGAGGATCTAAAGTGACCTTGAAACTCGCAATTTGCGTATTGGACGGACCTTGGTCAATGGGAAGCAAGCCTTTTGCCCTGGTAGTAAATCAAGACAGAAATAGCAACACTTTGATGGAGACTGGTATTAAGGGTTTTGCAAGAGGAAAAGATAGAGCTGAACCGACCGACGGATAGAAAACGGTTCAACAGTTCGGCTCCATTACGAAGATCTCCTCAGGGAAGCCGCAGTGCGAATTTCGAGGTCGTGCAGGTATCGAGCTGCATTTGTTTTGCATAACATAACCCGTATAATGCGAAAACCGGGTTAGGTGCAGGTTTCAGGGAGGAAAGGCTTTCAGAAGAGATTTCGCAGGTCTGAGGTGAAGAAGAGGCTGGAGGCTTCAATTCGCTCTGCTTCAGTTATCGACAGTGGCGAAGGGCGCCGGAACTCTTTGAGAGAGAACCGCGGTTTGCGGATGTGGCCTGCTCTACATTTTCAACGATTTATGGAGGATCTTGGGACTTTTGTTCAGGTGATCCTTTACAGGACAATGAGATTGTTTGATATGCTCTTCCAGGGGGTCAATCGTGATTTTTCTGTTTTCCCATTTTTTCATTTTGTGCTTAAATTATCGCAGGGTAACATGATTGACGTTTTAGATATCAGCGATGAGATTCCAAGCACGTTGTTGAAGAGTTTATTTTCCTATCTTAAAAAAGTGGTGTAACGAAATGTCTCGAAAATCCCGCATACATTGTTGATGCAAACCTGATTGGCTTTTGAATAACTTGAAGTTGAAAAATCATATGTGGTATAGGGATTCTTTTGAATTCCATCAATTAAATTACCTGACAAACTTTAAAATCCTTTAAATCCCATAAAATATTTTTAAACTCATAAAAATCTGTTGAAATCCTTTAAATCTCGTGAAAATTTCTTAAATTTCATAGAAATTTCTTGACATTCCTCAAAATGCTACCATAACAGATAAAATCCCTTTGCATCCTTTAAAATCCATTAAAATTATAAGAAATCTCATCAAATTCCATGAAATCCTTTAAAAATTTCACAAAATCTTCTAAACGTCACAAAAATTTCTTAAATTCTCTCAAAATTCTTCGAAATTCGACGACATCATTTATAATTTTATTTTAAAATCCTTTAAAATTCCTCGAAACTGTACGAAATTAAAAATCCCTTAAAATTATACGAAATCTTTTAAAAATCCTTAAAATCTTTTATATTTCGTAAAAATCATTTTAAAATCGTTAAAATCCCTCAAACTTCCTAGAAATCTTTTGAAACCTCTTAAAATTCCTCGAAATTTCAAGACAAGATTTAAAATCCCTTAAAATCTCTGACAAACTTTAAAATCCTTTAAATCCCATAAGATATTTTAAAAGTCATAAAAATCTCTTGAAATCCGTTCAAATTTGTGAAAATCT
>JAUESH010000008.1:5842926-5861144 GCA_032275165.1 Synergus magnus | reverse complement strand
TTTTTACCTGAATCCGCGCTGCGATTATTTGCACTCAAGACCCGAGATGTGCAAATAATCGGTGGATGAGTGTAATTGAAAATAGATATAATCACTGACCATTTCCAATATAATTTAAAGTTTATCTTCACCTGCATTTCAGTCGCGGAACAGAACATCCGCAACATCTACGATCAATCACTGTACCGACAATCAGTATCCAGCAGTGTGAAGATTTATACAGAGGTCTTTTCCCGATCACAAATGCTGATATTTGCACTCTTGATCAAACTGGGCAACAATACTGCACAGTGAATGATGCCGGTGCTCCTTTAGTTGTTAAGGTGAATCGTGTGCCTTATTTAGTTGGGATTCACCTTTGGAATGGAGGAGTTGTAGGTCGCGTTAATCCTGATGTTTTTATAAACTTGCAAGATCATAGGTACAAGACTTGGATTGCGGAAAATTTGCGCATCATGGAATCAAATATACATAACCTAAATCCACATATCCATGGATAAACACTATATACATGGTTCTCGAATTTCTCAATTCAGTGCAAAAATTAAAAAAAAAAATAAGAAATAACATCGTAAAATAAATATCTATCTAAAATTTACGAAGTATGAATTGTTGAATGTATGCATATTAAATAAACGTATTGATGGCGCTTAACTGTCTAAAAATTTTGCTCTCTAATTGTATGTTACACATATCATTTATACGGTTTTTTAGAATCGAAGCACAATTATTTTGCACTTTAAATAACATTAGACCGTATCAGTGTGGCCAGATTTGCCCAACAGAAATATCGTACGAGGCTCTCAAAATTATCGTACAATTATCGTACGCCGATAAATAAAAATTTTCTCTTTACGCATACATCCAAAACCCTTGTTTGCCCACCGTTTACAGACATCGAAAATGGCCGATTCCGCCACTGCACGCGAAAGCAATGAGCAAAATCCCCACCATCGATGAGCAAAACGCTGTCACCGGTTGCCAAAATGATCTCCACGGTTACCAAAACGTTTTGGCAACCGCTGGCCATCTAGCGTTGTAAATGGTAAATCTGTTTTGGCCACCACTGCCCATCTAGCGTCGTAACCGATTACTATTTCGATGTCTATCGGCCATTTTCGATGTCTGTAAACGGTGGGAAACTTGGGTTTTGCATGTATTTGTAAAGAAAACTATGGTTCGATACGAGATGCCAAACGGGTGATTTGGTCACTGCTTGTGGGAAGGAGCGTCGTGAACCCGAGGTTCGGTTTCGGCTCACTACGCCTCGCCTCGGGTTCACGCGGCGTCTTCACACTCGCAGTGACCAAAACGCCAGTTTGGCATAGAAAAATTGGAATTTTAAAAAAATCCCCGAAGATTGTTGTTCTAAACACCTGGTGCGCGACCTGGTGCACCCGGATACACTCTGGTCATTAGTTCGGCCGTTGGTGAGTTTTAAATGTCAAATTTTGATAGCGTGGGCTAAGAATGGGAAACGGACACGAGCAAGGCTTCTGCCACGCTTTTCACAGTTATAACTCATGCTTAAGCCACGCTTAAGCCACACAAACTTTTTTTCACGCTGGAAGCTATTAAACAATGAGTTTGTTTGTTATTTGCAAACATTACAAATAACGTTAGAGTATAAAAGACAAACACTTGAAGTCTTCAAAATGTATAATCTCATCATCTGAAGTGTGTGAACACATAAAATGTCGGCGAAAACATATTTGAATTTTCTAATTCTTTGTGTCGTTTTGTGCCAAGGAGTTATTGGGACACTTTCGGAAGAGGATATCGGTAGCTATAATTATATTTTCAATAAATCTGCATCTGGAATAAATACTAATAGGAAAAGAAAACACTACTCAGATATTTTATCAAATTGCAGATGAATCATCTGAACTTCTCGTCCGCCAAAAACGTGTAATTAATGTCGCGCCGGATGGAGACCAAAAAGTACTAATTAAAGATGTTCCCTACATTGTAATTATTAAACTATATAGAAGTTTAAATTACTGCGCAGGTTCTATACTGACGAATTACATTGTCATCACTGCTGCTAAGTGCGTTCAGGAAGAAATAGAAAAGTACAGACTTTACGCCGGTACTGCACGACTAGTAGTAAGTGGTCGTTATAGCGTTCACAAACTGATAGAGAAACGAGTGCACATCGGTTATCATCCCTATAGAATGGCGGATGGTATTGCTTTGCTCACTGTTGATCAACCTTTCGTCTATTCCTTAAACACTCGAAACATAGAATTTTATGAAGGACATATACAGGCCGGAACACTTGCTACTGTTAGTGGATGGGGATGTACTGATGAGGCTAAGTACGTTATCAATAATATATTAAATATATGAAATGAATTTCATTGACGGCGGATAATCAAATGTTCATTTTCTCCCTGATTTCAGTCAGGGAACGGCACATCCCGACTATCTACGATCAATCACTGTACCGATAATTGATCACCAGCGATGTGCAAATATATATCATCGTCAATTTGCAATTGCAGAAACTGATATCTGCACTCTTGATCCATCTGGATTACAATATTGTGGCGTTCATGATGCCGGTGCGCCTTTAGTTATTAAACAGGATTTTCTGGATCATTTGGCTGGGATTCACCTTTGGAATGGAGGAGTTATAGGTCAGAATAATCCTGACGTTTATGTCAACTTGCAATATCCTGTTTACAAGACTTGGATCAGGGAGACCACTTTGGACATTGAAAGACGTTTATATCACCACGATTATCGACACTTACCTCATAATATACATAATCCATCAAATCCACACTTTCGTCATTCAACGAATACACATTAAAAAACTAGATATAAAGATTTATGTCTTGAAAATGGAATGTAAACGTTTAAATTTGTTTTAAAGTCATGAAATTTTACTTTCGAATATCGTTCTGTTCAATGTAAAAATTTTGATAATAGGGACAAACATCGTCATCCCTTAATCTATTCTGTAAAGATATAATGCGTAAGATAACAAATAATTATTTCGGTGAAAATTTGCTGAGCAGCAATTTTTTTTCATAGAGATAATATTCTAGAGGTCATAACAAAAACAAATGATTATATTATTATATTATTACATGTAAAACTAACAATTGATAGGAATTTAATAGATTTAATAAATCCTTTTATTGTATTTATTGCTTAAAATGACATAAAATCCCATAAAATATAATTAAATCATTTAAAATTATTTAAAATCCAACAAAATATGTATCGTTAAATTCCCGAAATTACTTAAAATGCCAATAACTCTCATTAAAACCATTAAAATTCCTTTAAAATTTATAATATCCCAATAAATTTAATAAAATGACCTAGAATTACTGAAAATTTCTTGCAGTATTTTAAACAATTCCACGCGTCCATCGGACGTAATATTCGGAAATATGGCGAACGAATATAAGAAGTACTGAAACTTTCCTGTATTTTTTCAACTCTCCTTAAATATTCTCTTTCAAAATATTCTTAAATCCTTCAAAATACCATTAAATTTCTTCAAATACTTAGCAATTCCATAAAACACCTTGAAATGCCGTAAAATCCCTCAAAATTCCTGAAATATTTTTAACGTTTGATATGATCAAATATACTTATACCTTAAAGCTGAAAAAAATATAATATTGCTGGTATATCATATTATATTATACTCTTATTCTTGATTTCTACTGTTATAAAGTGTAGCTTACAACAACACAACCTGAAGAATAATTGAAATAAAAAACAGTCTAAATGCTCTGAAATATACAACTTTATTTGCGAGAAATGAAAATTCTATTTCACACATACGACAGATCGAGGTTTGTAATTATAACATGATTTTAAGAAAACGTATACATCCAACATAAAGTTTAATAATAAAGTGTAATAATATTGTTAGTTTTTTTAGTGTGCTTGTACTTCAAGGCTGTGTATATTTTCCAGGATCCAATTCTTGTAAATAGGATTTTGCAGATTTATAAAAACATGAGGATTATGGTGACCTGAAATTCTTCCATTAAAAAGGTGAACCCCAACCAACTGACTCATAAAACCCACTTTAATAATTACAGGAGCACCGACATCACCAACGCCACAGTATCTTTCTCCAGTTGGATCAAGAGTGCAAATATCAAGTTCTGAAATCACAAAATGACGTTGGTATAAAGCTGCACACACGTGGTTACTGATTATTGGTACAGTGATTGATCGCAGATGATCGGGATATGCCGTTCCGGGACTGAAATCAGAGAGAAGATAAACCTTAGATTATCCATTGTCTGTGAAATACGTTTCGTGTATTCATTATATTATTGATAACTTACTTTCCTATAGGATTACATCCCCATCCACTAACAGTAGCAAGTGTTCCTGGATGAATATTTCCTTCATAAAATTCTATATTTTTAGTATTTGAAGAAAAGACGAAAGGTGGATTAACAGTGATCAAAGCAACACCATCAGCAGGTCTATACGGATGATTTCCGAAGAATGGCCTTTTGTCTGTTACGTTGTGAGCTTTATAACGACCAGTTAATGTCATTCGTGCTGTGCCAGAGTAAACTCTGTACCTTGTTACGTCAAGCTCAACGCACTTAGCAACAGTGAGGACAATATGCTGCGTCAGTATGACACCTACGCAAATATTGTGACTTCTAGCTTCTTTAATAAACACAATGTAAGGAACATTTCTAATCTGCTCTTTTATGTCTCCACCCGGCGCGCTATTAATTACACGTTTTTGGCGGACGAGAATTTCCGATAATTCGTCTGTAATTTGATGAAATGTCTGAGTAGTCTTTTCTTTATCTATCAGTATATCTTTCCAGATATAGATTTATACAAATTATTATTATAGTTACCAATATCCTTTTCTGAAAGTGTACCAATAATTCCTTGGTACAAAACGCAGAAAAGAACGAGAAGATTCCAATATGTTTTTGCCGACATTTTATGTGATTGAATTCCACAGTTCAGGTGATGAAATTTTACTTTTTAATCTATGAGAAGTTTTTGTCTTTTATACGCTAGATTTATTTGCAATACTTTATGATTTAGTATCCTATAGCTTATTTTCAAATAAATGAATTCATAAACACAGAGGCGAAAATATAATCGAACGTGTTGAATTTTACAGTATGTAGATATACTATATCACTTCCTTGCTCAATGTTTAATATACATTAAATGATATAGAAATATTTGCATTGACTTAATTGGTTTTGTGTTTTGTAACTTGATTTGAAATAAATAGTTTCGTAATGGTTTAAAGCGTAGGCGAAAGTATAGAATTTTATAATACAAATGTAAATAACTAACATTTCTGTCCTCAAGAAATTTGGATTTATTATATGTAATGTTGTCCCGAGTGTTGCGCAAATATGAAAATAACTGTCATATAGAAGATAAGTGTTAATTATTCTAAAATATTAATTATATCGAAAATCTGATTTTTCATTCTGATGAAATAAATTGTGTCAAATATATAATGAAAGAAGATTAGTGTTAAATCTCTTAAAATTACTTAGCGTCTCAATAAATCATCTTAGATCACTTAGAATTCCTGAAATTGCAATGAAATATTCAACTTTATTTGATAAAAATACATATTTTATTTCGCACATACATCATATCGAAATTCGAAACAATAACAGGTTTTTAAGAAAGTTATGCTTCCAACATAAGATGCAATAATATTTAATTTTTTTGGTCAATATGTGGTTGATGAAGGTCAATTGCACCAACCCCCCCCCCCCTCCACTAATAATTCGAAACTCCATGAGGTACATTGTGTACATGGTGTAGATTTTGTTGATTATGAGGGTTATTTAAATGTGCTTCAAGATCGAGTATGTTTTCTCTGATCCAAGTCTTGTAAATGGGATGTGTCAAGTTTACAAATATATCAGGATTAGCGCGACCTACTACTGCTCCGTTCCAAAGATGTAACCCAACCAACTTATGCGCATTACCCACTGTAATAACTAAAGGAGCACCGGCATCATTAACGCCACAGTATCGATAGCCAGTTGCATCAAGAGTGCAAATATCAATATCTGATATCGCGAAATTACGAAGGTAAAACGTTATACAATCATCGGTGGTGATTATTGGTACTGTAATTGATCGTAGACGATCGGGATATGCTGTTCCGGGACTGAAATCAGAGGCAAGATAAACCTTAGATTATCCATTGTCAATTAAATACATTTCGTGTGTTTAATATATTATTGAAAACTTACTGTCCAGTAGGATTACATCCCCATCCAGCAACAATACCATGAGTATATGGCTGTATATGTCCTTCATACAAATGTATGTTATTAGTATTCATAGAATTAAAGATAAAAGGTGGAGTAACAGTGATCAAAGCAATACCATCATCTTTTCTAAACAGATGATTTCCGCGGATTATTCTTCTATCTGTTATGTTATGAACTACAGGATGACCATGACTTGAAACTTGTGAAGTGCCAGAGTAAACTCTGTACCCTCTTACGTCAAACTCAACACATTTAGCAACAGTAAGAACAGTACGCATCGTCAGTATAACACCTGCGCAAAAATCATTAATCCTAAATCGTTTAACAGCTACAACATACGGAAAATTCTTGATCCGCTCTCTTATGTCTCCACCCGGCTCTCTATTAATTACACGTTTTTGGCGGACGAGAAGTTCCGATGATTCGTCTGCAATTTGATGAAATATCTGAGTAGCCTTTTCTTTATCTATCAGTATATCATTTCAGATATAGATTTATAAAAATTATTATTATAGTTACCTATATCCTTTTCTGAAAGTGTACCAATAATTCCTTGGCACAAAACGCAGAAAAGAACGAGAAGATTCCAATATGTGTTTGCCGACATTTTATGTCATTGAATTACACAGTTCAGGTGATGAAATTTTACTTTTTAGTCTATGAGAAGTTTTTGTCTTTTATACGCTAACTTTATTTGCAATACTTTATGATTTAGTATCCTATATCTTACTCTCAAATAAATGATTTCGTAATCATAGCGACGAAAGCATACACGCACGAGCGCATGAATATCCCAAATTTCAATTGACATAAATTTTATTGAAGTTAAAATGAAGTTACCTAAAAACTATTGAACATAATTTTTATTAATCCTAATTTTTATTTAGTCTAATTTCTATTCACCCGAATAAGCATTTGATATAAATTTTATGTACCCGAATTATTATTGTACATAATTTTCGTTTGTCAGAATTTTCCTTTGCCATAATTTTTAAATACCCTAATTTTCACTTAACCTAAATTTTATTTTTTCGAAATTCCATTTATCATAATTTTTATTTACCCTAAATTTCATTCAAACTAATTTTAAATTACCCGAAATTCGATGCGCCATAAATTGCATGTCAACTAATTGAACAGTCATCGTCACATATGCCTTGACATTTTATCCACTTGAAAATTACCCGTATCAAATCTTCTCTTCTGTTTTTTCTGTGTAGGGATATTTAAATGTGCTTCAAGACTGTGTATGGTTTCCGCAATCCAAGTCTTGTATCTGGGATATTGCAATTTTACAAAAACATCAGGATTACTCCGACCTACAACTCCTCCATTCCAAAGGTGAACGCCAACCAACTGGTTCACATGACCAATTTTGATAACTAAAGGAGCACCGGTATCACTATCGCCACAGTATTGATGATCAGTTGCATCAAGAGTGCAAATATCACTTTCTGTAATCGGAAAAGTATGAAAGTATAACATTGTACAATCATAGTTGCTGATTATTGGTACAGTAATTGATCGCAGATGATTGGGATGTGCTGTTCCGGGACTGAAATCAGAGGCAAGATAAACCTTAGATTATCCATTGTCAATGAAATACATTTCATGTGTTCAATATATTATTGAAAACTTACTGATTTCCAGTAGGATTACATCCCCATCCAGAAATAGTACAATTTAATCCAGGCTGTATATGTCCTTCATACAATCCTATGTTATGTGTATCATTAGAATAAGTAAAAGGTGGATTAACAGTGATCAAAGCAATACCATCAGATCTAACCGGATGATCAATATAGATTATTCTTTTGTCTATTACTGTATGACGTACAGGACGACTACCAATTGATATTTGTGCAGTTCCAGAGTAAACTCTGTACTTCGCTACTTCAAACTTAACACACTTAGCAGCAGTGAGGACAATGTGTTGCGTCAGTATAACACCTACGCAAATATGGGGACCTACAGATTGTTTAATAGACACAACGTAAGGAACATTTTGAATCTGCTCTCTTATGTCTCCATCTTGCACGCGATTAATTACACGTTTTTGTCGCGCGAGAATTTCCGATGATTCGTCTGCAATTTGATGAAATACCTGAGTAATTTTTTTCTTTATCTATCAGTATATCATTGCAGATATAGATTTATAAAAATTATTATTATAGTTACCAATATCCTTTTCTGAAAGTGTACCAATAATTCCTTGGCACAAAACGCAGAAAAGTACGAGAAGATTCCAATATGTTTTTGCCGACATTTTACATAATTGAATTACACAATTCAGGTGATGAAACTTCACTTTTTGTAGTCTATGAATAGTTTTTTTTTATATACGCTAGCCTTATTTACAATATTTTATGGCTTAGTATTTCAAAGTTTTCTTTCAAATAAATGATTTCGTAATCATGGAGACGAAAGCATACACGAATGTGCCCAATTTTATAGTATGTGTAGATATATGGTATCAATTCTTTGCTGTATAGGAGATAAGCGACATAAATGTACTTTCGTACACTATCAAACCATCTCTAGGTTATTTTTTAAGCACGTAGACAATATTATTCTTCAACGAAATTTATTTATCTCATTCTGATCAAATAAATTATATCAAATATACTGAACCAAACGACAATTTGTCATTTCAAGCGATCCTAATGAGAATTGCAATTATTATTCAGTTTTGGATATCATATGACTGTAAAGTTATATTCACAACGAGTTTTTGAATATTTTTAATATTAAAAACTATTTGAAACTTTAAATTCCTTAAATTTCATTAAATTCCTTTCCTTATTATATTTTATTCTTTTATTTTATGCCACTATTATTAATTTCTAGTGTAATAAAATGTATCAAACAACAACAAAATCACAAAAATAATTGAAATAAAAAATAATCTAAATTCTCTGAAATATTCAACTTTATTTTTTAGAAATGCACATTTTATTTCGCACATACAAAAGATCGAAATTCGATTTTATGTAAATTTTATTGATGGTTATGGTTACGGTTACGGTAAATTAAATGTGCTTCAAGACTGAGTATGCTTTCCGCGATCCAAGCCTTGTATATGGGATATTGCAAGTTTACAAATACATCAGGATTACTCCGACCTATAACTGCTCCATTCCAAAGGTGAATGCCAACCAACTTATTTCTATCACCCACTTTAATTACTAAAGGAGCACCGGCATCGTTAACGCCACAGTATTGATGTCCAGTAGCATCATGAGTGCAAATATCACTTTCTGTAATCGGTAAAGTATGAAAGTATAACATTGTACAATCATAGTTGCTGATTATTGGTACAGTAATTGATCGCAGATGATTGGGATGTGCTGTTCCGGGACTGAAATCAGAGGCAAGATAAACCTTATATTATCCATTGTCAATGAAATACATTTCACGTGTTCAATATATTATTGAAAACTTACTGTCCATGTCCGTTAGGATTACATCCCCATCCAGAAACAATGCCATTTAATCCAGGCTGTATATCTCCTTCATACAATCTTATGCTTTGAGTATTTATAGAATAGATAAAAGGTGGAGTAACAGTGATCAAAGCAATACCATCAGTAGATCTATGTGGATGATCATTGAAGATTACTCTTTTGTCTGTGCCGTTATGAATTATAGGATGACCACCTCTTGTTATTTGTGAATTTCCAGAGTAAACTCTGTACGCTTCTATGGCTCCAAACTCAACACACTTAGCAACGGTGAGGACAATATGCTGCGTCAGTATAACACCTACGCAAAAATCCTCATCTCTGTATCGTTTAACAGTTACAACGAAAGGAAAATCCCTAATCCGCTCTTTTACGTCTCTACCCGGCAAGAGATTAATTACACGTTTTTGGCGGACGAGAAGTTCCGATGATTCGTCTGCAATTTGAAAAAATAGGTGATTAGTGTTTTCTTTATTTGCCAGTATATCATTCCAGATATAGGTTTATCGAAAATGTAATTATAGTTACCAATATCCTTTTCTGAAAGTGTACCAATAATTCCTTGGCACAAAACGCAGAAAACAACGAGAAGATTCCAATATGTTTTTGCCGACATTTTATGTCATTGAATTACACAGTTCAGGTGATGAAATTA
This sequence comes from Synergus magnus, assembly GCA_032275165.1. Classification (NCBI taxonomy): domain Eukaryota; kingdom Metazoa; phylum Arthropoda; class Insecta; order Hymenoptera; family Cynipidae; genus Synergus; species Synergus magnus. Next base: position 5,850,771 of record JAUESH010000008.1, on the reverse strand, counting down.
TATCTTTTTAGTTTCTGAGTAGTATTTGTCTTTTATACGCTAACTTTATTTACACTACTTTATGGCTTAGTATCTTATAGCTTGCTTTCAAATAAATGATTTCGTAAACGTAGAGATGAAAGCATACGCGAACGGACCAAATTTTATAGTATGTAGATATGGAGCATTCCATGCCAAATCGACCACTTTTGACCCCGACCCTTTCGATTGGGCTGAAATTTTTTTTATCTTTTTCTACCCTATCGAAAACATTTTTCAGGTAACTTACTAACTTAACCTTAACTTATATACATAGTACGCACACATAAACATATTTCTTATGTAGTAATTGGTGAAAATGTTTGCACTTTGAGAAACGGCATGGTGCTTAGCGGGAAACACGAAATCAATTCGGCTAACCTTGGAAGATTGTCTGTCGGAGCTATTCGGATTTTTTGACATCGAGAGTTGCAGTTTCCTCAACAGAAGCTTACAATTTCTGTTAGCGTCTGTATTAATTTGTAGAATATTTGTATCAACATATGTAACTCAAACTATTAATTTCTGTAATTGCTTTTATATTATTTAATAATATCACTATCAATTTTTATTATTCTGCGTTTTAATACATAAAATATCAATCTTTGCTATTGAATATACCAATTCTTGTTCTCAAAGATATTAAGTTTTCATATTTTGATTGTAAAGTTTCGTAAGTATGCTAATAATAATTTGTATATTTATACGATTTTCCGAAATCGTAATCGACTATATCAATTATGAATATTGAAATAGCAAGTATTGTATAAAAAACTTTGGCATTTTCCGCAAATTCTCAGAATTTTTCAGTGGGGTTTTTTCGTTTTCTATTTTTCTCTTTCAATTAAGAAAAAAATCTTTAACAGATTATTTTTCATAACACTACTCTGAAATTTTTTTAGAATGTACAGAAAACCTTAAAATTTGGAAGTATCTAATAATAATAATAATAATAATAATAATAATAATTAAAAGTGGTTGTCATCGAAAATTTTCAATTTTTTTCGAAAAAAAATACGTCGCTTTTTTTTGTTTGCATACCCGAAAAACACAGTTTATTAAATATTTTTGTGCACAGTAGATATTAATACAATATAACTTTAGTTCTTTACACGTTTAAATAATTTATTTTAAAAATTCGAACGAATTTCATCCCAAATTAGCTGCTTCAAAAGGCATCTTATAAGCTAACCTAGCCAATTGTATTTTACATTTTTACTGTGTGCGGTTTCGGCCAATTTTTTCATACATATTTTGGGGTAACGCGTGTCATCCATGTCATACATACATATTTAATTTTTTTAGTGAGTATTTGGTTGATGAGGTAGATTGTGTAGATGGCGTAGATTTTCTTGATTATGTAGATTATTGGGTAAGTGTTGGTTCTGCTTAGGGTTATTTAAATGTTCTTCAAGATCGAGTATGGTTTTCCTAATCCAAGTCTTGTATCTAGAATTTTGCAAGTTTACAAAAACATCAGGATTACTTCCACCTAAAACTTTTCCTTTCCAAAGGTAAACTCCAACCAACTGATTCGCACCACCCACTTTAATTACTAAAGGTGCACCAGTATCACCAACGCTACAGTATTGGGATCCAGTTGTATCAAGGGTGCAAATATCTCTTTTTGAAATTGCAAAAGAATCTAGGTACAAAATTGCACAATCTTGGTAGTTGATTATTGGTACAGTGATTGATCGCAAAAAATCCGGATATGCCGTTCCAGGACTGAAATCAAGGAGTGGATGAACATTAGATTATTTATTGTCACTAAAATGCGTTTCATCTGGTTTAATATATTGTTGATAACTTACTGTCCTTTAGCATTACATCCCCATCCAATAATAGTACCAAGTGCTCCTGGCTTTATATATCCTTCATAAATTTGTATGTTTTTAGTATTTAAAGAATAGACGAAGGGTGGATACACAGTGATCAAAGCAATACCATCTTCAGGTCTATACGGATGAATATCGACCAATATTCTTTTTTCTGTTACATAATGAGTTACATAACGACCATTTAATGATGCTCGTGCAGTGCCAGAGTAAACTCTGTAATTCTCTGCTGTTTCAATCTCAACACACTCAGCAACAGTGAGGGCAATGAGATTCGTCAGAATAACACCTACGCAGTGAACAGGAGCTCTATATGATTTAATAGATACAACGTAAGCAAAATTTTTAATCTGCTCTGGTTTGTCTTCACCCGGCCGCATATTAATTACACGTTTTTTGCGGACGAGAATATCCGATGATTCGTCTGTAATTTGATAAAATATTTGAGTTGTGTTTTCTTTATCTATTAGTATATTATTCATATATAAATTTGCAGAAAATATATCATCATAGGTACTGAGGCGAGTAATTCAGTGTTCGCGCGAATAATGAGTATGAAGGGTTATAGATAGACTGTGACGCGAAATTAGCAGTCTATCATTAGATCCTCATAACGTCTCCTAAGTTAGAGAACTTAAGAGAATTAAAAAAGGATCTATATTTCGACTCGGGATCTCCTAGAACGACAGGGTTGCCCTCCAAATGAAAATAGCCGTAACTGCAATTCGGATAAGTTACCTGTCACTTTTTCGTATCTACAATAAAAATCATAAAAGCTCTTCTTTCTAGTTAGGGTTATAAACATGCGTTTTGAAGAGCGATATGCGTAATAAATGTTATGAACCTAACTAGAAAGAAGAGCTTTTAGGAATTTTATTTTAGATACGAAAAAGTGACAGATGACTTATCGGAACTGCAGTTACGGCTATTTTCATTTATAGGGCAGAGGGGAGATTGACTTCTTCGAGCAAGTGGAGAAATTCCAATTTGGTTAGACCGCTGTTTAGGGTGCCAAGAATCTTTTGTGCCCAAAGGATTTTGTTTTTGGGCCATTTTGGACTATTCAACGGCGAATGGACATTCAACTGCCTAATCTACCTGCACGGAGAGAAAAGATATGGTTGGGCCAACCATGAAAATGGAAAAATATGGGGCAACCATATCTATGGTTGTTGCAGCCAAAATTTGATCAGCGCAACCAAAAAGATGGTTAAGCTAAGCAACTCAATGGTTGCGCTGACCAAACTTTGGCTGCAGCAACCATGGATATGGTTGCCCCATATTTTTCCATTTTCATGGTTGGCCCAACCATATCTTTCTCTCCGTGTGTTCATACTCGTCACCTAATGCGAATATTCTTTCAGGGAATTTTGATTTAAATAAGTCTGATTATTTTATTAGATATTTGATATTTGATCTCTAATGTAGTGATTTTGATAATGCATTATATTTCTGAGCTCTAATTCTCTCTGAGAAGCTCTTTTAAAATTAATCAGTAGTAAAGTTGAACTACCGTTACGACTTTTTAGCAGGGGCGGATTCAGGTAAGGGTTTCGGGTGGGTGCCACCAGAGCTGGTTGGGAACATCGCCAAAAAAAGGTCATGAAAAAAATCTTTGAACAATGTAAGTCTGGGTTTTTGTAGGGGGGGGGGGGTGATGACTCCCTGGCACCCCCTTGGATCCGCGCCTGCTTTTTAGGAGATTTATTACCGTATTTGTCACATTTCTGGGTGTTTACGTAATCTGTTTGTTTTTAAGGCTATTAAATTTCAAAAGACTCGCTGTCATAACTGATTTAAATATCACAATAAATTTCTTGCGTATTTCGCAATCTTTTATTATTTTATCTTGATTTTCCCCTTCTTCGGTGTATTGTTGTAACTGAATAATTTATGAATACATGATATTTCGATATAAGAAAACGTATGCTTCTTCATTGCCTCAACCATGCAGCTTATCAACCTCTGTATCTTTGGCACATATTTGTATAAATTGTCATATTAAAATGCTAAGATTTATTTTTCAATAGTAAAGGGTTTCCTCAAATAATTTCAATAAATGTAACTAGCCAAAAACTCTAGGTTACATTACCGACATCCTTTTCCGAAAGTGTTCCAATAATTCCTTGGCACAGAACACTGCAAAGAATTAGAAGATTCAAATATATTTTCGCCGACATTTTATATGTTAAAGCATACACTGCGAGCCATGAAATTGTACTTTTTTATCTTTTGGGTAATGTTTGTCTTTTATAGTCTAACTTTATTTACAATGTTTAATGACTCATTTTTCGATAGCTTCAGTGAAAATAAATTTGTTCGTAAATATTGAGGTAGAATAAACGAATCTCCTTAATTTTGTAGGAAATTTGAAATGCTGTGTTATAATTCATCTTGAGGGTTATATAAATGGAGCATTCCATGTCAAATCGACCACTTTTGACCTCGACCCCTTTCGATTTGGCTAACCTAACCCAAAAAAAGTTATGGATTTTTCAAAAAATGTCTTTTTTTTCAAATGGCCGTAACTTTTTCAGAAATTGACTTATCGGGACGTTTTTTCTTCAAAATTTTTGTTTTTAAATGCATTTTTCAGAAAAAAAATTATAAAAATAATACAGATCCATCTTCAACAATTTTTTTTTAATTTACGGAAAAAACGGGAATTTCGAGATGATTGTCATTTTTAATATTTTTCTTTTTTTCAATTGAAAAAGAAAAATAGAAAACGAAAAAATCCCACTCTGAAAATTTCAGAGAATTTGCGGAAAACGTCAAAGTTTGTTATGAAAAAAAGAAAAAAAAATTAAAAATGACTATCTTCTAGAAATTTCCGTTTTTTTCTGAAAATTTCAAAAAAAATAATGTTGAAGTTGGATCTGTATAATTTTTACAAATTTTTTTCTGAAAAGTGCATTTAAAAACGAAAAATTAAAAAAAAACACGTCCCGATAAGTTAATTTTTGAAAAACCCATGACTTTTTTTGTGTTTGGTAAAAAAATTTGAAAAAAATCTGAAAAAATTTTTCGATAGGGTAGAAAAAGATAAAAAAATTGCAGCCAAATCGAAAGGGGTCGGAGTCAGAAGTGGTTGATTTGGCATGGAATGCCCCAAATATAGGAAATAACTGACAAAAATTGATAAGCGATTTCAAGTATTATTTGTGTTCATTGTAAAATAATCTCTAAGCAGGTTATTTTTTTAAGCACATGGACTGTAGGTACATATCCAAAAATATCTTCAATTCTCATCAGAATTCATATTCCTTAGAATATATTCAGATCTTTCCGAAGGTAAAGAAAGATCATTTTTCCTCCAGGATGTAAAACAAGGTGCTCACATTCGAGGCCACTTAGAGTCGCCCTATCTCTCAAAAATCGTTCCTTTAACGCTTCTGGTAAGTATATCTTGGCCCTTTTCACATCAGTTTCGGCGTCAGCGATTCCTGGTAGAGTGACATCTTTTAAAAATGTGACGAACCGCGAGAAGAAAAACTTAGGGAAGAGGAAAGGATCGGTTGCGTGTTTGTCTTTGAATCGAAGGTTCCTTGTCAGCTTCGTGAGATTCAAAATGGGGTCCTTCAGGGAACGGAAAATGGAAGACGTGGCAGCTGGGCCGGCTGCCTGGGCGTCACGCACTCGTCGAATCGAAAAAACCGATCGCTGACATTTGATGGATTGTGAGATGGTGGAACTGTGGAAGGGGGTCTTGTTTTTCCATGGTGCTGGTTCGACTCTTCGTCTATCTCCCGTTGTGCCTAGTCCAAGAACAAAGACATCAACTTGATGGATTCCCATGAACTTAACCGACTACGAACGTTCATCGCCAGACGAAACACTCCTCTTGTTTTCCTTCACCCTTCTTCCTCTCAAAGGAATCCATTATTATCTGCCATTCCTCCCAAGCTTTTAGTTTTAAGCAATCCTCAGAAATCGGTCACTTGTCTTACTTTTACATTTTAATTAACGATAATTGAGAAGTCAGATCTGTTCCCCCCAATTTTTTTTAAAATTCTTATGTAATCCCCTGAAATCCCTTAAACTTTTTTGAAATCCCGTAAAATCTTTTGATAATCTTCAACTATCTGAGCTATTTTCAAATTCATACAATTTAAAGCTTTTTCACTCAAAATAAATGAATTTTTTCACTTCTTGATTTTGACTACACGCTTTGAAATCCAAAATTTTAGTCCCTGATCTATAAAGTTCCCTGAAAAAATCATTCGGTGGGGGCAACAAAACGCATATACTTGCTAAACAGCCATCAAAATTCTTTGCTGTCCGAGAAAAATATTTTAATTATTCCAACGAAAACTTTTGTCGAGCCAACAAAAGTTTTCAAACATTTTGATTGAAGCAACCAAAACTTAGTTGGAACAACAAAAAATTCCCTTGACTGCAATGTGGGTCGAAACACGCCATTGGGATTAATATGTATTTTTCTTGGAAATAGATTGTCTAATGGTATGAGTCAATTTAGAAAAAGTCGAGGAATGACAAGGAACTAATTCTGGCTGTTACTATCGTCCAGTAGAGTGGATGGAGCCTTGGGCCGTTCGCGATTCGGTGGCGGCCCTACCAACCGCCATTACTCAACTATTCACTCGGTAACGCAATCATACGTCACAAAGGCCTTTCATTTGCAAGCGCATTGTGGAAACCCAGCGATATTAATTGCCGTGGCTCGTTACCCGGCCCTTCCCGTCGCTCTTCACCCGCTCACCCTCCTCCCTCAATCCCCAGCACACTCACTCTTTCTCTCTTTCTCTCTAACTCTCTATCCTCGTTCCCTTGGTGCTTTTGCCCTTTCCGCTCTTCTGGAACCAGAACCCGAGTATTCCATATTACGTATTCCACTCTCATGCAACTCTGTCCTGGCCGCTTGTCTATATAGTTAGCAGCTACCCTCGCCTCATGTTTGTCCTCTATAGTGCAACCTCATCGCGTACAGGACGTCCAAAGTATTCCTGCGTGTGACAAATACAAACTTCAAGATGCCTCGGATGGCCATTCCGGATTAGAGCCAAAAGATGGGACGCTTGTGCGAACTATGTAGCACGTCCCTCCTCATATGGCCTGTTTCCGTCTCCTCGTTATTCTAGCGTATCAATAATGCAACATCGTGTTCGATCATTTAATCACCCACTTTCATGTTTCAGAAATAAATTGCAATTTATTTCTGAGAGTTTATTATACTATCAAACAAACACGCGTGTGCTATGCGCACGATTATTTATTTTACATCTTACAACTTCAAGTCATTCAAAAACGAATGAAATTTCGCTGATTCAAATTTAGAGAGCAGGTTTGAAACAACAATGCGTATGCAAGATTTTAGGGACATTTCGTTACATCACTTTTTTTAGAGAGGAATTTCAAGATGTCTCTAGGAATTTTAAGGGATTTTGAAAATTTTCAGGTGAATTTTTTTGAAATTATTCTACAGATTTTTAGGATTCTTAAAAGATATAGTATAATTTAAAGAATTTCAAGAAGTTTCTGGGAATTTTAAAAGGTTTTCACGAATTTCAAGGGATTTCAAAAGGTTTCAGAGAATTTTAAAGGGACTTTAGATGTTATCGTAGAATTCAAAGAATTTCAAGAGGTTTCTGGGTGTTTTAAGGGATTTTAAGGGAGTTTAAATCTTGTTGTGAAGTTTCAAGGAATTTTAAGAGATTTTAAAAGATTTCTGAGAATTTTAAGGGACTTTAAGGAATTCTTAATGTTGTCATCAAATTTCCAGGAATTTTGAAATTTCAAAGGATTTTAAAGGAAACATTTTGTGTAATTTTTAAGGATTTCATGGAATTTGATAAGATTTCTAAGGGTTTTAAGAGATTTTTAATGTTAAGAAATTCCAAGAGGTTGTTAGGAAGTTTTAGAGATTTTTGCGAATTTTAACATTGATTTCGAGAGATTCATGATTTTAATGGTTTTTGTAGATTTTTAAGGGATTTCAAGAGGTTTCTGGGAGTTTTAAGAAATCTTA
>JAUESH010000008.1:5822344-5832969 GCA_032275165.1 Synergus magnus | reverse complement strand
ACTTTTGGTCACTTTTTAGATCAAATTAGTCACTTTTGTCACTTTTTTGAAGTACATTAGTCTGTGGCAGCCCTGCTTTCCAAGATGTTAAACGGTTTATGAATCTCATGTATTGTTGACAACTTACGGTTCTTGTTCGTGACATCCCCAACCGCTAACAGTAAGAGGTGTACCTGGAGGTAAATATCCTTCAAAAAACTGGATACTTTGCGAGAAATTTGTAATGATAAAAGGTGGCTGCACAAGGATCAAAGCGACACCATCATCAACTCTTAACCGATGAGTATTGTGGTATACTCTTTTATCCACTACTCTGTGAGTATTATAGTTACCACTTAATGTTAGACGTGATGTACTAGAGTGAATTTGGTACACATCATTTCGTAACTGAACACACTTAGCAGCAGTGAGAACAATATGATTCGACAGTATAGTACCAGGGCAATGATTTGAATGTTTAAATTCTCTAATAAGTACAAGGTAGGGAACATTTTTAATCATTTGTCGGACATCTTCACCCGGCACGTGATTAATTACACGCTTTTGGCGAACGAGAAGGTCCGATGATTCACCTGCAATTTAATAAAATATATTTACCCGGCGTTACTCCGGCAGTAGAAAAATTTCTTAAATTTCGAATTATATATATATAGATAGATAAATATCATTGTAATTACCTATATCCTCTTCTGAAAGTGTCCCAATAATTCCTTGGCACAAAAATCCGCAAAGAATTAGAAGATTCAAATATATTTTCGCCAACATTGTATGTCGGTGAAATACACAGTTTAGATGATGAGATTGTACTTTTTAGTATGCTTGAGTAATGATCCGCTTTTATACTTTTACTTTATTTGCAATGACTCATCCCCCATATAGCTATAGCGCAAATAAGAATTTGCGTAATCATACCAGTGTTATAATTATTTTTATATTTTATGATTGTCTCGAAATTTTGGCCTTGCAATTGAGAAATTATGGCTGGATTTTTTTCAATTTTCGTAAAATTACGTAGAAGATTTTGGTCCACCTCGATTATTCAGTGAGTCAGGGAAAAGATCACGTGACGCTGTTCAATTTCACAATGAAAATTTAATTTTTCGTTTTGACGAAAAAACAATTGGTACATCGCATTTTGGCATTGACAATCTTTTGAGTGCAGTGTTCGTCTTATAAATAATAAAATTTTATTTGCAACGCTTAACAATTGTAAATCCATCTTAGAAAGTCGCACAAAAAATTATATGAATACAATACATATATTTATAGGAAAAATGTATTGTAAGATTTGGAATATTTTCAATTGTTACACTCAAGGCCAAGTTAGTTCAAGGACAATGCGTGTACTCTTAAGAGCACCTGATAAGCACTAAGATAATAATAAGAGTAATAAATTTCTTCACCGAAAGAAGGAATTTGTAAGAAACAGTGAGTTTTCTTATAAGTATTGAAAAAAATTTAGTTATCATCATTCGATTTTCTAAATATCAAATTATAAAGTACCTTAGTACAAATTATTTCAACTTTAAATGGAGTGGAAGCATTTACAAAATTTAACAGTTTAACAGTGTCTATTTTAATAGAAATTTTTTATTCGAATCGAATTAAAAGTGCCCGGCATTGAAAATATTGAATCTAAAATTCAGAAGACAGACATTCATCATCGTCCGGCAAATTCACTTGTAAATTACCGATAACGAGATAAGTGGTAAGTTAAATAGAAGATATATTGCTGTACATCAGTGGATAAATAAATCTGCTGATCTGAAGTGATACATTCTAATGGCACAGTTGGCTGCTGATTAATATTATCAAGATCAATATATATATATTTGTATGATGGATAAATTATTTTCCAATCTGATCGATTTTGATTAAAATAATGTTACAATACTCGACTTGTCTAATAGAGTAACTATTATAGGCTACTGGATTTTAATTTATTTCATGTTTAAAGCACATTAGTCATTACCATTCGCTGCGAAGTGGATAAAAAAAAAAGAAACGTGTTATTATAACAAGATCGATTAGATGGGTGCAACTAAATGATAGGAGGAAGGAATCTTGTCAGACGTCACTGATTTAAATTAAACAATCTAATTACTGATCTTATGGAAAATCGATTGGATTAAGTTCATTTAGGAGAAGAATTCCCTAAAAATCCTGAACATTCCCAAAACTGTTTCAAAATCCATTGAAATCATCTGGATTTTCTTTCAATCCCTTAAAATTCTGTAAACACTTTAACTCCAAATCAGTGAATTTAAAAATTTCCAACTTTCTATGGCTATAATTATATAAAAATTATTCACTAAAGTGAAAAAAATTATGAATTAAGAAGAAATTCTAAAAACCATAAAACACCAAAATTCTTTCTAAATTCTAATCAGTTAATATTTTTACTACAACTCTAGCTATAAATCAGTTATTTTTTTACTGGTCATCAATAAAAAAACTGATTTATAGCCAGAATTGTAATTTTGAATTCTATTGTTGCTATTGTTACATTGTTGTGAAAATCTTTTAAAATTGCCAGAAACTTATTGAAATTCTTTAAGATTCTACGAAACCTCTTTGTATCCTTTAAAATCCATTTAAATTAATATAAATCTCATAAAATACCATGAAATCCTTAAAAATTCCATAAAATCTCTTAAAAGACAGAAAAATCTCTTGAAATCCCTTAAAATTATTAGAAATGTCATAAAACTCCTAGAAACCTTTTGAAATCTATTAAAATTTCACAAAATCTTCGAAATCGCTTAAAATTCGTTGAAATCTTTTAAAATTCTTCAAAATTTCAAAAAATTAAAAATTTCTTAGAATTCTTAAAAATCTCTTAAAATTTTGATGAATTCCTTTAAAATTCCGCGAAATGTACTGAAATACCTTAAAATTCTACGAAATCTTTTAATAATCCTAAAAATCTTTTGAATTTCGTAAGAATCACTTAAAAATCGTCAAAATCCCTCCAAATTCCTAGAAACCTCTCGAAATTCCTCTCTAAAAAAGTGATGTAAAGAAATGCCTCTAATATCTTGCATACATTATTCTTTCAGATTAAGAGAGTGATTGGCTTTTGAATGACTTGCAGTTGTAAGATGTAAAACAAATAATCGTGCGCGTAGCCCGCGTTTTGGTTTGCTAATTTGTATAAATTGAGTCACTAATTGATTTTTTCACATTCAGTGACTAATTGAAATTTATAAAAATGATAACTGATTCAAATTTAGAGAGTAGTACAGCAACGTGATCTACTGAATTTCGAAAGTGGAATCAGTGCCTTGAATTTGGATTCTGTGAATGTTGCAGGGGTTTTATTTCGAGGGTGGTGTGGGTAGCTGAGGGTCGAAAGGTAGATCGCGAGAGAGTGGTAAAACGCGAGGGATGTAGAAAGAGAGAAAGCAAGAGACCGAGGGAAACAGGAGGAAAGAGGGTGATACGCAGAGAGGGATGAAAGAGGGTGGATGTGACGCGGAATGATGGAGCGCGGAACGTGGAGAAAAATGAGAGTGGCGGAAAGGCGAGGGTGGAGGGACGCTGATGGATCGGTGCTCCTCCCTCCGTGGCACCCCTTCTGTCTCTCTCACTCTTATTCCCATCCCCTGCCTCACTCATTTTCCTTCTGACTCTCTCGGTCTCCCTCTCTCTCTCGCTTTTGCTCACCACCCACTCTCTCGCCCCCAATCCCACTCACCCCCGCACTCCCTGGGGGTGGAAATGCCCCACAATATTACTCATAGTCGTTGGGTCTCCCTCGCTCCCACCACATTACGTTCGCTGTGCTGGATTCGACCACCAACACCGATGTCACCTTCGTCTCCATATTATTTATTCATAGCCTCGATTCGATAATGTCATCGCACTATACGATATAGTCGTGATCGTTTCATGAATTGTGACTTTTGCATTCATCGATTTCTGATTCGATAATTTATTATTATTCCTGTAATTGAAGCGTCGGCTGTAAAAACGTTGCATGTTGGCTAATTTCGTGAGCCCGACATACTTTTCATTATTTTCATGGGATAAGTTTTCTTGTGACATCTCGATAGCTAAATGTTTTTAATTTAAAAATACAATTTGTTCCATTGCTTGAATGCTGTCATGACAAAATATGGTTATTGAGATTGACATTTTAAATCTTTAAAATGCATTTATCAAAGAGCACTATCCCTTTAAATTCTTTAAAATTGCTTTGTTACTGCATTTTGCAGCTATGGCAATTCACATTCTTATGGTGTTGGTAGCAGTGTAATATTAAATATTTCACGTCCTATAATAAGTCTTAGACTTGCATTAGCGAACTTCCTCACACTTGATGCACCCCTTTTAAAAAGTCCGGTGTAAGTAGTTGGGTACAAAACGGCATGGTCGATGAATGCGCCGCCGTAGTAATCATCATCAACATCATCATCATTATCGCCGGTGCTCCCATCCCACTTCACTCTCCGTTCCATCCCATCTCATCTCATCCCAGTTTGTAACACTGCTCAGTGCTCACCTCACTATTGACGATAACCACTGGTAGCAAGTCCTCTCATCATACATTTCACAATTTTTTACTTTCATCACTGCATAAAGATTAAATCTCTTAAAATCTCTCTAAATTCTGAAAATTTCCAAAAATTTTACAAAATTCATTCAAACTTAAAATCACTGGATTTTTTTAAGGAAATTTTTCTAAAGGAAAAGGTCATTTTAGAGTTTTTAAACCTATTAGACTCCGATTTTTTCTCAAAAATATGAAAATCTCTTAAAATCCTTTAAAATTAAGGGTAAAACTTTAAAAGCACTTAAAATTCGTAAAAATCTCTAAAATTAATAGAAACGTCTCTGAAATCCATATAAATATCACGAAACCCTTCTAAATTTCTTTAATTTCCTTGAAATACCCAGAAACGCCTTAAAATTTCTTAGAATTCCACGACAACCTTTAAAATTTCAAAAACCCTTAAAATTTCATGAAATCCCTTAGAATTCCTTAAAATTCTACGAAATTCTTTCAAATTTTTTAATACTCCACGAAATCCCTTCATGTTTTACTACTTTAGTTTAAAATTATTTAAAATGATTTGAAATACTTTAAATTCCATAGGGTCGGATTGGAATTGAAAAGCGGCCCGGGAAAAATACACAAGATCGCCCCCCTCCCTCCTGATTAAATAAAACTGGAAGCTGGCCCTTAAAAAATATTTTAGCAAGGCAAAATATATCTTTATTAATCGTTTTGGTATGCTAGGATTCAATTTTTTAAATTACTTCCAAATTTTCCTTAGTTTTTTGTTCATCGTACCGGCCCACATCGGCCCACATTATGACCGGCCCAGCGGGATTTTTCTCGATTTCCCACATTACCAAGCCGGGCTTGAAATTCCACGAAAACTCTAAAATCCCCTAAAATTTCTGAAAATTTCACAAAATTTCTAGAAAACTCTTGAAATTTTATGTAATCCTTTAAAATTCCACAAAATCTTTTTAAAATCTTGTGAAATTCTTTAAAATTCAATGAGGAACATTAAAATCCCTTAGAATCACTTTAAAAAATCAAAATTTCTTCGAATTCTTACAAGCTATTAAAAAGCCTTTAAAATTCTACAAGGAACTTCAAAATTTCTTAAGATTCTTCGAATTCCCTAAACTTTCTTAAAAATCTCTTAAAATTTTATGAAGTCCTTTAAAATTCGTTATAATACTTCAAAATCTTTCGAAAGTTTCTAAAACCTGTTAAATAAACTGTAAAAGCTATATATGTAATATTTATATTTCCCTGACTTTTTTAACAAATTTTTTTTTTCCTAACTTTTCCCTGACTTCCCTGACATGTGGCCACCCTGAATAGTTACTTTTAGTCACAATTTTGTTCAAAATTAGTCACTTTTAGTCACTTTTTAGATCAAATTAATCACTTTTGTCACTCTTTTGAGGTACATTAGTCTGTGGCAGCCCTGAGCAACGCCTATAAAGTTGTTTTGGAAAAAGGAAATATGATGCGTCGAAGGGTCGAATTAGGGAAGAGATGATGTTCTTAATAAAAAGAAGCGAAATTCTTCCTTAGAAGGTCTGAAAGTAAACCATTGGCCAAAATGGCTGGTCAATGCCCCTCTGCGACTTCTGACATATAATCAAATATACATTATGGTGGGCTTGTCCCCGCAAGCATCCCACCCTCGATTTCTGTATATTTTCCACCCTTCTGTCGCTGGACATCAAGAACATGTGAAATACACATGTATGTATGTATATATACGTGTATATGTATGTATGTATGTATGTATGTATGTTTGTATGTATGTATATATGTATACGAGTTTTCTTGAACATGCTTTGTCCCATACATCCACCGTACAGGGAGTAATGGCGTGTACGCGAGCATGCATATATACCCACTTTGGCACGCAACGTGGCAATCACGGTCGCGGACCAGAATTAGAGGAGATCGTGCGGCAAGAGATAAACATCGCATGTACCCGAAAGAAGGCGTTCGAACTCTCGTTAGATAGCTCTTTGATTATCGGTAATCCTCCGGGAATCCATAAATGGGCTGGGAAATAGTTATGGTGAGAGGACATTTTTCGTTTAGTGAAGGAAGGAAGTTTTGATTAGATTCTATAATGATAAGCATCGTGTTTCTTTCGCAGGTTTTTGCTGAAGGAACAGCGGAAAGTCGCATCATTTTAATAATAAATAAATAATTAGTTTCCTAAAAAGAAATTGTAAAGTAGGTATTCTAGAATTTTTCACATGTGAAATCTATGCATAGATTTGAAGAGATTGATTATTTTTAAGATTATTGTGGAATTTTAAAGGATTTCAAGAGGTCTCTAGGAGTTTTAAGAGATTTTAACGAATTTTAAGAAATTTCTAAGGTTTTTGTTAAATTTTAAGGGTCTAAGAAACCAACATGCGTGCGATTATTTTGTCTTCCTTTTTACAACTTCAGGTCATTCAAAAGCCAATCAGGTTTGCAAAAAAAATGCATGGGAGATTTTCGAGATATTTCGTTACACCACTTTTTTTTAGACAGGATTGAACAATGCCGTTGTCAATTCCGTTCAGTTTCCTGATACAATTGCAGTCGCTTATTAACGAAAAGTAGTACAGCTAAATATTTCGTCAGACCTTCTTCTTGTTTCTCAAGAAAAGAAAATACATGCATCAATTGCTATCCGGAACCTTCAACACAAGTCACGGTATGTTCATGGGGCAAATGACAGCTTACTCTTGGGTTGAAACATGACAACTCCGAATTGGCGTACAGGTCGCATCGGTCAGCCTCGCATAGTTGTCAACACTCGGTTCGGCGAGGCGTGACTGGAACGTCGGATGGATCGGAACATGTTGAGAATTTTCAGCGTGTCGCGCTTCCATCGAGGTGATATAAACATCGCTGTGACTCGGGGGAGAGCAAGAGAGGAAAAGAGAGAGCCAGATCAGCTATGACTATAGCTATAATGTACACACAACAACGCGAAGTTGTTCAGCAGGGTGGGGTAGAATAGGATAGGTGGGGCCGTTATTAATCTGGTGTCGAGTTGAGCACAAAGTTATATAGGAGCTCAGGAAATGAAACACGAGAAACCTCCCTATGCCCCGACCCTCTCACCCCCGCGCTTAACCGGTTTCAACCCCCTTCTGTCTCCGCAGTCCTACGGCGTTCAACTTTGAATGTATTACCGGACCACCACCTCCGGTCAGATGGAGATATAACAATCAACGACACACGAGCCATGGGCCCACGGAGACATGTATATTTATGTCTTTCCACTATTCGAAACTCTCGACACACTACTGCTTTCTCGCAATTTTTAAAGAGTTGGAGGCGGGAAGTGTGAGAGATGATGTGAAGGTTTTAATGACGGGACATCGATTCGAAACATTGGTGTTTTAGGGTACCGATGTTAAAAGAATGACATCGGCGTCTAAACATCGATTGGTATTTCCGCCTTAAAATAATTTAATAAAACTTACAAATATATAAAAGGTGGTTGTATTTATACATTGGAAAATTAACTAATATGTATATTGTTGACAAACACGGACATATTTCTAAGAACTTTAAAGTTAAACAAGTTTTCATGAAAATGATTATTAAACTGAACATTAATTAAGCAATAATTAAAACAAAGAACCAACTAATTTCTCGACTCCTTCACATTTACATAATCAACTATTAATTCCTCAATTACGTTTCCAATTCTTCAAATAGCCAATTGAAGGATATATTTCATAGTTAAATACACAAAACTATTAATTCGAGTACTGCCATTTGATTCTCATTAGCCTCCTTCGATAAATGCACCCACTAACTAATAAATAGACTTTCTCCAAAAATAGATTCCAACATTTGTTTCATAGATATAAAAGGCGTGACCATTTCAATGTAAATAGCTTATACTAATGGAGAAAAAATGTCCGAACAACGTATAGCTTCCATTTCATTACCCTCGTTTACTTCGCAAATAGAAACTTTATTCAAACACTAATTCCAAGCAATTCCGAATGAATTATAAATATCTAAATGTCCAGAATGTAGTCAAATTTTCGTATAGGTTCCTTTTGGTGAGGGGAAGGGATAAAGGCGGTATATATAGGACGAAATTAATTGGCTTTTGGTCAACGAGACGTAGTTCGGAGGGTTGGACATAAAATGTATATAAGTTGACGAACTGGTCGATCAGGGTTGAAAGCAATGGCTGGAGATAAAGTGGATGGAGTGCGATTAAAATCGCATCAGCCGCTCTTGATACACGAAATACTCGCGTTACAGTACCACTATTGCTTTTCTCTCTCTTTCTCTTTCTCTACCTTATTTTGCCCCATTTTGCTTCTGTCCAGCTTCAAGCTCTCTCGATTTTTAGGACGAAAAACACAGGAATCCACTGGCACTGATGGTCTTGTAATTCTTGTGGCAATTCTCGTAATGACCTTCGCATGATACTGATATTGCCCTTTGCTTCATGGAGTGGCGAATTGGTTTCACGGAACCTTATAACTTTTTACAAACGTTTTTACAGATAGAGAGTGGAGCTCAGTTGTTTCTTCAAAGAAATATTAGACGCAATATTTCCAGCTATTAATAAATAATAATTATTATACTTTTGACAATTGCATAGTTGTAATTAATCAGGCGCATCAATTTTAAGTTAATTATTATTGAAATGTCAAGATGACACCGTCATTTACTGAATAGGAATCTTAAAAAAGAAGAATGAAAAAACATAAGCTCACTTCAAAATCCTTTTAAATTCTATAAAATATTTTGAAAATCATAAAAAACTTTTGAAATCCCTCAATAAAATCAATAAAATTTCTTGAAATCCGATCAAATTTGTGAAAACCCCTTGAAATTCTTAGAAACCTTTTTAAATCTCTTTTAAAATTCCCTGAAATCCATAAAAATTCCATAAAATCTTTTAAAAACCAGAAAAATCTCTCGAAATCCCTTAAAATTATTAGAAATGTCATAAAATTTTTAAAATCATAAAAATCTCTTGAGTTCCCTTCAACGTCGTCGAAACACGAAAATATTTGAAATTGCTTAAACCTCCTAGAAACCCTTTGAAATCTATTAAGATTTCACGAAAATCTTCGAAAACGCTCAAAATTCGTTAAAATCTTTTAAAATTCCTCAAAATTTCAAAAAAAACAATCATTTCCTAGAATTATTAAAAACCTCTTAAAATTTTGATGAATTCGTTTAAAATTCCGCGAAATGTACTGAAATATCTTAAAATTCTACGAAATTTTTTAATAATCCTAAAAATCTTTTGAATTTCGTAAAAATCACTTATAAATCGTCAAAATCCCTCAAAATTCCTAGAAACATACTTGTGAATGATAAATAACTTTTTTATTTTTATCTCTGTTTATATACATTTCAATTTACAATTCTGCTCCATACTCTTAATCTGAAGTTGCCATAACCATCCAAATTAATTAAAACATCCCTCATTCTTTTAATTCATTACATTCGCACCTTTCTTCCACCTTTTCCAAGCTTCCAAAAAAGTCTCTGAAAATAATGAAAAAGAAGTGTGTAAAAAAATGAGAATATTAGAGCTAATGACTTCCAGCACGCACACGAGATTGAATATTACATCTAAAAATAAAATTCATCTATATCTAAAAATAAGTGATAATAGGGGCTACTAAATTGAGTAACAAATAAAAAAAAGAAACGAAAATTCACCCGTGCAGAAATTTTGATAGGGTCCTGATCCTGGCGAGTTTTCCCTAGTTCTATTATGGTTGTAAATACCCCACGGAGGGAAAACTGGCCAATACCCCATCAAGATTAAAAAACTATTCTCGATTAATTATTTGCAGTATTTGATTACTTAACTAGTTAATTTTCTGAAAACAAAAATCCTATTTCAAAAAAGAGGTAGTAATTATATCGAAACAATTGGTTTAAATGAATTTTTAAAGAATTTCAAAATAATTCACGGGAGTTTCAAGATTTTAGATTTTCCACCAATCAGAGCTTATGTGTCAGTGATTCTCAAATCAGTGCTCTCAAAGTTGGCTGTCTGCGCGCGCAGCACTGGAGAAATGCTGCCATTGGCCAAAATTTGGCGCGCGATTTAAAATCGAATTAATTTAATTCGATTTTGAATTGCGCG
>JAUESH010000008.1:5744067-5756682 GCA_032275165.1 Synergus magnus | reverse complement strand
TTACTAAATGAATTAGTTGTTTTTTACTATGAATTAGTAGTTTTTAACTAATTGATAGTAAAAATCCTTACTAAAGTAAATTAGTAAACGAATCGGCACTATTTCATTAGTAACTTCTTACTAATTCAGATTGAGAGAGTAGTTATTCTCATTTGATTTAATCATAATATGAAAATAAATTAGGTCAGATTTAGGGGAGGAAATTATATTTATTGCTCATAATATGTATCATTGTAAAAGAAGTATATTTTATAAAAATAAAATTAATATTTAAGTATTTTTGGATGATTAAGCATTAATGATAAAATTGTATTGCAATCTGAGTTTTGATATAGTTAAGAAATTAACGGGTGACGAAATTAGTATTACACAATTTTTTAAAGATAAAATAAACGCGTTTTAGAAAGCAAATGGAATGAGGGAACCATTTGAGGCTGTTAAACGTTATAGGGGTTGAATGGAGGGGAAGGGGGGTCGCCACAGCTGCGCTTCTGGCACAACTCAAGATGGCCGAAAGCATAAAGCGCCAGAAAATACCGTTCCTCAAATTTTCTCTGTTTTTCTATAAAAAATAGCTTCTTTTCAAAAAAACTGTACAAAATCCGTGGGAGAATATTGTGTTTTGTGAATAGTGGAGTGAAAAGTTTCGCGAAAAGTGTTCTAAGAATAACAATGAAAGAAACAGTTCAAACATTTTCTGAGGAGGACAAAAAGCTTCAGAAAGAGATTTAAAGTTTTTAGTAAGAATTTTTAATTCAATTTATCACAATCGCTTTCTTGTATAATTGTATTTTTCAAAAATGGAGTAGAAATTCTAATCACGAGAATGATAATAAGGTAGAACTCACTTTCATTTGGTTTTTTATCCCCCAGTAGAAATATCTGGTCAAATTTTGTTATCGTGCAATTCTTTGGATTAAAAATGCGATTGTTTACAATGTTTCCTGCACAATATGCAAGGAAAAACAGTTTTCGAGAAATCGACTCTTTTTAAGTGCACATCAAAGGGCGGCAGGAAAGTGAAAGTTTCTCTAGAATTCCACAGGTACCTGTGCGCGTTCGTTACAAATTTTAGTTCTTCAAATCCAAAGAAAGAGACTAAATATAAAATACGTGTGCCACTTATTTTCTGAAACAAATTATAACAAATATGTATTTTTCTGAGAGGAAATAAGTCTATTTTTACGGAGCTAGATAGAGATTTTCTAAAATTAAGACTCGTGAATCTTTAAGCGACTGCGGCTGTAGAAAAAACGTTCCTACTAGAAATTAATCTTCGGCAAGTGTAAATACCATCTTTAGAATAATTATTTATAATTAATTTAATATTAATTATTAAAGTGATAAATATTTGCCAAATAGGAGCAAAACTTCAGAAACGCGTAATGCATAAACAAAGGTATATCTCTCATACTTATTTTTCTTTTTTTATTTATTTAATGATCTCAGCAGACAAATTGAAATCTGAAAAGACTGTTTCTAGAGACCTAATGCCAGTACAATTTCTTAGGTAAGATTAAGATAATTTATCGAGCAGAATAAAATATAATAATATAGATATTAGTTTTATAGCTTTAAGGCGAAGAAACTAGTCCACTATTTGTAATTAAGATTATTAAGTATTATATAAGATCAACATATTATATTTTCAGTGCTGATAAATAAATTATTTACGAATTTTAAGAATGCATTTTTAAAGTTTTGTTAGAGTTTCTATTCATTTGACAATCTTCACTATTTGCTACCGAATACCGAATTTTAAAATCTTCGAAATCTGAATTCCTTTAATTATATAAATTCCGAATTGTGCAATGAAATATACAAACAACGAATTTCCAAAATTTACAGGCGCTCAAAAATAATTTTAAGCCGAATCTTTTCCACATTCATATTTTATATAAAAACAAAAAATATTTCTATAATATTATGAAAAATATTCTATCAATAACTCGGCTCCTCTTTTCAACTAATTGTACCAGAATTAAAAACCATATTGTAAACATTCAATTAATTAAAATATAAAAACATAATTTTTCTACAGTCATTTTAAAACAGCTTGGACAATCCCAATTTTTTAATTTGAAATTGTAACTTTATCCTCGATTTTATCTGCAAAAAAAGCAAATTTTCGAAGTTCATTAAAAACGTTTAATGTAAAATTTATTCATGTTAATAAAATTTGAAATAAGTGTCGGTAAATTCTCATGTTGAGCATACATCCTAGAAATGGCAACTGTGGCAAGGGGAGCAGATCTCGTGTCGCGGGGGTCGGACGAAGAGGGCGAGGGTCGATATTGTGCTTGACAGATAGTTTCCCATAGCTCCAGTAATCCATCATGGCCGGCACGCGAAGAAGTATTGGATTTCCTGCTTCGCGTCTTAGCAATTGAATTGAATTGAAACTTTTTTGCGGCTTCAGTGCTGCATAATTTGAATGCCTATGCAAATTTCACGCATTCAATGTAAATGCGAATAGAAATAAGAGACAAAAGTCTAAGACTAAATATTTTCTTGATCTTTACATTTAAACTTTAAAGGGCAACTTCATCAGCAGTCTTTTATTTTTTAGCATAATTTTTCAATCTTAGTAATTTCAATCATTAGTGATATGAGACATAGAAACGAAAAATCGATGGCAAAAACATCGACATCCGCATCTAAACATCGATGTTTTCAGTGTTTCGATGTTGATGTTCAAATGATTAAGGATATTACAAATATCGATGTCGATATTTGATATTTACTATGATCTGAGATTATTCATCAAATCAACACCATAAATTGTTTCTGATGTTTTATTGGAAGAATCATTGTTATGCCTACTTGTTATGAAGGACCTTTAATTTAGGAATCAATGTAATTATTCAACAGCTGTCCCTTGAAAGCAGTTCGTGAAATATTTCCTCCCTTTTCAGTTTCTACCCTCTTCTCCATTTCGGCGATTGGTTCCGCATTTCCGAATAGTATCTACTACAGCCTCTACTACAGTATCTACAGCCCACTTTTTAAAGAAACTGTGTGCAAAATCTCTATTAGCGACCTTTTCAGCTTAAAGAACCTAGCTTAGTTTTGAATTGTCTAGCTTAACTTAATTTTATTGCTTCAAAACTTACCCAGCATAAAACTCTATTTCCCTTCGACCAAAACCTCGGTTTAATCCGTTTATGGCACAATTTTGAACCTTCGCCTGATTGAGCTAGACAATGGCAGTACCAAAATTTTACTATGAATTTATATCAGTCATAAATTTAAAAAAGCCATTCGTACGGAAATTTCAAAAGTAGAATATCAAATTGAATGCCCTAAAGGTTTTGTGTAATTTTCAATTTGAAGAGTTTAAAATACAAAGCGTGTGCAATTGTATAATTTACAAATTAAAAGCCTTCAAAATTGGACAATTTGCAAATGAAAAATATTTAAAATTGTATACTTTCAATGTAAAATAAATATAGCAGAATCACATAACGTTTTGGTAATAATAAACATCCATGGCATTTATTGTGAAGTGCCAAAATAAATCTATTGGACGTATAAGCAAAAGGATGTTAATAAACTCGACATCTATAAAACCAAAATGGTCATCGAAAGTTAATTAAATCTCCCCCTGATGATTGTTGTAAAGAGATCGATAGTGAATTCCGATTGGTTGATAGCGCAAGAGTGTAACTCAGGGGTGCAAAAGATATATAGAAAGCAGCACGAACCATCCTTGGAGGCACAGTATAACAGATACACGTGTCTCAGCGGCTTGCTTTGCGACACGTGATTCATGGAGGTCTGGTAGCGTTTTTTTACACTTGCGACGGCTTTATTAGAAATTCTGATGGAGCGGCTGCAAAGAGTGACACTCGGACCAAGCCAACGACCGCATTGGATGAAATCGTCTAATCATTCGACTTCTTGCGTGATCCCCTCTAAGAAGTCGAAGAACTTAATTGCGTGTCATGATGTAGCGACGTGATGACTTCGTTGACGTTGTGCTATATACCATATACCATATACTACATACCATATACCATATCTATATACCATATACCATATACTATATACCATATATTATATACCATATATACTATATACCATGTATTTTATCTCTTATACTGCTGTATACCATATAAACATATACCCTATAGGCCTATATCACAATCCACATTGCAAAAGAGATAAAAACGGGCTGACTTAAAGCGAACATTGGTTGACCATAAAGGGACCTATTGCATTAGATCCAGTGAAATGTTCTTATCCTGCTTTGCTATTTATGTTGCAGCTACTAGTGATCGAGTTCGCATCGATGGTTTCGTCACCTTCCTGCAAAGTTCTCACCGAGTTTCAAATGCTGCAGAAAAAATTTGTTACACGAGGAAATAAACGATCTGATGATTATATAGCATGTAATGTACTATAAATGCTATATGGATCCATAGATATTTCTCACACTGAACGAAATTTCTGTTGTGAACTTCCAATACTGAAATGGAAGCTCATTACCAAAACGTACATTATGTCGTTTTACAATATGTATTATAATTTTATAACAAGTATTTTGTTTTCCGTTATAATGCCTTGATTGGAATTTTGCATTACATTTTGCATTGTAAAGTGCTGTAAAATCATAAAAATTTTTAACAGTTTGTACAGAACTTTATTTAGTCATTTCTTTAAATTATTGTATAATACAGTTCATCAAAGAAACATGTGTTGCAATTTTGTTTATTAATTCCAGATTGGAAATTGTGATAGGAGAAGGATTTTATGGTAAAAGATATAGAAGATCGAGGTTATTACATTATTATTAAAAAACATAACATCTAGGCGTTTCTTTTAATGTCATTTGACAGATAATTTGGAAGATTTTTTACCAATTTGTGGGTAAAGATGACAACAAACAAGAACTGATTTCGCAAAAAATAATACAAATCGCTAGAAACAAGTCCTCGTCACTTTTTTATCCCTTCATCAACTTAAGTTTCAACAAACACTCATCTCTTCAATTCACACTTTCTACAAATAATCTGCCAATGATTGCTTTCTTAGCAAGGCGCTGAATCCCATCTTCCATGAAGGAATGACCTCCGCAACGAAACACGTGGTGTGCCGACACCAAGAGACGACAATCAAAATTGCCTCATGAGCGACAAGATTTTGACGCAGAATTACTAAAAAAAACTTTTCGTAAAAGTTTTCTTTTTTGTTTCTACTACCTAAACCCATTTTAATAACATCTCACAATATAAAGAAATTTTACAATAAAAAGAACCACTCTCCGACAGTATAATAAAAACTTCAAATCAAGTATTGAAACTATTCGACAATTTTAATAAGTAAAAATGTAAAATCGATTTTGTTACTTTGAGATATTACCACAAATTCCGTAGTACTGTTATAAACAATTTTACATAACTTTTTACTTTGTTTCTCTTTCTCCCAACTTCGGATATTTGTATACATTATACAGTAAAATAATAAATACATTTAAAAAAAGCTGGGTGAAAAACTATATTTTTTTTTTTAATTCCCAGGGCTGCCACAGACTAATGTACTTCAAAAAAGTGGCAAATTTGATCTAAAAAGTGACCAAAAGTGAATAATTTTGAACAAAAAAAGTGACTAAAAGTGACTAATTTTGAATTTATTTTGATTTAATTACACATATATTGACTTACTGTAGTGACTGTTTCTTAAAAAAGTGACTTATAGTGACTTTTTCTTAAAAAAGTGACTAAAAAGTGACTTGCAAAAAAAAGCAACTTAAAGTGACTTAAGTGACTGTGTGGCAGCCCTGTAAATGCCCCTCAACTATTCCTCTTTCCGAAACCAAAAAGAATCCCTGCGTTACGTAAATCACAAAACTGCATCCTTAAAAATGAACAGATTCCTCTAAAATTGAAGCAACTTATTCTTAGAATACCACAGATCATGAAAATGAACGTCTGTGAAAAAATCACCCAAGTTTCAGGTGATTTTTTAATCGACTTAGGTGCTTTTTCTAGAGAACGACTCAACTGCACTCCACACATGCAAGGGATCGACCGAGTTTGACTCGCGATCAGTAGTCAACACGAGGACCAGAGATGCTTTACCATAAGCATAAGGGAAAGCGCGTGGAAGGCCGATAGGTAGGTGTGTGTCACCCCCGAACTTGGAAGTAGCCACTTAGTGGAAGGGGAACCTCCAGCCACACTAACACACCAACACCATCACTGCAAGTGGAAGAGATAGCCGCTTGACTAGGTGGTGGGGTTGTCTTTTCACTGGTGGGGTGCCAAAGTAAAGGGAAGGGGGCGGCCGGAGGCGGGCGCGCGCTTCAATTCAACAGGAACGGCCACTCTCACCACATCTGGTGAGCAACTGCCACACTAGCTTGACGCTTCAAAGTCGTAGGCCAGAAAAATATAGCTCCGTCAAAACATTTCCGCGCGCGCGGATTTCCCTTCAGGGGTATCGGACCGATTTCGCGATATTGCAGGTTTGCTCTGAAGAGCGCCGCACGCTCTATGATTTATCGCCGAAGAAGGGTCAACAGGTAGTCGGTCTTCTCCAGGGTTAACTACGGAAAATGAAAGGCTTCGAATAAAGGTTCCTGCTTTGAGGGTGGTAAACTCAGATTGATCTTAAATCTTGAAGGCATTTAAATATTGAAAGACCCTAAAGGCTGAAAGGTGGAGGACTTTTGAGATTTTGGAGAGAGAAATCTTAGAAATCTACTAAGACCCGCCTCCACACCTCCCTCCCTTTAACACCCCCCGCCTTGCCCCCTTGACCAACTGGCTACTACGTCACACATGCTTCTGGCGCGAGCCGCCAACTCGAAGGCTCTCTCCGAGTGTTCGGTCGTTCAGTGAGTTACGAGTTGTGTCCGGGTTCGCCGTGGAGCGATAACTGGGCGTCAATCGAATTGCCATTGGAAAGGACTCTACCTTGCACATTTTCTTTTTCTCCCTTAGCCCGGGGCAACAGGTTTGAATTTATGGGACAATAAAGAGTGCGGTGCGTAGTGCGCGTTTCTCTCTCATGTCCCCTTCGCGCTGAATCACTTCATCTCTATCGCACTGTGTCCTCTCGCCCTGTGAGAGAAGAGAGCGACTATCAAACTCTCATAAAACTGTCAGCCGCGGCCGCCGGGCTTGACTTATGCGCGCCCCTTCTTCGCCGCGGCAAGCCGCTGCTTTCAGGTTCCGCGAGAAGATCCAGAAGGTGCAGGAATATTGAGGAGCAAAAATTAGGATGAGTACTCGATGAATTTTTCTATCTTGGAGAACAGCCCCCAGTTCAGGGGAGGGGGCGCGTGCGCAAGGGTACAGGGGCAGAAATAGCGGAATACTACTTCTTGGTGACGTTTGGAAGGCTAGAGAAGAAAAACCCCTCCCCACTTTTGTTGAAACTCCGAATATCTCTCCATTAGCCATCCCCTCTCCTTAGTTCGTACACCCCTCTCATCCCTTGTGACGGCAGCACCAGCCGACGGAAGAACGGGGTTGAAGAATCCACCGCGGCGGCAAGAGAGACCAATCAAGGTTTGACGAACGGCGGGGATTGGTCGGAGCTCCTGACACGCAGCGCGGCACGTGACAGCTACCGCACCGGTTCCGAGGATCGCGAGGTTCAGTACGATACCACCTCCCTCCGTGCACGCACCGCGAAGATAGTCTTCAAGAGGGACCAGTGTAGTGCAGACCCTTCGGTCCCAACTTTTTTTCGATCCGCCCCCGTGCCATTTTGGTCCCTTTCGGCTAATCATCATCTGTGGTAGTGGACTCAATGGAGCCAGCCAATAGGCCTGCTGCTCCCTGGGTCCCGTAATTGTGCCTCCTCAGGTCGTAAAGAACCAGAAGACAGTTTTATAGCCCTGACCCACGTGGCGCTCACCACTGGCGCAAACCCAGACAAGTTCTCCAGTCTACCATCTTCGATTTTATTAGTCAACACATCTTCTATTAGATGATATCGCGTGATAAACCCAGTGACAGTGACAACCTGTTGTGATGTATTCCCGGTAGGGAACATTCGCCCCCCGACATGAGTACTTAGATTTGTGATTCGATTTGTGTTCGAATTTGTGATCTTTCGAGTGTCCGTCTAGTGAGCGTGGAAGAACCAAGATGAGTTCCTATCAGTTCGTCAATTCCCTTGCATCCTGTTATGCGAACCAACAGCCCCAACAGCAACAGCCCCGGCCAACGCCGAACTCACCTGGAGAACCTCTGCAGGCCGCCTCGCCTGCGGGCACCGATTACTACAACCCAAATGCAGCAACTACTAGTTACCCAACACCATGTTACTCGCCCCAACAACATTATCCTCAACATCCCTATGCAACCCCGGCAGGCGGAATGCAACATCCGGCACCTGCGGGGATGATTGACTATACGCAACTTCAACCGCAACCAAGGTTGAACCCCTCGACGACCTCGCAAACACATGGATTACATCCTCAGCAATCCCATCATCCTCAGACTCATCATCCCCAACAACTTCACCCGGACCCAACAACCCCCTTGCTGCAAACCGCAAGTGCTGCTTCTGCACCCTCGACGTCGAGTTGCAAATATGCGGATTCGACTTCTTCGACTAGTGTTGCTTCTCCTCAGGACTTGACGACTTCTACTTCTAGAAACAGTCCGACACCTTTGGTAGCTCCGGGAACGAGTAAAGCGGTTTCGGGACTAACTTCGCCTCCGGGAAGTTCCTCCAGGTCTTCGGCAGCGGCCTCGGCCTCTTCGCCACCAAGTGGTAGTTCAAGGGGACTGGGTGAGGGTAGTTCGACATTAACGACTGCTTCTTCTGCATCATCGCCGGCTAGTTCTACTTCCAGTACCTCCAGCACTGGAAACAACTCGTCGAATAAAGGAAACGCGAGTGGAGGAAACCCTCCTCAAATTTATCCTTGGATGAAGAGGGTTCACATTGGTCAAAGTAAGTAAATTTATTCTTTTAGTGGTAACGTTAAATGGGGCAATGCGGACGTTTCCGGCACATTCGGACAACGTTTGATGGTTCGAATTAATGAAAACGGTTTCAAGTAGACTGTGGAATCAACTAAAGGTTCTAATCGGCTCAGATATGAATTATAAGATTTTAAAGTTATTTACACTATTAGTTTAGGATGGCCGAATTTACCTCACATATCCCAAGTAATCCTGTTTGACTTTGAGAGTGTAGTGGACACTTTTGAGAAAATCGTGAAATTGAAATTGAAGTGAAATTATTGTAATCGGAAGCTTCTTAGCGGGAAAAATTAGATGCGGGTGTTGTCAGGAACTGTATCAGGCGATTTATGGAAAATTTTTAAAATTCGTTCTCTGCGGCAATCGTGGTTGTTATAACTTGTTTTTAAAGATATTTTGTTCTTGATGAAGTTTGGAAAAGGAAAATTAGTTCCTTCGTGGCTAATACAGAATTTTTTTTAAGTAAAAAATGTTTATGTGTTTTACATAGATTTCTATAAAAAGTACAAGAACAATTTTATGAGAAAACTGGAAATAAATTCTTCTTGGATCTTTTGCTTGTAAGCTATTTGATTATACCATCGATTTTTAAATAGTGGAAAATTCTAAAATTATCTTACGTAAGAAGAAGGAAAAAAAAGTAAAAGGCTTTAAAAAAAGTACAAGGATAAAATTTTATTCTACTAGCTTTATTTCTTGAATCTTCTTGGATATTTTCCTTATAAACACAGAAGTCATTTTTTTAAAGCAGGTATAATTTATCTTCGGTTGTTTCGTACCTTTTGAACATTTTTCTTATAAATATCAGCAGCCCGGTTTTTTCAAACGCGTAGACATTTTTCAATCACTTCGTATTTTATGGGTTGTTTCTCATCTTATATTTTTTCTCAGATTTTCTTCAACTAAGTTCCAATAAATTCTTATGAATTTAAAAATTATACTCATTCATCAGTACAAGAATCTTCTCTAAAAATTCAGTTTTATTCTATTACTGAAAATTTTCACAATTAACCAATTCGGAAACTATTATTTGGCTAAAAAATTATCTCGTGACTCTGTAGGGAGAAAAAAAGTCTATTAATGGATGATTCGCATTTTATAGTTCGAGAGTTTCCGCCAGTTATTTTGACATTTACCATTCAAGAATGTCGCTTATAATTTGCTTTTGCTCTCTATGAGTTGCAAATAATTTTGAGAAACTAGATAGAATTATTTCTATAATTTCTATTCTATTTCTATAATTGGGGCAAATTTCTAAGTGGAACACAAATCTGGAACAAAAATCTGGAAGTTGCAAATATCCGAAACGTGTTTCGCAAGAGGTAATTGTGTCAAAAGCAGGAAAAGGTCCCTGAGGATTTGGGCCTGGAATTTCGGTCACTTCCTCAAAACCTGGGCACATCCTCGCATTTATATGGGTCTGCATAATTCAGCTCTACAGTTTCTCCGAGAAAAAACCTTGTCTCTATCCATGTGTGGTCGACAAAGAAAAGGAAGTCACAAAGCGCACATGTTCAGTGTAAGAGCATCCCGCGGTACTTTTTTCCGTGCAGATAAATTCGTTTCATGTTCCCGCCATTAAAGAAAAACGAACGCGGACCTTTACACGCTTTAATTTTTTTCGTGCTGCGCAGCTTTTCTCAAAAAACAAATTAACATTTCTATGCGTTAATCGATTCCACTCGAACCGCTAAGTCCGTCGCAAAAGATCCCAACCAGATTTACGCGTTTGTAATACTATCGGGATGATGCTTAAAAATGAAATGTCACAAGATACATCAGCATTTCAGAAATATTATCAAGTGTGATACAGGCGTCAGATTCGGATAATTTGCATAATGAGATATTAATAAGATTCAGTGTCACAGTCTTTAGCTTTTTATAAGTTTATGTCTTTTTTTTCATCTTTTTTATAAGGCTCACAGTCTTGACGTTTTGACTAATGTTGGATGAAATTGGGGAATTTGAAAGTCTAATATTTTCTGGTAGATTTTAGAGTCTTTTGAATCTATCTATAATTATATATTATAATCTATAATAATAATGTTGATAATAATAATAATAATAATATTAATATTAATCTCAAATAACGATTTCTTAATTTTAATTAACAAATATTATAAGTAGATATTTTTTCGATCTATGGCGGTATTTATTTATTAAATATAATTATGCGTATATTTACGTAAACTAAAAAGGTTTTTGCACAGTTAAAAAGATTTCGAAAAAGAATTTAGAAGACGTAAACAAAATTCGAGGAAATTTCTGAGTTTTTGAAGAATTTCGAAGTTTAAGAAAACAGTAAGGAGATTTCAGTAGATTACAAAAGAATTTAGAAGATTCAGAGGAATTTTAGAAATTCTCAAGTGTATAAAATTTCGCAAGATTGTTGACGAAAAGAAATATTGAAAAAGCAAAACTTTCTGAAAAAAATGTTTTTACTGCACGTGCGGTAATTAAAACCTTATAAATTCTCTTTCAATTTTTTAAAAATCTTTTAAATTCTTGGCCTTGAAGAATAGAAGACATAAAAAATGATTTTCTCCCTGAAATGGAGAAACTCCTCGCGCGAATCGCGTGGGATTGATTATCCTAATAAAAAACAATTAAGATGTGAGACTATTTCGATTTAAATACATTTATAAATAACGTTACAAGACACTTGAAGTATAGATGTTGCGGAAAACTGATGCGCAAGTTTGTGCATTAAATCAGCAGTGTCGTGATTTTCGCGACTGAATGTATAAATGAATTGCCTGTTGCGATGAAGAGACGATACAGAAACGAAAATTAAATACGGAAATATACGAATAGGCAGTTAGGCCAGAGAAGAGTCCAAATCCACCTGCCTCCGCGGTTCAAAAGGAGATAAGACAGCGCTGGTCGCGTCCACATTAGTCGCCGCGTGATTTACTGTGCGGCGAGTATGATTCAGTCAGCGGGGAATTTGACGAAGAATTAATGGTATTATGATATCGTGTGTAACTCTATGTATGTGCGCCAGGCTATAAATCAGGCTGCATTGTAAGGCGGGGGGCCCTTCCTCGCTCTCTCTCTTCAGCCAGCTCTGAACTCAGCTCAACTCAAGTCAACTCAGCCAGTTCGCTTCTGGCCCCACGAAAAGCAAAGAAAGGTCTTTCTTGTGCCTTGGCCTCCTCCTCGTTTCGTTTCATCCTGCAAGGTTAATGTAGCATCCTTTCCACCCTGCTTTATATTCCGAAGCTGAGAAACTGCCTCAATTCCAGCCGATCGCGTTACCGCACGATGCGATGACCATATAGCTGCGCGCTAAAAGTCATGCTTGCACTCTTTTCTTGTGAAGCAGAGCGAATCGCCTCAAGGCAAAGCTTAAAAAGTTGTGTAATACGACGCAGTTTGTGTATTGCGAATTTCAAAGTGTGTTGTATAGTAAATGACAAAATTTTGCAGGTAGAAATTTAGGTATTTCCAGTAGAAGAGCTACAAATTGTGCGAATTTTAACTATGATCCATACGCACTCTGCGTGTGATTAATTTCTCGTTTTCTTGACCAGTAAATGACAGGGAATTTTATTCTACAATTATAATGGCCACCCAGTAAATCTTTACCAATGTTAAGGGTGTAACCTAGTTGGTAGGCTAAAAAAATAGGCTATTTTCGGGAATTTTTTGTGAGCATGCTATGGAAGAT
>JAUESH010000008.1:5708714-5734571 GCA_032275165.1 Synergus magnus | reverse complement strand
TACAAAATGAACTACGGATATTAATTTTGAACTATTTTTAGTAGTTTTAATTAACAAAAACCAAAAAAATTGAAAAATATGTTATAAAATTTCCAGCAATTTTGAAAGAATTCAAGAGATTTTAATAATTTTAAGGGATTTTCTGACTTTTAAAAGATTTCATAGAATTTTAAGAATTTCATGGAATTTAATAAGATTTCTAATAATTTTAATGAATTTTAAAAGACGTAAAGGGATTTTATATAATATGTTATTGTAGTATTTTAAGGATAAAAATTAATAATTCATTCCAATACCTTTCCTAGAAGTTACTTCATAAATTCAATTCCTCGCTGAGAAGTGAAGAAGACTCAGTGAAAAATGCAGAATCGACAAAGAATGTTTTTTTTCGCACTGCTGAATGTTCTCACCAGAGAAAAGTAAATAATCACGAATTTAGGATAATTAAATCCCCTACAAGGGAAAATAAACACGTCCGGTTTTTGCCTCCGGGCAATTGATTTATTAATGCTTGTCGGAGGAGTTTTCACGCCAGTCGACATTACGTTTACGAACTCTTCCAGCCGTAAAGTCTCTCGTAAAATCCGAGGATGATGTGTATGTAAACTTTATAAGGAGGGTCGAAGTGCCGAGAAAACAAACTTAATTCGCGTGCCATGGGCAAGCGGATTGGAAATACTATCTGGATGAATAGTTTCCATGTTTTCAAGACCTGCGTGCATGATTACACGGCGAAAACGATCTATTTAGAGATTTCTAGAGATCAGCCACGTTGAATGGCGTAATCACCTACTCTTGAATGGCTCGAATACTAATCAGCGTAAAATAGCGTCGATTCGTGCCATAAATTATCACTTGGTGCTTAACTGCTTAGCGATAGTCAATTTTGAATGAAGACTTAAGAGGAGGATCTTTCCTTAACTTTGATGACTTGATGACTTGATTGATGACTTCATGATTTAATGATTTGATGATTTGATGATTTCTGTTGTAATTAGTTGATGTTGGTTATTTGTGACATAATTACTTAATCTTGAAGTGAAATCATTCCTTTCTTTTTATTCACGTTGGAAACTTTTTCATTGGAAGTCATGATTAAAATTTTTTGCAATCCTTCAAAGTCTCTTTACAACTCCTTTAAATTCTATGAAATCTTTTAAAATCCTATTAGGTAACGCCGGGTTAATTTTTGCTAATAAATAAATCCAATAAATTATTTTCAAACTTCCTGTGGGTATTCGAAGATAATATTTACTAATATTTGCGAATATTTGCAAATATTTACAGGTGATACTTTTATGTGAATGAATTTGAATCTGACTTTGAGTCTGAATTTATTAATCATGGGACTAACGGGAGAAGAATAAAATTGATGAAAAATGTAGACGAAGATTGCAGGGAAAATTTGCGTATGAGGAGAAAATCTCGTTTTGCAGCGAAACCAGTTTCCAGCACATTGACCTTGTAACCCTCGGAGAGGGTAACAAACGGATTTATATCTTGGGAATTAGGCTGGCGAGCTACCCTTGCGTCATCTCGATTCTCGGCCTTTATTTATGACGGAACGATCAGGCTGTAATTATGCCTCCTCGGCGAAAGCCACCTCTCCCTCTTCCCCCTCCCCACGAAATCGAGCACCCTATTTATTAGTGTATTAACTGTCGATTCACCGACAAATAATTGCGCAATTATTTCATTCACGTGCAAAATGAGCCGGGGAACGATTTTCATTATCATTATCTTTCAATGCACTTTGTACAGATATTTTTGCCTTGATTCGTTACCTCAAATCGCTGCCGGTATTCGAATCAATGTTCATTCCCGGATCAATTTTAAAGTACTTCCTGATGATTGGAGGAGAAAATTGGAAAGTGGAGGAAGATTGAGTAATTTTCTTGGAAATTTAAACTTAAAAAGGGAAGTACATATATTCTCTAAGGAGAATTAGGTAGAAATTTATATAAAGTAATTATTTCGCTTTCCCGACTTTTTCCCGTATCTTATGTAATTTGTCTATAAATTCATTATATTAATTTAAAACTGAAAATTTGTCGTTTCTTATAATCTTTTTAATTTGTCTCAATTTTTAATCAAATATTTTTAACATTATAGTAGAATTATAAAAATAAAATTTTCCGGACCTCGCAATTTATATTTACACCCGGATTTGAATTTCATCACATTTAAAAATTTTCCAATTGAAAATACTTTTTCCTAATTTGAAATTTCAATGCTTGCAAGTTTGAATACTAAATTATTTCGCTTTTAAATTTAAACGTTATTTATACATGCGACATTTTGCAAGATTCTCGACTTGTTGACTTGAGATTTCGCATATTTGAATCAAAATCCTGGTATAAAAGAATTTGAAACGGAAACAACTCGCATTATCTAAAAAATGTTGAAACCTTTCCCTATAGACGTTTGAAAAAACGTCAAAAGATTATCAAGAAATCTTTTAAAATGACCCTGTAGTAAGTACAGTGTGTCCAGCGTGTGGGAAAAGCGGGAATTGTACGGGAATTTCATTTGGTGCGGGAAATGTACGGGATTTTGTATTCCTTAAAATCATCTCAAATATCTTGCAATTCTTTAAAGTCTCTTTAAAATTCCTTTAAATTCTATAAAATCTCTTAAAATCCTGGGCAACGCCGGGTAAATTTCTGCAGGTAAATAAATCAAAATTTTGGAGTTTAGGAACTTTGGGAACTTTTTTTTTTTATATTTTTATTCCAATAAATGTAAAAAGATCGTCAGACTAGACGTCTGAAACTTCAACCCAATCATTTTTATAGGAACATATCATAGAGCGCGATTATAAACAACAGTAAATTACTTTACATTCGCTTAACATAATATTCTTCAAAATTAAAGAATATGTTGAGTGAATGCAAAGTAGTTTACTGTTCTTTACAATCGCGGATCAGCGACTGTAGAATTTTGTTTTGCGGAACTGAATTTATAATGACACGCTTCATTAATTATTTGACAATTATGAGACATGGAATGACAATAACGGCCGCTAAACGGTGACGCATTGAATAAAACTGCCTACTTGGAGAAAAAAAAATTCTCTCTCCCCTTCATTCTCAGATGATGTTTGATGAATCTCACACTCTGTTTGACGTATATTTATTATCGCATCTATGTATGCTTAGAGATTATTTGTTTGAGCTAATGGATACAGGTGGCATGTCATTTCAGAAGCATTATTTAATATTCTTTTATTACGTACTCTCGAGCGAAATAAGTACGGGGTCGTAGTGTGAGAACTTGTTTTTATCGGACGTGATGCACGACGCTTTCAGAAAGTGATAACCACTCACTTTATTTCTTAACTGATTTTTAATTTCAACCATTGTGAGTTTTTTCTGCCATTTTTAATGTGAAAGGAAGCCGGATGTTCTATTATTCCATATCGAGGGCATTTATTAAGAACTCACATTCTCGGAATGTTCATCATTAATATTTTATCATTCCTTTTATCGTTCCAACATTTATCGTTCCAGCTTTTTATCGTTTGAACCTTCGACTTGTGAAATTATTTAGCTTCTTGATAGAAAAAGTTCGGAGAAAAAAGACGTGTTTGAATGAAAATGGAGATTAGTTTATCAGTGAGGATTCGATAAAGGTTGGAATGGACCATGAGAGCATAAATTTTGATAACAACCACCCACCGCAAATGGGATGAGCCAATGACTATAAAGTCGGCCATATGCAGGAGGGAAACGGGCCGCCTGTTGCTGCACCAGGACTCAACGGGGATTCTTGATCCTTTTGCTTTAGACTGCAGCCCCTTTGGCCAACAACCCCCCAAGGAGGACTGCTCGGGACAAAATTTACGAGCTCGATCTGAATAGCCAGAAACTCCGCGGTTTTGACTCGCAACGAGTACCGAAACACCACCGAACAATAATTATTATGGATGTCTTCTTATTGTCCCATTTTTCGTGCCTTCCATCCGTGACATTGAACTTGATTCGAAAAAAAGAAGCTTTGTCTGGCCCACAGTCTTCATTGTCGCTCCGTTTTCGGTCGATTCATAAAATGTGTGTTAAATCCGAACCTGAAAGTTGAATTGCTATTCAAGAAGTCTATAGAGAAATTCATCATTGAGGCGATAAATCCGAGAATGAAAAGATGGGACTTTGAAATCGAATTTTGATTCATAATCGGAATTTAATCACAGTTGTGGTTTAAATTAAGATACACAGTTTATTTTAACATGACATTTTTAAAAATTATCATATACATAAATTATTGACAAAAGCGCGCGCATGACATTCTAGTAGTAGAGAAATCTGCAGGTGACTTTTTTATATGAGAAAGTGAAGTTAATTACTTTGAAAAACCGGTAGCTGGGATAATCAACGTAATTCTAGGATCGGGCAATCATCAAGATCTCGGAGAGAATATAAGCGAGTCGCGTGCATCTGGGGGCACTTTTACGTGATATAATAGCTGCATTCTCGTCTACATATGCCGTGTATAAATCACGTGGGATCAACGATTCGCTGCACTTACGTCACGCTTTTAAAATGTACAACCACGCGGACCGATTTAATCGCCTTCTTATGTACAATAGTTTCGCGGAAACATACACATGTTGATCTTGAGATGAATACATTTTTAATAACGTCACGCCACATCCAAGATGAAGGAAAATATTCTTGACATCCTTTTCAACCCCCCCCTTTTTTTTAACTCCTTTTCCAATATAAATATGTTTTCCTACCATTTTTTTTTCGAACCAATTTCCTATCTCCCTTTTTCAATCCCTTTTTTTCGCAAACCTCTTTTCGAAATTCTTATTCCAACCTTTTTTCTTCAACCTCCATTTGCTAATTCATTTTCTAAACCTCTGTTTTAATCCTTTTTCTTTTCCAAATCTTTTTTCTAAAAACAATTTTCCAACTCCCATTTTGCAATATCTTTTTTCCAAAACCCTTCTTATTAACTGTTTTTAGAAACTCCTTTTCCAAAAATTCTTTACAAAACATTTTCCAGTCCATATTTCCATCCCATTTCCAACCCCTTTTTTCCAAAAACCTTTTTACAAACCCCTTTTCCAAAAATCCTCGATAAACACATTTTTCAGCTCATTTTCCAACCCATTTTCCAACACCTCTTTTCCAAAACTCTTTTCTTTCCAAAAATCCTTATTTCCCAAAAACTCTTTACAAAAAACATTATCCTGTTTATTTCCAGACTGTTTTTTGAATTTTCGGGAATTATTTTTTCGATATTTTTTCACATTCGGGATGTTTGCTAGATTTTCGAGACATTTCGTTACACCACTTTTTTTTAGAGAGGAATTTCAAAAAAGAAATTTATGACTGTAAAAATATTTTATGGAATTTGAAGGATTTAAAATTTTTTCGGGGAATTTTATTGAGAGATTTCAAACGATTTTTAAAAGATTTCGTAGAATTTAAAAACATTTCGAGAGATTTTTCTGATTTGTAAAAGATTTTGTAGAACTCTTAAGGATTTCATAGAAGAGATTTATGATTTTTGAATATTTTTGTAGAATTTTAAGGTATTTCGAAGGTTTTCGTGAAATTTTAAGGGAATCAGATTTGCAACAATAATGTTTGCGATATTTTCGAGACATTTCGTTGCACCACTTTTTTAGAGAGATCTATTGAAAATACATAATCTGCGAATGATTAAATTAGTCACAGTTTCTCTGAACATTATCGAAAATATTTTTCAATAGAGGTGTGCATTCGTTCCGATCGAATTATCAGTGTAAAATTGTGCCTTTTTGGCTACGTTTAGAACATTGAATTTTTCAAAATTGAGTTTTATTCTAGAAGAAATTTATACCTCAATGAATTTTTCGAATTGAATTTTTCGAAATTGAGTTTAATTCTAGAAGCCATTTCGAAAAATTCAATGTTCTAAACGTAGCCAAAAAGATACCAATTTACACTGACAATTCGATCGGAACGGATGCACACCTCTATTTTTCAATAGACCCCCAAGCCCTAAATAAAAATGTTCTACACCAAAATATTTTTCAATTTACAAGTTTTAAGGTTTGATTTAAGGTGTGCAATGTTTACGTGTTGACCTATTCCTATCGAGCCGGAAGTGTTTTTTATTCAGTTTAAAAATAAAAGAGGCTAGTGATCATTAAACATATTCAGAGTTCATAAAAGTACACATAGATAGGAATGGTAAGTGATTGGATATGAGATAAGACCTAACTGTCAATTGACACCGGGTACCAGCTGACCGAGTATGAACCGAGATGTGACGTAGGGCTGTTATCCTCGTATGGATAGGAGTACACAGTTACACACATGAAGGTCGTTCGTGGTGCAGGAAAATTAATGACTTACCTTCAACGGAACAATACAGTCAGCTGCGACTCTATATGCCTAAGTTAGGTACCTACACAGAAACGGCATGGCAATGTCCATCTCACTGTAAGGTCCAACAAAAACACAAACGGACGTAAATGTACACATTACACGCACACGTGCGTGTGGATCGATTCATTCGTATTGAGGCCACCTAGAATGCTAGAACACATAATATCATTCTATTACACAAAGAGATTTCAAAAGCAAAGAGAGTTTCTGTAAATAGTACTATTCTCAGGAAAAATCTCGAAAAACACCAAATTCCGAGCTATTAGAGATTAATTAAGAGCGTTCTGAAGTTCAATCCGAACGAATCCGACGCTAATATGTAGCAACTTTTTTAAAGATTGTTCGGATCGAAATCGGATTCATTCGCATTGAATTTGGTTTCATAATCAGGGCTGCCACAGTGACAAAAGTGACTAATTTGATCTAAAAGGTGACGAAAAGTGACTTAAGAATAACTGTGTGGCAGCCTGGGTGGCAGCACTGTTCATAATACGTACTGATTCGAATTAACTGTGAATGCAAAAATAACTTCGGATTTATTCGAATTTAAATTTCGGATTGATATTGATTGAATTCGGATTCATTCGGATTAAAAGTTATGATTGATTAGAAATTGACTCATTTATACTCGAATGGGAGTTAGTCGTACTAAAAAAAATTTGCTTTGCAATTGGTTCGGAATGGCTCGGATTCATTCGGATAGGATTTCTATCCGAAAATTTCGCCAGAGTAATGAAATATTTTCTAAGAGCCTTTTCTAATACAGTCCCATTGCCATAATTATTAATTAGAAATTAATTTTTAAGTTGAGAAGGGATGAAGTAGATTCCGGTAATAGTGTGGCGCCAGGTCTAGTTTCCTATGAATCATGCAGCACCTATGTTTAAGGATAGGTCGTTCCTCTCAGAAAGCTGTCCGTTTTGATCGTCCACGGCGTTCCTCCTGGTTACCACACTCGAGGAACCTCTTAGAAGAGCCATAGGTTGTATGTACGTACATAAGCCTCGCGCGAGCATTTATTTATGGCCCGAGGTCGCCGGGGTACGTTTGGATCCGCCCCTACATACAACACTTTTCACTGTGCACCACCTACGGAATGAAGTTGTTCCCGCTCCATGCTGCCACAACGTCCTTGATTTCCTACGGTCTCTTGGATTTAGACGTCGTGCGTAACCAGAATTTACTATTCTTACAAGGAAGTGCAAAATTATTCCTTACAGTTCCTCCAGTGATGCATTTGTGAAGATTCGAGACAAATTCGAGACTTTTTTGGAACGTCGTTCAATGTACTGAAATATAAATGAAGATGCAAAAATTGGAAATAAAAAATTCGAGATCTCGAGTCGAGAATCTCAAAATAAAAAAAAATCGAGATTTCGGGTCGACAGTCTCGAAATATGTTTAAAAAATCGAGATCTCGAGTCAAGAGTCTCGAAATATGTTTAAAACATTAAGATCTCGAGAAAAGTATCTAAAAAATTTTTAAAGAAATCAATACCTCAAGTCGAGAATATCGAAATATGAAAAATATGGTGATCTCAAGTGAAGAGTCTCGAAATTTGCTTAAGAAATCGAGATCTCTCCTGAAATAAAAAAAATATCGAGTCAAGAATCTCGAAATTTAAAAAAAAATCAATATTTTGGGACAAGAACTTGAGTTGGAAAGTCTTATAAAAAGTTCGCAGTCTCGAGAAGAGAATCGCAGAACTTAAAAAAATCACATCTCGAGTTGAGAATCTTGAAACTGTGAAAAAATCGAGATCTCGAATTGTGAATCTCGAAAATTAAAAATAATCTATGTATATCTCGACTCGAGAATCTCGCAAATTTTTATTAAAAATTTTTGCTTTTAATTAATTTTTGAGTTCAGCTAGCCAAGTTCTACGAAAATCTCGAATTAGTCTCGAATCGTCTCGAATTATGGTCAGTAGTGGATAACTCGCATAATTTGAGAACTAGTGGGAGTATTTAAATTTTTCTGAATTGAACATGCTTCCTAGGAATGACTATTGCCTACTTGAAGGTAATAATTGAAATTGAATCAATTTCCAGAAGTGGTAACGAGCAGAGATATGAAGAATTGTTCTAGTTGCGAGAGGAATTAAGACGAGTCGTTGAACCTTTAATTCGGGGAACAAAGTGAAAATTAGATGCGATCTTGTGGATGTTACATGAAGTCGATGTCCGGCAATAGGAGAAACGTGTGCATCTCCGACATGGTAATGCATTCTGAGATTGTTGGTACGCTTGAGTCACGTGTGTCGACGATCGGACCATCGTGTGATTGATGGAGACACGCGGCCTCTATCCCCATTCCTCTTCAATCCAAAGAGAACCATTCCATCGTCTCTCCCCGCGCATATAACCTTCTTCTACCCACCCTAACATCTCTCTGGTTCACTTGTGTATAAAGTAACCACTCTTCTCTTGACAGTTCTTTACCTACAGAAACCGTACGACCAACCCCATTCGTAAACAACTTAAGATGCTTTACTAAACTTACAAGACAATGAGAAAGTCCAGGATTCTAGAAAAAACAGGAATCTCAGAATATTCAATTTCAGGTTTTAAAATAGAGGAAAACCTTCCCGAGTTGGTAGTCATTGGATTTCCGGAATAAAAATTCGAGATTTTCTTGAAATTCACAATTCACTTGAATGAAGATCAAAAATCTCAAATAAAAAGTTTAGAGATCCTTGACTCGAGATCTTGATTTTTTAGTCGAGATTCTCGATTTGAGACTTCCAATTTCTCATTAAAACTCTTTTAAAAGAGGCTCTTAAAGCCAAATAAAAAACATAATTCATGCAATTCAAAGCCTCAAGCATTAAAATACAAAATGGGGAATTATTTGAAGTACTCATAGGACGCGAGTTAAGAATGAATTTTGAATTTCGTTAAATGAATGGCAGGAACACTCCGTGAGGGAACAAAACGTAAAATGTAAGGAAGGTTGAGGGAGGGAGGCGTTAATTGAATTTTGGTTCGCAGGATTATTGTGAAGCGTTTAAAGCGGCCAGAAACAAACCTATTTGCGTCAGAGAGCTTTCTACGGAGATAACAAATGATCCCAGAGCACACCGCACAAACTTCGGCATAAAAGCTTCGGTGAGAGCTGAGGCACCCTTCTCCCTCCAACCTTCACTCTCTCTTTTCGCTACTTCACACCCCGTCCGCTTCCATCACCATTCGGATAGAAAAGCTATAATTTTTGAATCTATTTATAACTGTCCGACCCACAGAATAGCGATTCTGATGCCACTGCTCCGGGGTATTGACCTCATTTTAAATTTATCGATTTTTATCTCATTCAAGTGATAAATAGTAGAAGTTTAAAGATTCGTGAATAACCAATGAATTTAATATTCATTAATATACGTAGTACATTTTTCGGCAATTGTTCTAAATATCGTTAAAGCCAATTTTTGGACGGAAAAGCGAATGTGAAACTTGAAAATATTTTTTTAAATTCCCGAGGTCTGCTTTTATAATTAGAGGAGGGAGAAAAATATTTTTAAGTTTTCCAGTTCAAACAAATGAAGGATCATTTTATTATAATACAAGTTATCCTATCTTAAAAAAGTGGTGTAATGAAATGTCTCTAAAATCTCGCATTCATTGTTGTTGCAAACCTGATTGGCTTTTGAATGACTTGAAGTTGTAAGAAGGAAAACAAAATAATCGCGCGCGTGTTGGCTTGCTCTTGTCCCTTAAAATTCCATAAAACCCTTCGAAATTCCTTAAAATTCATTAAAATGTCTTAAGATTCCTACAAATTTCATAAAATCAGTATAAATCTCATCAAATTTCATGAAATCCTTAAAAATTCTTCAAAATATTTTAAAAATTAAAAAAATCTCTCGAAATCCCTTAAAATTTTACAACCTTCAAAATCCTTGTAAATTCTACAAAATATTTTTAAAATAATAAAAACCTTTTGAAATTCTTCAATGAAATTCCCTAACCAATATTTTTAAAGTCATAAAAATCTCTTGAAATTCCTAGAAACTTCTAGAAATTCTTTTAAATTCTACGATAATATTTAAAATCCCTTTATATCCTTTAAAATTCATTCTATAAAATCTTTTAACAATTAGAAAAACCCCTAAAATCCCTTAAAATTATTAGAAATCTCATAAAATTTCATAAAATCCTTAAAAATCATTCATGTCTCTTGAATTCTCTTAAAATTCCTGGAAATTCCATGACAACATTTAAAACCCCTTAAAATCCCAGAAACCTTTTTAAATTTAAATTTAAATTTCACGAAAATCTTCAAAATCGCTTAAAATTCGTGAAAATCCCTTAAAATTCCCAGAAACTTCTTGAAATTGTTTAAAATTCCACGATAACATTTGAAATCCCTTTATATCCATTAAAAGTATTAAAAATCACATCAAATTCCATGATATCCTTAAAAATTCCGCGAAATATCCTGAAACCCCTTAAAATGCTGCGACATTTTTTAAAAATCCTAAAAATCTTTTGAATTTCGTAAAACCTGCTCTCTAAATTTGAAACATCGAAATTCCGCTGATTTAGATTAAGAGAGAGATTTATGAATGACTTGAAGTTGTAACGTGTAAAACAAATAATCGTGCATTTGAGGCTTCTCGTCCGATCACCGAAGTTAAGCAGCGCTAGACTCAGTTATACTCGGATGGGGGCCGTCGTACTTAAAAAAATTAGCGATTTAATTGATTGAAAAAAAATATTCCAGCAATATTTGATGATAAACATACAAAACGATAAAAAGTCTCGTTTTTTATGATATAACATTTTTTCAAAAGCTTTAAACTAACACTTTTTTTATATTTTTACAATCATCTACTAATATTATTCACAAAGTTTGGAATGTAAATATGATCAAAAATGCATTTATTACCTCCCTAATTACATTTTTGATGAAATTGATGAAACTGATGAAACTGCACTAATTTATCGTGATCAATTTTAAGATAGAAAATAGAAAACCAGCAGTTGGACGATTCATAACAGGTGTAGTGACTCGAAATCCACCTGAGCCTCGAACAGTTTCTTAAGAATCTCTTTAGAATCTAAAATCTAGAATGTCGATAGGTCTCTCGTCTAAAGAGTCCACGAATTTTTGGCGCACATTGATAACAGCTGCGAGAGAACGAAAATGTCACAAATCAGGACGCGAAACTGAATGACGCAAAACACGCCTAGGTAAATTTAAATTGCGCATGGACTAACACTAGCTGGATCGGAGGTTTTGGCGAAAGAGTAAATTGTACACTCCTTGATTGGCCTCAAGCCAGAGGAGCGCGTTCGTGTCTTCTTCGAGTATTGTCGCTTTGTCGTCTGATTCGAGAACATGAGGATCTTCAAGTGGTGATTTCGGGCTTCCATTGTCGTGAGAATAAATTTCGGTTTCAGACTTGACTCCCAGGGTGCGAACTTTGACTTAGCTATAACGAATGGCCGCCTTCATTGATGACTTTTGCAACCTAGAATCTCGAGAGGCTATTTGCAAGTTCCTAATTCTGTCATTCGGAATTATTCACGGATTTATGTATATTGTATAATTTGCGAAGGATATTTTCTAGGAGTTGGTTACTCGAATTTTAAGTGGATAATGAGGGTCGAGATCTCGAGTCGAGAATTTCGAAGCATTTTAAAAAATTGGGATCTCGAAATTTATTTAAAAATTTGATTTTTTAAAGGACTACAATCAAGATTCGAATGCTTACCCGAAATTTATTTTGCAAGAGCCTGAAGCAATTTTGTTAACTCATTAATTTTACGCCAAGGAAAGTTCAACATCGAGTTAGCCGGTGCATTGCGGACAGGACGAGGTTGTCTCACGCTTGAAAACCACCAACACTACCTCTCACATTCCAGGACTGTATTAATTTTCCATGTGTTTGTTTATGTTCATAAGTATACATAGATGTATGTGTATGCAGACTGCATGTGTGCATATAACATACAGATATTTGCACACAGAAGCAAGGAGCATTCATGCTTTAGTATCAGAGTCCTCAGCAAGTTTTACAAAGGTATACATAGACTTATCTGACAACCCCAAACTCCTGGTACATATCTGAGTTGTTATCTGATATGAGCTCGACTGCGGTCTTATCGACTTTCTCCATCTTCTCGACCGATTGGGTCATAACGATACTGCACTGAGACTGAATGCCAGATTTCAAATTTCGCGCCCATCGATTGATTCATTCTTCTTGTATAAAAAGCTTAAGAGGTATTTTGGATAAAAAAGACACAAGTAATAAGAGTATTGCAAGTGTTTTACGAATTGAATCACGTTATTAAACATGTTTCGGCATTTTGGTATTTAGAAACATTTTTCTAAATATGTGGTAAATACGGAAATAGTTTTGAAAGATTTCATACGATTTCAAAAGATATCATGAGATTTCCAGAAATTTCAAACATTACGAAATTTAAAGGAATTTCACGCGATTTTGAAGGATGTTAAAGGGACTTTAAGATATTTCACGGGATATTAAGTAATTATAAGGACCTTAAGGGATTTTACAATATTATATGGGATATTAAGTAATTTTAAGGACTTTGACGGGATTCAAGAGATTTTACGAAATTTCAGTTGATTTTCAGGAATTTTAAGAGTTTTAATGAGACTTCATGGTATTTTGAGTAATTTAAAGTAATTTTAAGGAATATCAAGTAATTTTACAAAATTTAAAGGAATTTCACCTGATTTTGAAGGATACTAAAGGGATTTTAAGAAATTTTGTGAAACTTATGGACATTCCTGAAATTAGAAAAGGAATTACAAGTTTCTTTATTTCAAAAATTATAAATTCTCAATTATTTTGTATACTTTTAAAATCCCTAAAAAAATTTCAAATCCTTTGATTTGAAATTGATTAGAATCCTCTGAATCTTTTTAGCAAAAAGGTGTGCAAAAACGAGAAATTAATCGCGCGCAAAGCGGATCATAATTGCTAGTACGTGTAAAAAACCATCTTCTATGAAGTGATTACCATAACTTTATC
The DNA here is from genome assembly GCA_032275165.1 of Synergus magnus. Taxonomy (NCBI): domain Eukaryota; kingdom Metazoa; phylum Arthropoda; class Insecta; order Hymenoptera; family Cynipidae; genus Synergus; species Synergus magnus. The sequence goes on along the minus strand of JAUESH010000008.1, from coordinate 5,721,187 downwards.
TCGAAACATATTAAAGATATTATCCAGAACCTATTCAGTTTTCATACTACCTAATTTTTAAACTCAGCAGCTAGATTTCAGATACAGAAACAGTTTAACGATGCTCGTGACAGGATGCACCGGTGTAAATTCGATATCGAGGGTGGTATCAGAATAAGTAAAGTCGACGCTTCACAATATATATAACTTCCGAGTCGACTTGAATTCGCAGCGCATTGACATCACCGCCAAAGCCCTGGATCATAAATAACCGAACCAGTTTACCAAAGCTTATTATACAATTATGATTACATCTTGTGACCTAGGTGGTCCCGGGCATCAAGAGTCCACCTTCACCACGAGATATCTCCTCTTAGGAGTTTAACACGATTCGAGGATCATCTTTTCTTGGTTTTAAAGATCATCAGATCTGCCCGATGTTCGTTTCCTTCCCCTTTGTTCGAGGCAGTCGTTTCCTCCCCAAACCACAACCTGATTACCTCGAGTGGGTCGGAGCATCATTCGTGCCATTTATGTTCGTGCTCAAAGTTCCTATACCTTTTATTCACGCGATCCCCCTCGAATATCTCCCAAGTAATAGTCAGTTAACACAATCCGGGTCACGTGACAAGTATTTGGGATTTGTCAATCAATCTTCAAAAGTGGGAGTCTCGCTACGGTTCTCTATTCAAGCAGGATTTATCTATAATAATTTGATAATCACAACTGAAACTGTGAAGCAAATTTTTTTAATTATCTACTATCAAACCAACACGCGCGCTCATGAAATCTTTTGAAACCTTTTGAAAAACAATATTCTTCTTATAAAAAGGTTGGTTCAAAGGAACTATGAAATTTCTTGAAATCCTTTCAAGTGTTTGATATTTATGGAAATCTCGTGAATCTTTTGATTCGAGATCTCGATTTATTAAGAAAATTTCGAGACTCTTGACTTTTAAGAGTCAAGATCTATATGTAAGGTTTCTTGATCTTCATTTTTTTTAATATTTCGAGATTCTGGACTCCAGATATTGATTTATTTAAAAAGTGTCGAGATTCTCGACTCGAGATTCCGCTTTTTTTTAAAAGTGTGGACTCCTTTCTTTAACACTGAGTCATACAATGAAAGGCGACTCAAAAAATATTAGTCTTTAAAAAAATGAACGGATGCAAGGAACGGATAAAAATGCTTGAGCTGAAAAATGCGCGGCATCTGTTGCAACGTGGGTCGTCCGAGAAGAAGACAGTGAGGGCAATCTCCTGGCTTTAAGCGTAGGGCCATGTCTTGCCTGCCATCTCGATGTCACTTGACATCGTCTATATTTTTCTTGCTTTGCTCTTAATTCTCTTAATAGAACGCACAGTTCGTGTATTTGCATTGGGGTCCTCTACCAAACGAGTCACTGACGTTCGCATGTCTAAAAGACTTGACTTGACTAGAAGTTGAATGACTGAGAAAACTGACTGACACGTGACCAGGATAGCCTCAAATCTTATAATGAGCAATGTACTTTCGATCTCGTGAGTCAAGATATGGAAGAGAGAATTATTTTTAGATCTCATACTTCAATAGTAAAAGAAGCTTCATGTGATGCAACATTTTAATTCTACTTTATCACAAATAGTTGGGTTTGTTAATACCCAGGTCAGATAATATATAAGTAATATATTCCACCATATATTTTTTTTATCAGACATTTTTAGAAACCACCCAACACGATGAAGAATCGATACTACAGTTATCAGTTGTAAATGACCCAAGTTTATCCAAACTGACATCAAGATAAGATGAGAAATGTATCCTAATAGAAAATAATGTCAGAGCCGCGTAATGTCGAAGTTTCATTATGGCAAACAAAATACTTTGATCACAATCAAATTGATTTCCTTCCTCTCCCAAAGTTTGAATATAACGCACACCTATGTGACATTATGATTTATTAACCGACCACACATTGACTCTATCTTGATGCCTCTAATTTAATTGAGTTCACATTAATTGAAAGGAGTCATAAATTTAACTCTGCGAATGGTAGTTTAGCATAAAAAGTTCCGATTTTAAAGTTTTCCTGGTAATTTTATTCAGGGATTTTAAAGGAATTTCTATACACATATAATTTCTAAAAGATTTTATAGAATTTAAAAGGATTTCGAAGGTTGTCGTAAAGGTTTTTAGGAATTTTTAGAGATTTTTGCGAATTTTAACTTGGATTTCAAGAGATTCATGATTTTAATGGTTTTTATGGATTTTTTATTTATTTTATTTTTATTTTTTTATTTTTAATAAGGGATTTCGAAGGTTTTCATGAAATTTTTTTGCGCCATTAGCTTATTTTTCCTATTTCAACTTCAAATCATTCAAAAGCCAATCAGATTTGCAACAACAATGTATGCGAGATTTTCGAGACATTTCGTTACACTACTTTTTTAAGATAGGAAAATTAATAATAATTATTATACTGTTTATACATTGGCATAGTTATAATTAATCATATGCATATGCATCGTTGGGAATCAACTTTATACTTTCAATGAAAAAATGAACGAAATTAGTAAAATTTATTATATATATATAATAATTTATTTTCTATTTTTTCTTTACTTGCGTGCGTCGGCACGCAGGGAACGCACGGGATTTCGACTGTGGCTCCATACCACATCGGGCGATCCACGATCTCATCGTGATTAATTGCTCCCTGTGTTCCGCCGACATCGATACGCGAAGGATGTAATCGTATAACGGGTTCTACGAGAGATATAATTTTTTTCGCAACCAATTCCTTGTTCTCCACTTCAAATCTTCAACTTCAAGGTGTCAAAAACACTTCTTAGACTTTCTCTCTCGCCCCCTCGTTTTGGCTCGTTTTTACAAGATGACTGTTTCTTTATTATTATTATTATTATTATTGTTATTATTATTAAGAATATTATTATTATTTCTTGAATCATCACAAGTCGTAATTTGAGAAAATTGTGAAAATGTGAGGAAAGTCATGTTAAAGTTGTACAAGTGGATTTGGCATCGCGATTGAATTTCATGCGGATTATGCTATGCTACAGATGATAAATGGATGCTACTGATGTGCGGTGTAACTCAACGCGCTCGTCCGGCACTTTGTAGATCCACTTGGCTGGACCACTTAAGTTTTTATCATTTAGAGCATGAGGGTAATTGCAATCGCACCGCTAACTGCGCATTTAAAATCTTTCGTCAATATCTTAATTTTGGATTGAAGTTCTGCAATTATTTTGGTCAGATTTGTTAAAGGATCTATGGAAAAAATGGAAGTCTTGGAATTTGAAAAAAGTAACTGGAATTTTATTGATATTTTTATTCTTTTCAATCCAAATTATAAAAAAAACTTTATTAAATTACTATAATTAATTCAAAACCCAAGTGGGGACTTTTTTTCGCGTCTGTATTTATATCGTTCCTTTATTTGCATTGCATAATACCTCTCGATTCTCTGAAGCCCTGATAAAAATAAATGGTATCTTGTAAGATTGCAAAAACATCAGGATATTCAGGATTATATGGTCCTAAATTTGGGCCAGTCCATAAGTGAACCCCAGCCAAATAACCACTGACAACTAAAGGAGCACCTCCATCAGAATGACCACAGTGCTTGTCCGGATGATAAGTGCAAATATCAGAATCGGAAATCTGAATATTATGAGGTCGATATCTATTTACACATTCCCGATGGGATATTATCGGTACTTCGATTGATCGTAGACTCTTAGGGATCCTCGTTCCAAGACTGAAATCGAGAAGATGGCAAATTTTTAGTTAGAGTGATGTATGACAGGTGAAATAGTATTTTTGATGTATTTAATACACCATGGGTAACTTACATAACACTTCTATAGTAACATCCCCAACCACTAATAGTACCACGAGTACCTGGTAACAAAGGTCCTGAATGCAGTTGTATATAGTTAGTGTATGGTCCATACACGAAAGGTGGATCAACAGTTAGCAAGGCAATACCATCTGTAGGTCTGTTTGGAAGACTAGCATATTTTCTTCTAATTTCTGTTACGTTATAATAGGTACCATGATCAAAATTGGCTGTACCAGAGACAACCTGGTACTGTGGTGCTTCATGCAGAACACATAGAGCAATTGTGATGACAACGTAAGGCGATACAATACTACCTACGCAATTAACACGCCTATTTTGTTTAATTCTGACGATGTAAGAAACCCATTTAATCGGAATTGATATGTCTTCACCCGGTCTGCGATTAACTACCCGTTTTTGGCGAAAAAGAATATCCGATGTTTCCTCTGCAAATAGATGGAAAGTGATTTTTCAGTAGCTAGGCAATTATATATGTAATTCTACTTACTAATTTCTTCATCTGCGAACGTTCGAGTAATTCCTTGAGACCAAACTCCACAAAGAATTAAGAGATACTAGTATATTTTGTTTAACATTTTATTGTTCAGGCGATATTGGGGATATTTTTTGGCGTCTGTCATTTATATCGTATCTTTGTTAACGATGTTTATTTTACCTCGCTTACGTAATCGTTTTTGATAACACGTAACGGTATAATACGAATATCAAATATTGAGGATTTACCTAGTGGTGTTACGAAATTTAAAGGAACTAACAATACAACACGCGCGCTACACGCACGATTATTTCTTTTTCTTCTTACAACTTCAAGTCATTAAAAAAATAATGAAACTTCGCTGATTCAAATTTAGAGAGCAGGTTTGAAACAACAATGTATGCAAGATTTTAGGGACATTTTGTTACATCACTTTTTTAGAGAGGAATTTCAAGACGTTTCTAGGAATTTTTAAGGATTTTGACAATTTTCAAGTAATTTTTTCGAAATTCTAAAGATTTTTAGGATTTTTAAAAGATTTCGTAGAATTTTAATGGTATATCAGGATATTTCGCGGAATTTTATCGGAATTCATGAAATTTTAAGAGATTTTTTAAAGCTGAGGAATTTTAAGGAATTTTAAATGTTTTGAAATTTTGAGGAATATTAAGCGGTTTCTAAGAACTTTAAGAGATTCCAACGAATTTTAAGCTATTTCTAGTGTTTTCGTGAAATTTCGAGGAATTTTACGAGAATTCAAGAGATTTTTATGATTCTTAAAAGATTTTGTGTAATTTTGTGAGATTTCTAATAATTTTAATGAATTTTGAAGGATATAAAGGGACTTTAAATATTATCGTAGAATTTAATCAATTTCAAGAAGTATCTGGAAATTATAAGAGGTTTTCACGAATTTTAAGAGATTTCAATAGGTTTCAGAGAATTTTAACCGATTTCGAAGGTATTCGAGAAATTGTAAGTGATTTCAAAAGGTTTCTGGGTGTTTTAAGAGATTTTAAGGGATTTTAAATCTTGTTGTGAAGTTTTAAGGAATTTTAAGAGATTTTCACAAATTTGAACGGATTTCAAGAGATTTTTATGCGAGTTAAAATATTTAATTAAATTAAAGGATTATTAATTATTATTAATTATTATTAATCCATTAAAGGATTTTAAAGTTTGTTAGACATTTTTAAGAATTCTAAGAAATTTTAAGGGATTTTAAAATATTTGAAATGATGTCGTGGAATTTCGAAGAATTTTAAGAGAATTTAAGAAATCTTAATGAATTTTAATAAGTGATTTCGAAGGTTCTCTTGAAATTTTTTTACGCTATTAGTTTGTTATTGGGATTCTAAAAAATTTTAAAGGGTTTTCACGGGCTTTTCAGTAATTCTAAGTCATTTTAAAAAATTATTTGGGATATATTATGGATTTTTATGCATTTTTAATGGTTATAACAAGATTTCATGGCATTTTAAGGAATGTCAAGGTATTTTACATTTTTTGAGATTTTTTGAAAATATTATATAATTATACAATATTTCATGAAATTTTAAGTAATTTTTAAGGATTTAACAATATTTTATGGAATATTAAGTAACTTAAAATACTTCTAAGAGATTCCAAGGCTATCACTAAATTGGAAGGGATTTTACCAGATTTCATGGGATTTTAAGGAATGTTACTGGATTTCGATGAATTTCATGGAGTGTAATGGAATTTCAATGTATTTTACGTTTAAAGAGATTTCACGAGATTTATTGGTAAACTTATCTTCATTATCCTCATTTGTATAATAATTGTTTGAAAATTTAAAAACTTATTATACATCTATTTACATAATTATGGATTAATTAATAATTATGGTTCTGAAAATTTGTTTCAATATTTTCAATGTTTGACCCGATCCATTGATAGTATTCGGAATGTTGCAAAAGTACGAAAACATCAGGATATTGAGGATCAATCTGACCTCTACTTGGTCCAGTCCAAAGGTGAACCCCAGCCAACTGACCGTGAACAACTAAAGGAGCACCTCCATCAGAATGACCACAGTGCTTGTCCGGATGATAAGTGCAAATATCAGAATCGGAAATCTGAATATTATGAGGTCGATATCTATTTACACATTCCTGATGGCCCATTATCGGTACTTCGATTGATCGTAGACTCTTAGGGAACCTCGTTCCATGACTGAAATTGAGATGATGGCGATTTTTTAGTTACAGTGATGTATGACACATGAAATAGTATGTTTGATGTATTTAATAAATTGTGGGTAACTTACTTAACACTTCTATAGTAGCATCCCCAACCAATAATAGTACCAAGAGTACCTCGTAACAAAGGTTCCGAATGCAGTTGTATATAGTTAGTGTATCGTCCATACATGAAAGGCGTATTAACAGTTAGCAAGGCAATACCATCTGTAGGTCTGTTTGGAAGATTAAAATAGTGTCTTCTAATTTCTGTTACGTTATGATCGGTACCATGATCTAAATTTGCTGAACCAGAGATAACTTGGTACTGTGGTGCTTCATACATAACACATAAAGCAATTGTAATAACAACGTGATGCGATAAAATACTACCTACGCAACCCATTCGCCTATTTTGTTTTATCATTACGACGTAAGAAACACTACCAATCGGTACTCTGTATTCTTCATCTGGTATGTGATTAAGTACCCGTTTTTTGCGGATGAGAATATCCGATGATTCCCCTGCAAGTAAATGACAAGTGACCTTTCAGTAGTAAGGTTTGTGAGTTTTATTACAAGTAAATTTAGATGGGATATAATTTTACTAACTAATTCCTTCATCTGCGAAGTTCGCCGTAATTCCGTGAGACCAAATTCCACAAAGAATTAAAAGATGCAGGTATATTTTGTCTGGCATTTTATTGTTTAGACGATGAAACTATAATTTTTCAACTCACTTCACTGACGTCGCGAGCATTTGTAGAGATATTTTTGACTTCTATCATTTATGTCTTATCTTTATTGGCAATAATTATTTTCCCTCGCTTATCTGAAGTCTCCACAAAGATAAGTATTTTCGTAATAAAAAGGTGAAGACATACACTATATTTTCACCAGTTTTATCCTTATGTGTTCACAGTAAATTAATTTAAATTTGAGCTTTTAGATAAATATCAAATATTGAGGAATTACCTAGTGATATTACGAAATTTAATGACATTTCACGAGACTATAGGATTTTAAAGAAATTTAATACGTTTTTACAAAACTTATTGAAATTTCAACATATTTATTAGGATTTTCACGGAATTATTATTAATTCTGAATAATTTTACGAAACTTATTGGGATATTATGGAGTTTTATGGACTTTTAATGTTTATAACAAGATTTAATGGTATTTTGTAGGAACTGCCTTTGACATAGACAATAAAATTCTGCAAGTAACTATGATAAAAAACAGTAATTTCTTCTAATTGAAGATCTTTATTTGATACAGATTGCTGTGAAACTCGAGTTACTTTTAAACATATTTAAATTGAAAACCATACTTTTCTTAAACTAGATATTCTATTAATTATGGTGGTTCTGGTACTGTGCTTCAATGTTTTCAATATTTGACTTGATCCATTGATTGTATTCGGAATGTTGCAAGACTGCAAAAACATCAGGATATTCAGGATTATTCTGAGTTCTACCTGGTCCAGTCCAAAGGTGAACCCCAGCCAAGCGACCGCCAACAACTAAAGGAGCACCTCCATCATTATGGCCACAATGTTTTTGCGGATGATAAGTGCAAATATCAAGATCGGAAATCTGAATATTATGAGGTCGATATCTCTCTACACAATCCCGATGGGCTATTATCGGTACTTCGATTGATCGCAGACTTCTAGTGTTACATGTTCCATGACTGAAATCGGGAAGAAGAAAAATTTTTCAGTTATAGTGATGCTTTACCCGTAAAATACTATATTGGACGTATTTAATAAACTGTGGGTAGCTTACACATTGCCAACGCTTCTATAGTTGTATCCCCAACCAATAACCGTACCAACCATATCTGGTAGCAAAGGTTCTGAATGCAGTTGTATACTGTTAGTGAAAGCTCCAAACACGAAAGGTGGATCAACAGTGAGCAGGGCAATGCCATCTGTAGGTCTCTGAGGATGACTGCCATAGTGTTTTTTAATATTTATTACGCTATGATTGGTACCATGATCTAAATTTGCTGCAGCAGAGACAACGTGGAAATGCCATGAATCATGTAGAACACATAGAGAGCTTGTGATGACAACGTGATTCGACAGAATACTACCTACGCAAGCCATACGCAAATTTTGTTTAATCCTCACAATGTAAGGAACAATGTGGATGGGCACTGTATAGTCATTGCCCGGTATGTGATTAAGTACTCGTTTCTGGCGAACGAGAATATCCGATGATTCCTCTGCAAGAAGGTGATACTTTATTAATCGCTCAATAGTTAGAATTATCAGTTTTATTACGGATTTTACATGGGATATAATTTTACTTACTAATTTCTACATCTGCGTAGGTCCTGGTAATTCCTTGAGACCAGACTCCACAAAGAATTAAAAGATGCAAGTATATTTTGTTTGACATTTTATTGTTCAGACGAGGAAACTAAAATTTTACAACTCACTGTACTGAAGTCGAAGCTATATTGGGGATATTTTTGACTTCTGTCATTTATATATTGTCATTGGTTATAAAATTATAATTTACTCTCGCTTATCTAAAGTCTTAAGTATTTTCGTAATGAAAAGGCGGAAACATACACTTGACGGTCACAAGTTTTATTCTTGTATTTTGCAACCAGACGAAGTTTTATATAGCACATCACGGTTTTAGACAGATATCAAATATTGACGAATTACCTAGTGATTTTGCGAAACCTAAAGGAATTCAACGATGTTTTATAGAATTTTTCAGAAATTTAATACGATTTTACAAAATCTACTGGGATTTAAAATAACTTTTACGTTTTTTCGCAGTATTTTCAGTAGTTCTGAGTCATTTTAGGAAAATGATTGGGATATTGTGGAATTTTATGGACTTTTAATGGTTTTAACAAGACTTAATGGCATTTTAAGCTTAAAACATAGACAATAAAATTTTACAAAAGACTCATAAAAAACAGAAAAATTTTTTCAAATTCAAGAATTTTATTTGAAACAGATTTCTGAATATTTAGTGAACACTTAATTAATTATGGTGGTTCTGGAACACTGATTTCATGTTTTAAATTTTTGAGTTGATCCATTGATAGTACTCAGGGTGTTGCACGAGTGCAAAAACATCAGGATATTCACGATCATTCTGAACTTTATCTGGTCCAGTCCAAAGGTGAACCCCAGCCAAATAACCGTCAACAACCAAAGGAGCACCTCCATCATTATGACCACAGTGTTTTTGCGGATCATAAGTGCAAATATCTTTATCGGAAATCTGAATACGAGGTCGATATCTATTTACACAATCACGATGGGCCATTATAGGTACTGTGATTGATCGTAGACCTCTTTCGCAACGCGTTCCATGACTGAAATCGGGAAGGACACAAATTTTTAGTTATAGTGATGCATGACCTGTAAATTATTATGTTTGATATATTTAATATACTTAGAGTAACTTACTCAGCGGTTCTGGCGTTGTATCCCCAACCACTAATAGTACCAAATGCACCTGGAAACAAAGGTCCTGAATGCAGTTGTATATAGTTAGTGAATGCTCCATACATGAAAGGTGGATCAACAGTGAGCAAGGCAATGCCATCGGTATCTCTGTATGGATGACCACCATAGTGTCTTTTAATATCTGTTACGTTATGATTGGCACCATGATCTAAACGTGCTGAACCAGAAACAACGCGGCAACGCGTTGGTTCAAACGCAACACAATAAGTACTTGTGATGACAACATGGTTCGACAGAATACTACCTACGCAAGTGATACGCATATTTAGTTTAATCTTCACAATGTAAGGAACACTGTTAATGTGTACTGTACGGTCTTCATTCGGCATCCGATTAAGTACTCGTTTCTGGCGAACGAGAATACTAGATGATTCACCTGCAAGTAGATGACGAGTGGCCATTCAGTAGTAAAGATTATCAATTTTATTCCAGATAAATTTAGATGGGATATAATTTTACTTACCAATTCCTTCGTCTGCGAAGGTCCCAGTAATTTCTTGGAACCAAATTGCACAAAGAGTTAAAAGATGCAAGTATATTTTGCCTGACATTTTATTGTTCAGATGATAAAATAATAATTTTTTTAACTCACTGCAATGAAGTCGCGACCGTATTGTGGATGTTTATGGCGTCTGTCATTTATATCGTATCTTTATTTGCATGAATTACTATCTTTCGCCTATTTAAAGTCGTCATAAGATAAATTCAACAAGTTTAGTAGTTTCGTAATAAAAAGTTGAAGACATACACTACAATTTCATCAGTTTCAATATCCATATATTTCTACAGTAAGTTTTTAATTTAAATTTAAGGTTTTAGATAAATATCAAATAATGAGGACTTACCTAGTGATATTACGAAATTTAGTGGCATTTCACGAAACTTTATAGGATTTTGAAGAAATTTAATACGTTTTTACAAAACTTATTGAAATTTTAACACATTTTTAAGGGTTTTCATGGAATTATTAGTAATTCTGAGTAATTTTAGGAAATTTACTGGGATATTATGGAGTTTAATGGACTTTTACTGTTTATAACAAGATATAAAGGTATTTTTTCGGAACCACTTTCGATATAGACAATAAAATTTTGCAAATAACTATGACACAAAACAAAGTAATTTCTTCAAATTGAAAATCTTTATTTGATACAGATTGTTGTGTATTTCGTACACAACTTGAATTCATTTAAATTCAAAAATATACTTTATTAAACTATGTATTCTATTGATAATGATGCTTCTGGAACTGTGCTTCAATGTTTTCAATGTTTGACCTGATCCATTGATTGTATTCAGAATCTTGTACGACAGCAAACACATCAGGATATTCAGGATCATTCATATTTCTATTTAATCCAGTCCATAGGTGAACTCCAGCCAAATAACCGTCAACAACCAAAGGAGCACCTCCATCATTATGACCACAGTGTTTTTGCGGATCATAAGTGCAAATATCTTTATCGGAAATCTGAATACGAGGTCGATATCTATTTACACAATCACGATGGGCCATTATAGGTACTGTGATTGATCGTAGACCTCTTTCGCAACGCGTTCCATGACTGAAATCGGGAAGGACACAAATTTTTAGATATAGTGATGCATGACCTGTAAATTATTATGTTTGATATATTTAATATACTGAGAATAACTTACTCAGTGGTTCTAGCGTTGTATCCCCAACCGCTAATAGTACCAACCATACCTTCCAGCAAAGGTGCTAAATGCAGTGGTATATAGTTAGTGAATGTTCCAAAAACGAAAGGTGGATCAACAGTGAGCAAGGCAATGCCATCGGTATCTCTGTATGGATGACCACCAAAGTGTCTTTTAATATCTGTGACGATATGAATGGTACCATGATCTAAACGTGCTGAGCCAGACACAACGCGGAAATGAGACGCTTCATACGGAACACATAGAGTACTTGTGATGACAACGTGATGTGACAGAATAGTACCTACGCAATTAATACGAAGATTCTTTTTAATCTTCACAATGTAAGGAGCACTGCTGTTCGGCACTGTTTTGTCTTCACCCGGTATGTGATTAAGTACTCGTTTCTTGCGAACGAGAATATTAGATGATTCCCCTGCAAGTAGATGACGAGTGACCATGCAGTAGTAAAGTTTATCAATTTTATTCCAGATAAATTTAGATGGGATATAATTTTACTTACTAATTTCTTCATCTGCAACGGTCCCAGTAATTCCTTGAGACCAGACTGCACAAATAATTAAAAGGTGCAAGTACATTTTAGTCGGCATTTTATTGATCAGACGATGAAATTAGGTTTATCAACTTACTAAACTGAAACTAGACACAATGTGAGATAATTTTGATGTTGATCTTTTATATCGTATCTTTGTTTGCAATTTTTATTTCTGCTTGCTTATCTCAATTAGTCAAATCATAATGCAGGCAAATAATTACGTAAAAAGGAAGAG
>JAUESH010000008.1:5645832-5678984 GCA_032275165.1 Synergus magnus | reverse complement strand
GGCCTTGCTTGGGATTTTAAGAGCTTTCATAGAATTTAAAGGAATTTTAAAGAGACTAAAGGGAAAGGAACAAATTTTATTATTTTTCGTTTAAGGAAATTTGCAATGGTTACTGATTTAATTATTAAAAGTTTATTATTAAAAAATCTTTCTTCTAAAAAAGGTTTTTTTTTTCTTTTAAAAAAACTTTGATTACATAAAACAAATTAAGAAAATGAGAACAACTTTTTATTGAAATATTGATAAATAAGTAATGTATTTCTGAGAATAAAAATAAAAATTGCGGGCCATTAAAAATGAAATAGATCAGAACCGCTATCGTGATTTGCTATTTGCTATATATAGAACATTAGAAAGGCAGTCGATTCTAAAAGCGTCGTTAGGAGATATAATTATATCTAAAGAGATAATGCTAGTGGGGTCGAATTCTTACGTATCGGGCTTTTAAATCTAGGCAAAGAAAACAAGTTCTACTTCAATTCAACTTAGTTGATGAATCCACCAACCGCAAGGCTGAGGTACTTACGTGCCAAAAGCGACATTCGATACCGTACGAATTTAGGGGTTCCACGACACGGGTAAGTCACGGCAATACTTCTTTAATGGTCTTGCTCAGAAAAACAATTAATTTCGAGTCTCTCGAGTTAAGTGCTGGACATCACTTCGAAAATTCTGTGATTTTAATTAGACTCTAATTCTTGCAATTTCAAGAAGAGTATATAAAGTAGGTCGATCTCAGAATTTGAAAACTTATTTTCAAATTTTATTTTTAAATTATCAGAAATTTATCCGCCGTTCTTCGGAATTTTAAGTGATTTCAAAAATTACTTTAAGGAATTTCAATGAATTTTAAAAGTATTTTCAAACATTTCAAGGATTTCGTGAGATTTAAAGACATTTTAAGGATTTCGATATATTTTAAGTGATGTCAAACAATTCCAAAGGATTTTGTAGGGATTTCAATATTTTTCAAAGAATTTGAAAAGATTTTAAATGATTTCAATTGAAAGATTTTAAACTTTTTTTTTGAGGATTTAAAAAGAATTAAAAATATTTCAAAGGATTTAGAAAATTGTCTAAAACATTTGATTAAAAAAGGATTTTAAAAAATTGAAAAAAATGAAACAAATTCAGAAACACTTTCAAAATATTTTGTTATATCCCTAAGGGGTAGGGGGTGTGACAACATATTTTTAACATTCAGACTCCTTACCTCTATTCCCCCACCAAACAAAGCATAAATTACATAAATATATCTACCCTCTTATGCTTTTAATTGACTGTTTCATGCGCATTGAAACACTCAGAAGTCAAAGTTTATCGCTAAACTCGACGATAACGACGAACGATTTCTGTTTCCATATCCCTGACAAGTGGCGAAGCACGTTCGCGTATCCGTGGCTGTCAGTGAACCAGGCGTATAATAAGGTGGCGAAGTCGTTCGCACTTCGGGGTGTCAGAAGCCCGGGGGGTTGTAAAGGGGGTGGAAAAGGGCTGCGGTGGAAAAGCGGCGGAAACCCTGTTGGAAAGAGCCACACAGGCATTGGAGTGCGGAGCGAGTTCTGTGGCCGTCACGTCGGAGTGACGAGAACCCCCTTTACTCCTTCAACCCCCCGAAGCTCCACCCCTTCACCCCCGTACTTCTCTCTTTACTCCACTTCACCCCCTCCGACTAGTAGTCGAGGAATTCGAGTTGCTATAAATCTCCCTTGACGGGCGCGATGCCGGGCCCGGACGCTTCAAAGGTTCGGGGGTGGGGCTCTTGGGTTTCCACCCCCCAAGGTCCTTCGCAAACGCGAGGAATTGTAATAGATTTCCTCGCGGGGTTAACGCTGTGTTTCAAGACTTGGGGTATACATTGTTCTTTTTCAAGGAAAGTTTGAAACGTCACAGTAGAAATAAAGGGGTTTACAGCCCCCCCCCCCGTTTTTTTTAAACTCCTTTTTGAAACCTCTTTTTCAAATACTCTTTTGGCACCTCAGACTTCAATCGTGTTTTCCAAATAGGTTTTCTAACATTTTTTTCAATCACTTTTTCTAAATTACTTCTTGTTGAAACAATTTTGCATACCCCCTTATTCCTTTTCCTCTTTCATCCTCCTTTTATCAAAATACTTTTCAAAAAAACTCTTTTTGAAAAGGGTTTTGAAAGGAGTTTTGAAACTTCTTGTCCAGAGCCCTTTTCCAGATCTCTTTTCCAAATTCATTTTCCATTCCACTTCCTCGCCTCTTTCCCACCCAGAATTAGTTAAATTTGACTAAGAACTGGTTATAATTAATTAATTGGTACGGGAAAAAGGAGGGAAACTTAGAAAAAATTGTTTCGGTTCTAACTTGAGACGATAAATTACAAATATGTTTAGGAAGGAAGATTTAAATAGATGGGTTAGGGGTAGTGGATTTACTTAATGGAAAGTATATAAAGGTTTTTTTCCTTGATGGACGTATGGAACTGAAGAGAACATCACGTATATTTACAATTCCAGGCTTCTATCCTCATACAACCATCGCCAATTATACACCCCTATACACATCATTTTTCTCTCTCCAGACACTTTATTTCCTGAGCGAAATCTCGCGAACTTGGGATCATCAAGGATCGATCCACGAGTAGTTCATTCGTCCCCTGAGTTCGTCTTTTCCGTCGATGGCAGAACTTTTATTTCTTCCACAGGGTGTCCTTGAGTGACAGACCTCAACAAAACAGGGAGTCTTTTTCCTACTAGACCCACAATAAACTAACTCCCAACCTCCTCCCCCTTTCCTAAATAAAACCTAGTATTCCAAAAGTTGTTCGCTCGTGAATTTGATAGAAGGAAGTCGATTGTATAACTTTTCGTTGGAAAAGGGATTTTAGAAAATTTCAAGTGATTTTAAATGATATTAAAGAATTTTAAAGGATTTTAAATCTTATACATTTCCTGAGTTTTTTATATGATAGCCAGGGTGATTCAAATTTAGAGAGCAGGTTTGAAACAACAATGTATGCGAGATTTTAGAGACATTTCGTTACATCACTTTTTTTAGAGAGGAATTTCAAGACATTTCTAGGAATTTTAAGGGATTTTGACAATTTCAAGTGATTTTTACGAAATTCTAAAGATTTTTAGGATTTTTAAAATATTTCGTAGAATTTTAAGGCATTTCAGGATATTTCGCGGAATTTTAACGGAATTTTAAATGTAGTCACATAAAATTTCCAGGAATTGTGAAAGAATTTAAGAGATTTTAATAATTTTAAAAATATTTTATGGAACTTTTTAGAATTTTGTGAAATTTTATGAGATTTCTAATAATTTTTAGGGATTTTCTAATTTTTTAAAGATTTTATAGAATTTTTAGGATTTTTAGGTTTTCACGAATTATAAGAGATTTCAACGAATTGTTAGCGATTACGAAGGTTTTCGTGAAATTTCGAGGAATTTTAAGAGGTTTCAAAGGTTTCTAGGAAGTTTAAGGGATTTTAATGATTTCAAATGATTTTTATTAAATTTAAAAGATTTTCAGGATTTTTAAAAGATTTCGTAGAATTTTAAGGGATTTTTAATTTTCGTAGAGTTTCGAGGAATTCTACGGAATTTTAAAATATTTTAAATGATGTCGTGGAATTTCGAAGAATTTTAAGAGAATTTAAGAAATATTTGTGATTTTTAAAAGATTTTGTGAAAATTTAAAGGATTTCATGGAATTTGATAATATTTCTAAGGATTTTAAGAGATTTTAAATGTTAAGAAATTCCAAATGGTTTTTAGGAATTTTTAGAGATTTTTGCGAATTTTAACTTGGATTTCAAGAGATTCATGATTTTAATAGTTTTTGTGGATTTTTAAGGGATTTCAAGAGGTTTCTGGGAGTTTTAAGAAATCTTAACAAATTTTAATAAGAGATTTCGAAGGTTTTCGTGAAATTCTTCTGCGCCATTAGTTTTTTTTTCTTCTTTCAACTTCTAGTCTTTCAAAAGCCAATCAGGTTTGCAACATCAATGTATTCGAGATTTTCGAGACATTTCGGTACACCACTTTTTTAAGATAGGGTCATCTCGAAAAGTAGATCTTAAGATTTAGTCTTTATCTGAAGACAAAGTTAGAGACTGCACAGGCTTGAGGCTAAATAGTTTTCTCTTCTGCGAACGAATTGTGTAGATAAAGAAAGGGGGAGGGTATATCAATCACGGAGGCAGCGACGGGCTGAGATTTGGTAGCAGCTTCCCGGTTGAAGAGGAGCAACGGGGGTTGTGACCCACCCTGACCCGCAAACAACTACGACCATTCTCTATCATTATTTTTCTGAGAGGCTTTTCTTATATTGATTCATCGTTTATCGGAACATCAACGATAAGGCCGAGTGATCCACCTCCCTTTATATATACTAATGATTCTGCTCTGCTCTTCTTTATATGATAAAAACATTTAAAAAGAGTCTGATAAAATAGACCTAACATATTATTTAATGCAGAAATATATCCACCATAAAAAGGAGGATGCAATTATATATATCGAAAATAAATTCTCGTAATCTCGAAATATGAAGCCACACATTCTCTCTTTTATACCCATTGGTTATGGAGTTATACTTTAGAATCGAGAGCAGAGCTGCCAACTGATTTTAAGGAATTTTAAAGGAATTTCAAAAGAATTCAGAAGAGTTTCCAGATTTTCAAGTAATTTAAAAATATTTTTAAGTACTTCAAGGGATTTTGAATGATATGTAGTAAATATGTCCCATTTAGTTAAAGAAGAACTTAAAGAAGAAAAATATATAATGCAATGCTAATGTAAAATATGGAAGGTTTTACGATGTAATAAATTCAGTTATAAACAGAGAGAATAAAGTTTCTAAATTTAGAGTGGACGTCACTAGAGATTATGTGCATACATTTATGATTCGGTCATACTAAGTCGTGACTATAGGTGGGTGCGACATTGCACAATAATCATCTTTTATTATTCTTCGAATTGTCAGTAGTGAAGGGATTTATTATGAAATAGTGTAATAATTCATATTTACCGCAACCTCTGCAACAAACCTACGAATTAGGTGTGTTCCCAACTATTTTTTACCGAAAATTGTACATCCCACTAGAGAAGCATGTTATGGTGATTTTTGGAGTTACACATTTCTCTGAAAATTGCAGTAAAAATTGCAGTAAATATTGCAGTAAATATTGCATTAAATATTGTAACTAAGTCCAAGTGCTTCAATTACTTTTAAGTAACTTCAATTACTGTTCAAAGGTAGAAGGTAAAAAAGTGAAAATGCTTACTAAAGTGAATTAGTAGACGAATCGGCACTGTTTCATTAGTAACTTTCTTACTCATTCAGATTGAGGGAGAATATGGAAGTGATTTTCTCTTCGTTTATATTGGATTCTGCAATTGAAGTAAAGCTCAAATTCACATTAAAAAAATTCGAATAGACAGGGAAAGCTTCTTGTGACGGAGGCCAGGTCAACGTCATCTTCAATGAAACAAAAGCCGCGGTTCTGATACAGTAAATGTCAGTTGCACATCCTAGAATACCCTTCCCAGGGGATGTGTTCAGGTTAGGTAAGACATCCTGCGTCAAGAAGCTTACATGATGTGACGTACACGTAACCTGCTGTTATAACCATTATGGTTTGCCGACGGACTAATATGCCATCAAATACCGTTTCGCACGCAGTGCAGCAGCCCCTGAGGACCAATCCTAAACCCATTAGCCACTTATTCCCAGACTGATGCTGTGAAAAAATATCTTTGAAAAATCAAATATTAAACATCGTGCTGTGCATGAAGAAGCTGTAAATTTGTAAAATTTGTATTTGCAAAACTCCTTTTTAAAACACATTTTTAAAACCATCAAAATAAATCTCAGGGTGTCAATTTTTGATGCAAAAGTGGATCAAAGCGTTGCACAATGGAAAAACAATTGACATAGGAATATGTGAATCTCGTAATTTTTCAATTGTTTTTCCATTGTGCGACGGTTTGAACCACTTTTGGATCAAGACTTGACACTTTCTGTTTTCAATAAACATATTTCAGTATAATTAGACATTTATGGGGCAACGATGTAATTAATATCTCATTAATGACAAACTTATATTGGTATTCCAAACTTAAAATAATGCAATAAAACTAGAATATTGTTGATAATGAAATGGCGGGATATTGAAGAGTTTTTCAAGCCAAACCACATTAAACATCTTTTTTTGTACCTTTGTCGTTAATGTGAATGTCAATCTTTACTTTTAAGTTGTTTTAAGGAAAGTTTGGCAAGTATGTTAAATATAAAAGTAGTTTTGATTTCATTTTGAAGGAATGAAGTCAAAATTTAAAGTCTTTCATTTAAAGGATCAGAAATCCTGCCATCTACGGAAGAATCCTGAAGCACCTAGCGAAGAGGATCTATAGAATGGATCCCATGGATCTTAAAGATAAAAGGAAAGACTTCAGGATCTCTACATTGCCAACTGAAAAATATGAAAAAGCCATTCAGTTTTATAGTGTTTCCGAAAGATGGAAGTCCATACAAATCGCAGCCATCATGAATCAAATCGTTGTTAGGATGAAGTGGGGGATATGATTGACATGAGAGGAGGGTCTTTACTGTGAAGCATACCATTCAAATTTCAAAGGGTGGAGTCGTACACCCATGTGCGACATCTGCTCTCTTTACAGTGGCCTCAAAATTTCAATGAATGGCAGATTATTATGTTTAACAAATAATAACAATGCTTTTCATAGGTTTTTTTTATCAATCTTAACTTAAGCCGGTAAATAAACAAATGTATATAACGCCTATCAGTAAAAGAAAATTTAATTCCTTAAGATTATAAGAAATTATAATGATAAGAAAGTAGCAATTATTTGTATTCTATGCATAAATTCCATGTTTTCATATTTTTCACAGATTTTCGAAAGAAATATTAAAATCTGCTTGTTCTGCAGGGAAAATGTCAGGCAGCCATTAATTTTCAGGGCCTACGCCATCTTGGGGAAGGTGTTGCAAACTCCAAGTAAAGCTAACTGACTTGATCAAGTCATTCCAAATTTTCTGAGTCTAAAATATTTAATTTTTCCTATACAAACTTATTATTCAACTTATTATTTGAAGAATGAATTGGCATGTTTTTCAATAATTTTGTTACATAATTTACAACTTGAGATCGCTACTACCAGCTGTTAATGATTGGTTACAAATTCTACGTTATCGACAGAATGTTAACGATTGTTAACTTTTATTTCTTAACTTTTTATATCTTACATTACAATTAACTTGCAGTTGTTAAGAAAGCAACACTTGTTTTCAAATTATATCGGAAAAATATTTTGGCCGTTTTGTAGTATTCATAATTTTTTATCAATCAATGGTATTCCTACTTTTTCAGTTTAGAAACATCTCCTTCATTAACAACTGTTAAAGAAGATCCGAAAAAGTTTACAAAAACATGTCTTTTTCGTTTTTCCGCAGTACCTTTAAAATAAATCATACAATCAAAGTTGTGCATAAAAATATGTTGATTTCATGAATCGAATTGCATTTATGCACGTCGATTGTTTTATAAATGGTGAGAATGATGCAAATGTAAAATATAGACATATATAGAATGTAATATATAGATATATAGAATGTTTCAGAGATGTCGATGTAAAAAATCAGGTTTTAATAAAAAAATCAGCTCTTAGAAAAAATGTAGAAAATATGTCACTATCTTCAAGTCAATTATATTCAGCGGATTCTTATTCAAGTACAGTATATGTTAAACGTTTATAACTGTACATACAAAACAGTATATGTAACAAAAACATCATTACATGATGTATACCTATATAACAATACTCGATGACTGGAATATGGGTGATGACATTGCAGTCTCGAGCAACACTCGTCACTGGCTCTCCAACGCTATAAACGAGTCTTCAAGTTCAAGGTTACGATGGCAAATACTATGTCGACTTTATACACTGTCTCGATACTAAAGTAGCCCACGTAATGAAAGTGAAAACGTTTTTTATGATGATCAGAAACTTTATAACGCATTTTATTACGAATTTCACACTACAGAATGCAGTGCAGAACATAAATTTTCAACAACATGAATTTAATTAATGTAATAACATCTAAGTAGTGCTCTGCAATATTTACAACTTGTCGTTGTAGATCATTGAAGTTAAGAAGCATTTGGGTTGGTTAGTTCTTTGATGGGCGACGCTTTTTGAAAATCTAGGTCGATCCGAAACTTATATGCAAAAGGTAGGTCAAAACCTCGGTCAAAACTCCAGTTTGGTATAAAGCAATGCTGTTGAAAATACAAATTTCTTAAAATCACTTGGAATTTCTCGAAATCACTTTAAATTCCCTAAAATCACTTGAAGTCCCTTTAAATTCCTTAAAATCATTGCAAATCCCTTCAAATTCCCTAAAATCTCTTGAAATTTTCAAAACATTGTAAAAGCTCTTGGAAATCCTTCAATTCTTTTGACTTCTTTTTAAATCCTTTAAAATTCTCTAATATCATTTAAAATCCCTTGAAATATCTTAATAATGTTCTTTAAATACATACTTGAAAATTTTGAAATTTATCCGAATTCTTTTGAAATTCATTGAATTGAAGTTTCCGACTTCTACTCAGACGAACTCTTTTATTTTTCTTTTTCTTTTTTTGACATTTATTGAATTAAGAATATCAAAAAAGCTCCCAAAAACATTTCGTTTTTATTTATTTACTAACAGAAATTTACTGTTTTTCGGAATTTTAAGATATTTAAAATGACTTTAAGGAATTCCAAGAGATTTCCTAGAGACTTTAAGTGATTTTAGGGAATTTCAAGATATTTAAAAGAATTTCATTTGATTTTAAAGAACTTCAAGGAATTTTAATTTTAGGAATTTAAGGAACTTCAAAGGATTTTTAAAAGAGTTTGAAACAGTTGTGAAAAGAAAAAGAATGTTCCAGAGATTTCTATAGATTTCACAAGATTTCAAGAGATTTTCGAAAATCTCTTATTGATCAATAATTTTAAGGAATTTAAAGAGTTTTTCTTGGAATTTAAAGGGATTAGAAGAGATTTTTATGATATTTAAAAGATTTCGTGGAATTTTAAAAGATTTCATGAAATTTTAAGAGATTTTTTGGAATTTTAAAAGATTTTGAAGTTTTTCGTTGAATTTAAAGGACTTCAAATGATTTTGAGTAATTCAAAAAAAAAAATTAGCGAAACTTTAAGGGATTGCATGGAATATTAACAAATTTAAAGGGGTTTCGTTGAATTTTAAGACGTTTCTAGGAATTTTAAGAAATATCAAGGAATTTAAAGAGATTTCCAAGATTGTCGTGAATTCGAGAGATTTTTACGAATTTTAAATGATTTAAACTGATTTTAAAGTTTGTCGTGGAATTTTGAAAGATCTTAAGAGATTTATATATTTTTAAAAGATTCCGTAGAATTTTAGGGGACTTAAAAAGGTTTCATTGAGTTTTAAAATATTCGGATTTTTAATACTTTTTTGTCAGGGAAATTTGTCTGAAAGTCTGGGAAAAGTCAGGGAAATTTTAGGGAAATTGAAAAATTGAATCTTGTGGCCACCCTGCCAGGGCAGAACCAAAAAAAAAATAGAAAATGGTATTTTAAGTGGAAAATATATTGAAATCTATTTAAGATGGAAAATGCAAAATGAGTTTCTTCTTCCTATTTAAAATACAAAATAGAACATGGCATTTTGCATGTCAAATACCTATTTGAAATAAATTCATTTGAAATAGTTACCCAGCTCTGAAGGTACATGTAATGTTGTATGCAATATAGACAAGTTACGTTTATCGTAATGCAATGCTTCCTAATTTTCGGCGGGAAAACGTTCTCTTAATCATATAAAAGGAGAAAAAACCTCTCCTTTACATATTCTATGTTATAAGCTGAGAAAAATGACAATACAGTGAATTTTTATGCACACTTTTTGAATTTACGGTTTCAAACTCTCGTGTATTGCATCATAGCATCGAGTAATATGCCTGCTCGCTTTATGGAACATGGGTGAACCCGACAACGGGAAAATTACAACCAGGGTCCTTCCCTATATCCCAGTGTCGATTGAGCAGCAGCGACGACGGTCGTGGTGGTGGTAACTGTCGCCAATGATAATTTATGTTAATGGGAGTTCATACCGGCTGGGTCGACTCCGATTGCCGGGGCAGTCTGCAGGTCGTCGCGGCAGTGTGTAGACGGCAAGTTCCTCACATGCCGAAGTTCCATTCGGGAGCTGAGAAGCCTCGGGAGAGCAGAGGAGAAAATCCACCCTTCCCCATCATCCCACGACTTTTAATATCCGAAATGGCGACGCCCAGACTTGCCCTACGGTTGCTTTTCAACGCTCGACGCAGACTCAGACACCCGGATTCGCGGGGCGCATGCAATCCAATATACAGGGTCATTGGAATCGGGAGAGTTCCCTCCAGACGTCTCGTTCCTCGCGGAAAATTCAGTTTGAAAAATTCAGTTTGAATAATTCAGTGTTGAGAACTCAGTTTATTCACTCCATCGAATCACAGCTTCGAGAATTGAATTACGGATGTGATGTGACCGATTTTCGAGAGCTTGTGACTTGTTTGGACCGGTAAGTTGTCATCAATTGCCATCAGTTGGAGGTGATAAGATCTGTGATTGTAGAAAGTGATTTCTTGAGAGCATACCCTGTCGGTGACTCAAGGAGGTTTCAAGCTGAGACAATGTCTGTGCCAAGTCTCGCTTCAGGTGACACTAAATGCAGCAGTGGTGGCGCCAGTGGTTTAGAGTTTTTGAGACAATTACATTTTTGACGGTGGGGGTTTGGGACGCCGATCGATTTCTGTGATTTGGATGTTAGGTGCATAGCTTTTTAAAAAGTCGATGAAAAGTATGTTCTCGTCAATGTTTGGATCTCAGAATTAGTTCTTGATTCTGTTCAGATGGTTTATGCCCAATTTTCAAGAATTCAATTTTTCATGAATGCAATTTTTCATAAATGCAATTCATGTAAATTATGCATGTTCAAAAGTGCAATACTTTATGAATTATGTGTATGTTTTATGTTTTATGAATTATGTTGCATGTTTTCCGACTTTTTAGTGCAGATGCTCTGATGCTTAAGGAATATTTTTGAAGCTAGATTTGGGAAGGAAAATGAAACACTTTTTCGAGGAAGAATTTCGGAAGAGAAAGTTGGGGTCTTTGTGATGGCTGATCCTGTTATACCCTGCGAAGGGTGCCATTCAGTTCAGGGTTGGTCGTGCTGAGAGGGCGTCTATTTACGAGCATGCGCAATAGTCATAAACGACACCATGATTTCACCCTCAGTGGTTATTATCTGAAAGTAGAGTCAGTTCGAAATTCGAGTTATTACCTTACTTTCAAATAATTTTACGGAGAAATTCGCTGTTCTGGAAATGAAAAGAGCAACATAAAATGTATGAAATTTGAATCCTTTACATGCATTAGCAGAAAGTAAGGAGTTATTTTAATACCAGAATTACACAAATATTTTGTGTTTTTTTAGTAGTAAAGCGAAGGAAAAATGACTTGATAGAATAAAAGATAAGATTTCGCAAGTTGTTGAGAGCATATTATGAAAACGGTACCAGTGCCTAAATGTGGGCGCCTCGCAAATTCGAGACTTTATCTGTTGTGCAAATCACAGAATAACGAATTCTATCAAATCTCGCTCGTAGAAACAATGGAATGAAGCGCGCGTATTTGTGTATCCTTTCCAAGTGTGGAATCAGACAGTAGACTGGCCATGAGCCCAATCACAGACACACTCCGCCCGCATTCCATGTTCCAGCCTTCCCATCTCGAAAGAGTCTAAAGTATAAAATTCTAAAGCTAAACCTGCTCGCTAGTCTACAAAACGATTTTTAGATTTGATATAATATAGTAAATTTAGGCATCAATTCAATATCTCAATAAACAAAGAATGTTATGTATGCATAATCAAATGTATACATAATGTATGCATAATTATTTTTTTGAATTAGAGATTTGCTTCTTGCTTTTACTCTCTATATCTGAATAGCTTGAATGTTTAATGATGAGAAGTAACAATTAAGAGATTCGAAAGTTGCATAGTTGTTAAAATGTATGCGAAGTGTTACACATGTTGCGGAAATTTATGCAGCAACTCATTTCAGATTAGTTCACAAATTAGAGCAATTAGATTTACAGGGTGATTTAACTCTAACGGGTCATTAAGTGTGCAAATTGTAGGTGTCTAATTAATTAACTTAATTGCTAATTACCGGTTACTTATTGCGAGAAAGTGTGTACTGTCTCGAAGAATTGAGTATGGCGGATATAGAGAAGATCTAAACATTAAAAAAGTAATTAAAATCTGAGGTCTTTTATTTACTTAGTTTTTCTGCATTTTTTTATGTAATTTAAATTACCGCTCTCAACCCTTATCAACATGATCGTAAAATAAAACTTTATGAATAAAGACCTCGTTTTTACGACTTATACTCAAGGTTAAATCCAGAGATTTTTCTAATAAAAAGAATTGTCATCTTGATAACATCTTCAGGTCACTCCTTGTCTGACTTTACCAATTCTTCTTTGTAATGCTGAAATATATTTTTTTGACATGCAAATTTTGCACTTGTAGAGTATTTATGTAATCTGCGAGTATTTGCTTCTGAAATCATAAAAAATGAACTCGATGGTCTTATTATCTGAGCAGAACATGAGTAGTTTTGTAAAGCATTTATTAATTAGCCTGTTATTGACAGCCGTGAATCGATAGTGAATTTACAGTGGCAGGATGACGCGACAAAGTGGAAAATGATCGATGTGCTTCGTTGCCGAAAGAGAAGAGGCTTTGTGCTTCTTTATACTTTCGTTCAACTTCACATTTAGAATTTAGATGAGTGGTTTATTCATGCACCCTAATCGGTAGCAAAACAGTTTTTTCTGCATATTTTCTTTTCTTTCTTGTATGTTTTCTTACATCCCGAAAATTGCTGCTTAATCTATACATTTGAATTGGGGTGATTTCGATCAGTGAAAAAAGGTTTTGTATAAAAGTTTTTAAACAAAAATGCTGTTTGAATTGTCAAGTTAACAATAAGATGAAACATTCTTTGAGTGGTGTTTGTTAAATATTGGAACAAAAAAGGAAACAAAATTTAAAGTATCGTTTCACGTGATAGAAACCGCATCTAAATTATTTATGCACGACAGTATCGTAATTAAACTCTGTAGAGGAGAACTTTAGCAGACCAATAAAACTTTATAAGCGCATCAAGAATTACGAGGTCTACTAAGTTTGTAATGTGCATTAAAATATTGCTCTTATTAAATACAGAAATATGAAAACGCGTTGCATTAAGTTGAACTTTATTAGCAGTTTCAAAATTCATCCTTTTTAAAAATTGACTGTCAGAAATCTAATAAATTTTACTACTTTATGGATAGACAAAGAAAGTAATGTTCGACTTGATTAACATAAATAAATAACACACTAAAAGTAATTTGAACCGTTACATTTTAGGCATGTAACTTCCTTTACAATTTATGCGTATAGTTTTGATTCCAAAAATTGTAATTATTCTTATTTCACGAAACTATATCGCATTCGCAGACATGGTGTTTTTTTAAGGTGTATTTGATAGTATGAAATTGCTGGATGTCGTCAAATAAATTAACATGTTTCCGCAAGAAATTACGTCACTTGGCGCGGTTTGCTCGCTGGAGATGAAATGAGTACTAGTTAGCTCTTCTTGTATTGTCTGCCATGTGGTTTGAAGCATTCCCACAAGCTCGTTTAATCAACGAACTTTGTATAATCTTAACTATGTACACTTTTACGGCTACATTACAGAAATTCAAATGAACGGCACATGTTCCAAAACTTGGAGTTTGAAATTCGGATATTTATTCAGTAGATAGCATGTCATTCCTTTAATTCAATAAAAAAGCAGCCCTTGTTTCCTCTAATACTTATGAAAATGTTTTTCTTCTGCCTTGAATCAAATAAGGAAAAGGAGACACAATTTTTATTAAGAAGTGCAAGTGAAACAAATTGAAAGCCTTGTACAAGCGATTGAGAGTTGATATTACGTGACTTGGCCCACAGAGCCAAATTTGGGCAGGTAACAGGGTCTGGTTGTTAACCGAAGTCGTATAATGGCCGCCACGTGACCTTGAAGAATTCGATTGCCATCGACGACCTGCAGAGCATTTCCAAAATATGGATTTTGTAGAACTTTCTTACGTCATTTTTGTATATTTTAGCGGAAAGAAAATTGTCAATGCATTTTTATGAATGAAAGATGTAGTAGCATTTAGGGTACTTTGAAAAATACGGGAAAATGCTGTGAATTCAGGAAAAGATTTGGGAAATTTGTGGTAAAATTACAATCTACTATGTACAATGTACAATGTTTATTAATTTCTATTTTACTCGACTTGAGAAACATCTGCATCACAAGAGAAAAATTTTTTATCCGGGAAATCCGGGAATTTGCAAAGGAAAGTTCGCTATGACACCCTGAATTCTTTCAAAAGAAAGAATAAAAGAACCCGACATAAATAAAAGGGCAGTGTCAGTTTTTTTGATTAAGAAGTTATGATAGTTCTGTCTTTTATGTTTGTACATGTTGCCATTGGCTGAGCTTGTGGATTTTATTTCAGAAGCGAATAAAATGGAACGGATGGAGGGGAACTTTGATGGAGGGCAAGAGGAAGGGAAAGATGCCGGCTGGCAAGCAGATGGTTGCTCCGTTTATTGGTTTATTCGTCGGCTCAGCCATGTTCCACCCGACTAGAGTAATTCTTTTGTGTTGGAGAATGGAGAGTGCTTATACGAATATACGATATACGGGGAGTCAACATCTCCACGAACGAAAACGTTTTACGCCACAGAAACGACCGAGGGAGATGTTCATTCACTAGGTATGTAAGTTATGGCGCGAAACGAGTTACCCGTTATGTACAGTCACTCAAAACATATATGTGTGTATGCGACACTTAAAAACTTGATGAAAAGTGTAAAAAATATGATGTCGAAATAGCCACTTAATTAAATTCGTTTTTAAAATCAGCATTCACAAGTTTACTTTTCATGTTTTTTGGCATAAAGCTGTTATTTTGAGAACTATGTCATGCAAATTTTTATCAACATTTGTTGTAAATATATGGCTACACTGCGGTGTAAAATTGAGTTATTTAATAGAAAAAAATTGTTTCATATTAAATAACTGGAGAGTTTAGATACTCTGAATTAGTCAATTTCATCCTGTAAACGATAGACATTCTTGCCAGAAATCGCATGTTTTGAATTGTTTATATAATTATCTGAAGAAGGGAAATGGTTTATTGAAGTTAATACGTAACAATTTTACCATGAATTAATTGTTTACTACATGTTTCTCTATTACATAATTTTGTAACGAAGGATCGAGGTTGCGATTATATCGACAATAAATTCTCGCAATCTGGAAAAGCCATATTTTCTCTTCACCTATATTGCTTGAATTTAGTATTTGCCGCCTGTACTTTAGGATTGAGATCAGAGCGAATTTTAAAGGAATTTCAATAGAATTCAAAAAAGATTTTCAAGTAATTTAAAAATATTTTTAGGTATTTCTAAAGGATTTTAAAACCCAAAGAATTTAAGGATTTCGAAAAGATTTTAATGATTTTTAAGAATTTTCTGAATTATTTAAAATTTTTCGAAATATATTGAAATATTTTGAATCTTTTAGAAATCGTCTTGAACTCATTTTATATCCTTAAAATTATACACTCACTTCGAGACTTCCAATTTATAGAACCAATTTTTTAACAGGACATTCAAAAGCCAATCAGATTTGAAACAACAATGTATGCGAGATTTTCGAGACATTTCGTTACACCACTTTTTTCAGATAGGATTGTTTTTGAGACTAAAATCAAATTATTGAAGATTAAGATATTTTAACATAACATTTTTAAAAATTATCACAAGCAGAAATTATTGACAAAGGTGCGCGCTTTAGCGCGTGCATGACATTCTAGTGAAGATAAAAAACTTTTAGTTCTCAATTACTCATATTTATATTTTTTTTGAAAATATGTTCTTTGAAAATAAGTTCTTTCCTACAATGCAGCTTCTAAAGAATACTTAATTCTCATTGCATTCTTTCTTTCAGAAAATAACGCAAATATATAAAGATGTTACATCTCTCGTAATTACGAAAAGTACAAGTACAAAATTTCTGAAACCTTTCCTTTGTTTCAGAGAGGAAAATCATACTTTGCGAGGGACTCCAGGCATTTCTGACAAGGCAAGCGGAGCAGTACTAATGCGGAAAATGATGTGCTCGGGGGAACGACGCAACCTTAAAGCGACGTCGGGGTTTGGCGTCGGGTTTCGCTACAGATATACAGGCTGCATAAAACGCGTCCAGAATGGCGCCTTTGGGTGGACGACGACGGGTCGATAAGAGGACCCTTGGTCTGCAAAACTCAAACTCAACACCCCTTTTCACCTCTCGGTCTTGCCACCAGTCGGCAAACCCTTTCGAAGTGGATTATCCCAAGGGATGAAATTATACACTGGCCAAATAAGTAAGTTTCCGAGCTTTGACAAATAGGCCTAAAGCTGAATTCCAACTTTGATGAGACGTGTTTTGACGTCCTGAAGAAGTCAATAACGCCTGTCAAACATCGCCGGGCTTTTGACATCATGGGGGCGTTTTGAAAAGGATTAGGATACGTTTAAATAGATTTACGCGGATTTACACGCATTTGCGAGTTGTAATCTCACTCCAAGTGAGACTAATTTGCTTATTTGGCCTTTGCCGGGTTTCGGGTTGGGGCGGGGATAAAGAAATTGGAAAATGAGCCTAATCCCTCGAAATTTAAGGTAGTTGTCCGCTTGAGCGAGCATGGTCGGTAAAGTCAATGTTTTCATGCTCGAGGAGGCGGCAGACTGCCTGCAGGGTACTTGATCTTTCTGTTTTCTAACTTTCTATCCTACCCGGTCGGTACATCTTTTGTGGACGGAAGATCCAATCTTGGATGTAAGGTTTAAGCAGATTAGCATCAATGGCTCTTTGTCGAAGTAACTGGTTGATAATTTCTCTATAGTTTGCATTCGAGGGTCAATGGCTAAACCCAGTGGCAAAAACCTTGAGGATTTATGACACTTAAGAGCATTCGATGTCTTTTTCTTTTTATAAAAAATGAAGAAACGTGATTAAATTTATTTGACTGAAATTTCATACGATAATTTATGCTTATGATAATCTATAAAAATATTATGCTAAAATATCTTAATCCTCAACAATTTGATTTTAGTCTCCAAAAAAATTCTGTCATAAAAACTGTTTCTATAAATTGAAGTCTCAAAGTGAGGATATAATTTTAAGGATGTAAAATAAGTTCTTAAGGATTTTAAAAAACTAGCAAACCAACACGCGCGCTACGCGCACGATTATTTATTTTATTTCTTACAACTTCAAGTCATTCAAAAACCAATGAAAGAGATTTTGAGGGATTTTAAATCTTTTCGTGAAATTTCGAGGTATTTTAAGAGGTTTCAAAAGGTTTCTAGGAAGATTAAGGGTTTTTAATGATTTTCAAATAATTTTTACGAAATTTAAAAGATTTTTAGGATTTTTAAAAGATTTCGTAAAATTTTAAGGGATTTTAAAATATTTTAAATGATGTCTATTTTATATGATAGGATCAACATTGCATCTCATTTCAATCTTGTTTCATGTGTTTAAATCGGTTTCTAGATCTCCTTTGATTCATAATTACCATCTCTTCAATCCAATTTAATTTCCTTCGTAAAATAATGCATTCTTCAACATTATTTAATTTTATTAAATTCAACTTAATGAATTCAACAGTAGCTGTGTAAATTACCTGAAAACATCTCTGTAATATGGTGACCAATATCGATTCGTCATACCGTCAAGCGAATTGATCGAGCGTCGACCCGATAATTCTTCACAATGGCTTGTCTCTTTTTCGTAAGAGAAATCAATTTGTCCGATTAAACGGCAAATCTCGCCGCCCACCTTGTGTCGCCAAGTAATTAATGACCTCAGATTCCAGATAAGAAAAAACAAATCCTCTCATACATTTCGCAACATTTCCATGCGAATCCTTCTTCAAAAATCTATGATTTGTTTCTTATCTGTATACAGATAAGAAACAAATCACAGATATCAGAATCCAGCAAATGCATTTATGTATTTAATTTCACAAGATTCCCATCAACCATAATAATATTAATAATTTGCTTCCGTTTTAGATAAGCTTACAGTATTTGTAATAATGATTAATTTCTTTTGCAGGATGAAATGTTCCCGAAATACCAAACTGATGCAATGACTTTGAAAAAATTGTTTGATGGTTTCAAGGATTCTGTTGTTTGTTGAACAAGGATTATAAAAAGAATGGTAAGGGAAAAAAGCAGCTTATTATGCAATATAATTCAAACGTAAGAGAGACATGAATATTTTCAATATTTTATTTTTAAAACTTCGGAACACTCGTTCAATTTCTGCAGAAAAGTGAAAGCTAATTTTCTAATACTGAGATAGGAGATTGAAATGATGCTTGATGGATTTTTCGATTTATTAATAGATTGTATTTGAACTTCATTAATTGCAGGTCATCGGGACGAATTGTCTTGTCGTTTAATTTCAAGAGACATGAGAGGCACAGTGGCCAAGTAACCTGAACTAATGCAGCGTGTCGGCGTGCACTGACAGACAAATAGGAATGAAAGAAATTGTACCGCTAACAATAAGAAGAGAACACGTCCTTGCCACAATCAGCTGTGTCATCCTTAGTCCGTTAACGCTCGGTTGGTTCGATCGCAGGGACGGCGTATCAATCACTATCGGTAGTTCAGCTTCAGGTGTAATGTAATCAGTGCCACAGAGATAATCTGGATCGATAGTCGAAAGGACATGCAGAATCCCTTCAGTGATATAACAGGCTTTATCTCAAATTGAGTACGTTTGCCTCCAATCTAGGAAGTGGACCCAGTGTTTAATCAGAACAATATTCAGCATTCAAGATATCAAGCTATGTAATTTAGATTCATTGAAGAAGTGGGTTAGTATATTTAAAATCTGCATTAAAAGGCACTTGATTGTATTATATAATTATTTTTATTATATAATTATTATTATATAATTTTATTAAATATGTAGGAAAATAAAAGTCTAGCTTTCGACTTTCTCGTAAGATCCTTAAAAAATTTTTAAGCATTTTGATGAATTTTAAACATTTTCGTGGAATTTTAAGGAATTTTAAGGGGTTTCTAGTAATTTTAACAGATTTTCAGTGATTTTAAAGCTTGTCGGGGAATTTAGAGAATTCCAAAAAATTTTGAGGTATTTCAAATGATTTTGTGGAATTTTAAAGGATTTTATGGAAATTTAAGAAATTTGAAGTTTGAGGTTTCTGAGATTTTTTTAGTGGTTTCAAATAATTTTAAGAGATTTTCAGGAATTTTTATGGAATTTTTTAAAGAATTTCAAGTGGTTTCTAGGAATTCTAGAGATGTTGACCAATTTTTAAGGAATTTTAGAGATTTTGATAAATTTTGTAAGGTATTTTGACGAATGTTAGGAGATTTAAAGTTTTTCGAGAAATTTGGAGGGTTTTCATGGGGTTTTAACTGATTTTTATTATATTTAAAAGTTTGTGGAATTTTAAGATATTTCAACGAATTATAAGGGCTTTTGACGAATATTAAGTGATTTTAGGGGGTTTTAAAGTTCCTCCTGAATTTTTAAGAGATTTCAAAGAATTTTAAGAGATTTTGACGAATTTTAAAGAATTTTAAAGTTTTCCGCGTAATTTTAAAGAATTTCAATATAGGTTTCTAAGAATTTTAGAGATTTTGACAATTTTTAAAATAATTTTGACGAATTTTATGTGATTTTAAGAGAATTTTAATATTTTGAAAAGATTTCGTGAAATTTTAAAGGTTTCATGGAATTTTAAGAGATT
This sequence comes from Synergus magnus, assembly GCA_032275165.1. NCBI lineage: Eukaryota > Metazoa > Arthropoda > Insecta > Hymenoptera > Cynipidae > Synergus > Synergus magnus. The sequence continues at coordinate 5,659,015 of JAUESH010000008.1, read as the reverse complement.
TTTAAGCATTCTGATGGATTTTAAACATTTTCGCGGAATTTTAAGGGTTTTTTTTAGTAATTTTAACAGATTTTCAGGGGTTTTAAAGTTTGTCGGGGAATTTAAAGGCTTGTCTTTTGATCAACGAAGTTAAGCAACTCTTGGCTTGGTTCTACCCGGATGGGGGCCGTTGTACTAGATGGGGTGTACTTCTCCAAATAATAATAATAATAATAAAAATTCATCACTCCTTATCGGAGAAACAAAATTTCCTGAAATATAAAATCTACTGCAATTGATTATACACAAAGTGGAGCAATTTTTTACTCCCAGTAATCACACTTTTGTAAAATCGATTTACTTTAATTAAAAGCATGAATTATTTCATGTAATTTTCTTAATTGATGTTTCTTGTTCATTTTTAGGAAATATAAGTATACGAGGAACATTTTTTTTACTGAAGAAAAAGGACAGTTACTAGATTGAAATATTCACCCAACGTGTACGTCGTTTGAAGAAAAGTGACTGAGCAAAATGAACCGACTTCCCAATGACTATGCAAAGAAAAAAAATTGTGGTCTCCTTCAGACCATGCAGAATTGGTTCTCAATCCACCTTGGCGTACTTTTCAAGCAGGTAAATCAGGTATTTAGTCAGGTTAGAAATAAGAGTAAAACTATTCTTGAAAAAATTTATTTTAATGGTTTTCTTCTTTTATCATGGAACTGAGAAATCAATTTATGCTGATACAATTTGAAGATAAATTCATAAATGAGAGAAAAAAAAAACTTATCTCGGAATGAAATTGATTCGCTCGGATAGAGATTTCGAAATATTGAAAAATATTAAATATGAATTCTTTAATATTATTTTACAATTTAAAAAGAGCAAGAATCCAAAGAAGCTGTAAAATTTCTACATTTTTAGAAACTTTTTGACCTACATAATGAAAAATGATCAAATTAATATTCTTCAAAATCAGGCCTTGAAATGAAACCATTTAATTTGAATTGTTCCCAATTGAATATTTAAAATTTAGTCTCATCCAAACTAAAAAAAAGAAGATTTATTTATTATAGATTTATTTATTATATACTAGCAAACCCACGCTTACGACATGCAAAAGATTTGTAGGATTTAAAAAAAATGTTTGTAGAATTTTAAGAGATTTCCGGAGGTTTCTAGGAATTTTAACAAATTTTAACGAATTTTAAGGAATTCCGAAGGTTTTCCTTCTTTCCACTTCAAGTGATTCAAAAGCCAATCAGGTTTGCAACAACAATGTAACCTGTCAATTTTTAATGTAAAAAACTTTTTACAGATTACAATCAGAATCGAAGATGAAACACTGGGCCATGAACTTCAGGAATTGAAAAATGGTGGAATCTGATTTGAATGTGCGTGAGAGAGGGCCCAGTTAATGCTCTACATCTACCCTGTAGATCCGAATTTGTTTGATAACAGGCGACAAATTCGGTTCTAGAGAGGTTTGTGTGGTGCATACAATGCTACAATGGTCTGGTACAATGTACAATGCTCTCAGGCACAAAAGAAGAATTCAGCCGAAGAGTTTAATCGGAGAGCTGCAGCAAACCTTCAAGAAAACGAGCAAGTCGTTAATCAACTGCGAAAAAATATACATATGGACCTATAGACATAGGCTTAGACTATAATTATCAATCCTCCGCAATCTTATGAATCATCAGACTCTGTTCTTGGAGAGATTTAGCAACTTTTTGCTTTACAGTTAATGCAAATCTGTCAATGCAATTGACCGTTATGTTAACAAATGGAAATTGCTTGTTAAAGTCGGAAAACTTCCAAAGAAGTCAGTAATTAATGATAAGAAATTGACTAACGTGATAGAAAAAAATGGCTAAAATTTTCGGTTATGTGAAATTTTTAGAAAAATTTCAGGGAATTGAAGAATTTTTGGGGATGTTAAAGAAATTCCGGGACGACTGAAAAATTCTGAAAAATAAAATTTCCGATTTTCGAAAATTCTCGAATTGGAAAACTACCGATTGAAATCCCTTAAAATTAGTTAAAATCACGTAAAGTTCCTTAATCATAAAATGCAGTTTAATAATAAATTATCGTGAAAAGCTGTTTTTTCCGATGTTTAATTTCGACATGGAAAACTCTTCAATTCCCTGTTTCATTATCAACAATATCACAGTTTTATTGCATTATTTTAAGGTGGGAGTACCAATGTAAGCTTGGTATTAATGAGGTTTTACTACTATATCGTTGCTCTATAAATGACTAAATGTATTAAAATATTTTTATTGAAAATTGAAATCCTGACCAGGGCCTCGTCAGAACCACATTTTAAATAGAGCTAAATGGGGCAATCGAATTCAATTTCAATTCAAGAGGATTAAAGAAGAATATACATGTAAAATTGTAATTTGTGAAGAGGATGATTTTAACGAAGAAGGTGTGGAAATAATAATAAATAACTCGTTAGACAAGTATTGAATGTCTTTTTATTTGACTTCAATAACAATAACTTTCCTATTGGTCACATAATTGCAGGATAACCTTCGCTCTTAAAGACACCAGGTTTTCCACAGTGAAGATACATATAAAAATGCAGCAAGAAAATATCAGAGAAGAGACCATTAATTTCGTGGAGTCAGTTGCATCCGTGAGGAGGTGCTGCCAATGATGAACTGTGTTATGCCTCGTGACCCATTGCGTACAACTCTTGACACATGTCAATTACCTTTACAGACTCGTTTCTGATTTTTTCTCTACGCAGATAGCTGAGAAGAATAGACAATGAATAGGAAATTGTAAATAAAGGACAATTTAAAGATGTCTTGAAAAATCGGACTAACAAATGTTTAAAGGATTATAATTTTCACTTATTGTCCTCACGATTACGGATACACTCTCTCTTATTTGAATCTATGAGAACTAGGTCACTCAATCGAATTAGCAACGATTTTCACTAGAATATTAAATTATAAGGAAGCTGGGTAGCTATGATTGTTAAGTGTTGTCAATTCAAGGCAATATAGCCGAATAGTCAACTCGCTTCTGCGTTCGAATCCCAATAGAAAAAAAAAATCTGTTCATTAAAAATAAAAATTTGCAATGAAATAACTTCTTACTTCTGTGTAAGCTGTTTCTGTTACTAATTGGTAAGGAAATTTTTTCCTTAATGTATAAACAGATTTTTAAATATTTCGACTGATTAAAGTTTATTTTGTAAAGAAAAATCGTAATGGAATCTGAACATGGACTTTTAATGAGAAAGAAAAACTGAAGAACCTTTGCGGGTTCAGTGGTGTCTTCTCTAAGTTCACGTGGTTTTTTATTTATTTTTTTTTTTTTAAGAAAACATGTATACCAGACGCAGACAATAGACTTTCGATCTCGTGTGAGCTCTTTAACCCTTCAATAATACCGGAGATAGGATCATTAATCTTGAATCATACTTATAATAATAAAATGACATGTCAGTAATGTTATGCAATACAGATAAGTGTTAATGAAGCATGTATAATACAAGATACTAATTACCACTCGATCAAGCTGCTTACATTTCATCTGGACTAAGGATCAGCTCGGGATCAGTTGAAAAAAAATGGTTAAAATAGGTTCTTTGAGAAAATATTCTTCAATATCTTTGAGAATATAATAACAGCTTCTTTTAAAGTGTACCAGATAGAGCAAAATATTTTTATCCTTGTCAATTTTTTTCAAATCATTTTAAATATATTTTGAAATCTGTCGAAAAAATACGTATCTCATATTTTACCTTGGAAAACAATATATATCAGACCCAAACAATTCCGTAATCGGTCATATATAATAATTCTCGAGTAGCGATTTTATAGAATCTTTAAGGATAGATTTAATATTTATATGCGATCTTTTGATCATTTTTCTTTCAAAGGACAAGATCCAAAAATTATTTTAAAATCTTCAGGAAGGAAGAGAAAAACTAAGGAGAGTTGAAAAACTTCAAGAAACTTTCTGTAGTTCTTATATTCATTTGCCATATAATTCCGAATATTACGTCCGATGGGCGCGTAGAATTGTTTGAGGCTTCTGTTCGATCAATGAAGTTAAGCAGCGCTTGACGCAGTTATACTCGGATGGAGGCCATTGTACTATTTACTGAATCAAAATCCATACTGCTATATATTAAATCGCAACAGTAAAATCTGTAAAAATAATTCTTTAATTTTCGTATTCATTTTTAGCATCAGGGACGCTGACAATATAAAAATTACAAATTTAAAAATATTTTTTTGATATTATGCAAGCACAGGAATTACTTGAAATAAATTTACAAAAATGAAAGTTAAAAAAAAATGTCAAAAGCAGTGATGAGAACTCATGGCGCTCCGGCTAAGAAATTTTATATCCCCTTCACCGATGCAGCGGTTCAATTTTATTCCATTAAATGGCATGTTTTTTAAGAATAAAAGTAGAGAATATAGAGATATACTAAAGAAGTGGAACTGGTCATTCGTTATGTGATGTCGATCTTTGAACTTTCAATAATGGCGACGACAAACGGTACGAATATTACATATCCTTCGGTGTGTAAAGTGCTCGAAGCCGCGGCATGATCCTTGCGACTCGAGTCTAAATCCACATCTGAGTGTGTGAGAAGAAAACATAGCAAGATTAATGATTTTCGTGACAAGAGATCCATGAGGGGGAGGGGGAGTTGCCTGCCGACGGCGCGGCTGTTCTGAGGGGAGTCGCGAGTAGCAGCCTGCAGGAATAGGTTGCTTTCGACCTCACTTTTCTCACAAAATGCCTTCTCCAGACTCGCTTCCTTTCTTTCAAGCTTTCTCGTGCACGCGAAATTTGACGTACCATTTTTGATGAAACGTTAATCAAAAACTGATGCATGAAACTTCGCTTTTATTCAGAACTTGCATATGCTAGTTCTGAATAAAAGCGAAGTTTCATTTAATATTATTATGTTATAAATTGAGAAAAATTATGTTACAGGGTGGCCACAAAATTCAATTTTCCTGGCATTTCACTGACTTTTCCCTGACTTTCAGAGAAATTTCCCTGACAGAAAAGTATTAAACATGCGAATAAATTTTGAATAATAACTAGCAACTATGATCCGCGCGCGATTAATTTCTCGTTTTTTGCAATTTCAAATCAAAGGATTTTAAATGTTTTAAGGGCATATGATACTTTACCATAAGAGCTATTTAGTTTCGCCAACTTTACGCTCGCAATAATAAATATTTTTTCCTAAAACTAGGCCATTTACCTCCGTCTGTATGAAACACAGATAAATGGCCTATAGTTTTAGGAAAAAAAATTTATTATTGCAAGCGTAAAGTTGGGGAAACTAATTATGCTCTTATGGTAATTACCACATGCCCTTAAGGTATTTCAAAAGTATGCGAAATAATTCAGAATTTTTAATTTTTGAAGCATGAAAACTTCTAATTCCTGGTCTAATTTCAGGCATCGCAATACGTTTAATATGATTCCACAAAATATATTTGAAAATCAAGTGAAATTTCGTAAAATCCCTTGAAATCGCTTTAAAGTTTATGAATTACTTAAAATTGCACAAAGTATCGTTAAATCCTTTAAAATTACTTAAAATTCCTTAAAATATCGTTAAATCTTTTAATATTTAATATTCGATACATTCACATAAATTCGCGCAACTTCTAAAACACCAATCAGGTTTTCGACAACAATGTGTTCGATATATTAATTGGTAACATCACTTTTTTAAGATAGGATGCTATTGATACTTTTCAAAATGTTCGCATATCATTTTAAACCTTTTGAATCTTTTTAAAATATGAAAACTCTTAAAATCTTTTAAAAGGCGACAAACTTTATAATAACTTAAAATCACTTTATATTTTCGCAAAAATCTCTAAAATTCTTAAAAATCTCTTGAAATTTCGTAAAATCTCTCTAATGAGAGAGGATTACTTTCTTATCATGAATTTAACAATTTTGCGTTACAAGATCGATTATTTTAATATTGTGTGGAACATGAAAAAAGTCTGCCGCTCCCTAATGATAAAGGGCTGATTCCATCAACGTGGGCTGGATTTTCGAGCGCGCTTAATTAAATTAAAATTTAACGTGAACTCGATTAATCTCTTATTCAAACGAAGGCAAAATTTATGCATGATAATAGGAAATTCATTTTCAAAATGTTTTTATGAATATTTTCAACAACTTGACGTTAGAAATTTTCAATATTTGTAATCGAAAATACAATTTGTGAATTTTAGGGCAAGAAATATTTAAAAACGTATTTTGATTCAATAATTGAACCGAAATGTTTAAGTAAGTTCTCTTTTTAAATTTTAAATCTGGCCAGACCATTCAAAATTACTTTACATATTTTGTATTCTTTTTGTATTATTTTAAAACTCTTCAGAGTGTTTTTAAAATAAGTGTTGATTTAGACAATTTCTTGATATTTAAAAAACTAAAGTCGAAATATTCGAAATTTTCAATCATTTTTATCTCAGATTCGAAAGGCTCTATAAACCAAATTTTTTAAGCAAGGAATGGTATTTATTATATATAACTTTTTCTAACTTTAGTGATACAATAATATTGTAAGAATATAATTTGTTCACTTTGATGAGACAAAATGATTGATGTAATTAAAAAACTTCTATGAGCAGATTTAATTATGATTTTCTATGAGGAAGCTTAGTGTTCACAAAATGATCACAATTATAATGGTTCTATAATGGTTCTCGCACTTGTCAATTTTTTTATGTAAAAAATACATTGGACACAAGGATAAATTATTTCAATATAAAATAAGGGAAAAATTAGATTACATACATCAGTGAGTTTAAAGTTTGATACCGCAGTATAATAAAATTGGGACAGTTACCCTATTGATTTCGAAATAGGACGCTGCAAAAATGATCCTTAACGTAAAAAGAACCCTATTTTCTACAGAGAGTGCTTTAAAATTTAAATGTCATGTTAAACGAGAGAATCGGAGGCATTTAAAGATCTCGGTACATCGATGAGGTTACGCATCGTCACGAAGAGTGTAAAAGGGTTCGAGGTAACTAAACGAGGTCTTTGCACAAACAGAGCAACCCCCACGGATTCGCGTCTCCATGACTGATGGCTTCTCCTCGATCACAGTTCAAGCAACCCCTTGTCGTGTTTAAATGTTGCCACACTCCGGGACTCCAGCTACATTAACTATGCAATGGCACGTCCAACTGGAATCATGCTAATTTCGGATCAGCTGTCGTCAGGACTTGTCCATTCTAATCGCTCAGATATTCATACCTGTCCTCCAAAAAACACAAGAAAAATTAATCACGCGGTTGAATCTAATTTATAAAACGCTAACTAGCAAGAGGAGAGCCGCCATCCTTTTCTTCAGAGTTCAGAGAACAATTGAAAGGTGTCATGGCAAAACCACATAAGTTCCATGGGAAAAATTGTTCAGGAGAGCAAAAAAACCTTCGCAAAACACGAATTCTTGAAATAACTAGCAAACCAACACGCGTGCTACGCGCACGATTATTTATTTTATTTCTTCCAACTTCAAGTCATTCAAAAACCAATGAAATTTATGTGATTTTTAAAATATTTTGTGAAATTTTAAAGGATTTCATGGAGTTTGATGAGATTTATTACAATTTTAATGGATTTTAAAGGATATAAATAGATTTTATATGTTATTTTAGTATTTTAAGGAATGTCAACAAATTTCTAGGACCTTTAAAAATTTTCCACGAGATTTAACGGATTTCACGAGATTTTTATGAGTTTTGAAGTATTTTATGGGATGTTAAGGATTTTAAAGTTTGTCAGATAATTTTATTGAGGGATTTCAAAAGAATTTCATATATATATATGATTTTGAAAAGATTTTGTAGAATTTAAATGATTTCGAATGTTGTAAAATTTTAAGGGATTTCATGAGATTTTCCTAATTATTAAAAGATTTTGTGGAATTTTTAAGGATTTCATGGAATTTGATATGATTTCTAAGGATTTTAAGAGATTTTAAATGTTAAGAAACTCCAAGAGGTTTTTAGGAATTTTTAGAGATTTTTGCGAATTTTAACTTGGATTTCAAGAGATTCATAATTTTAATAGTTTTTGTGGATTTTTAAGGGATTTCAAGAGTTTTCTGGAAGTTTTAAGAAATCTTAACGAATTTTAATAAGGGATTTCGAAGGATTTCGTGAAATTTTTTTGCGCCGTTAGTTTGTTTTTCTTCTTTCAACTTCAAGTCATTCAAAAGTCAATCAGGTTTGCAAAAACAATTTATGCGAGATTTTCGAGACATTTCGTTACACCACTTTTTTAAGTTAGGAAAAAATGAGAAAGTACATTCGGGATTTGATGGAGCTCTACAGATCTCAATAAACAAAATTTTGAAAAAGTTAATACTTTTCGAGAAAAACTCTTGAAATTCCCTAAAGTAATTTGAAATCTCTTAAAATCCCAGTCAAAGCCAGGTAAATTTCTGCTAGTAATGAAATATTTTCTGAATTCTCTATTTCTTCTTCCTATTTCTGTCGCTAAACTCTTTTTCTCTGAAAACAAAGACTGATCATCTTATTAGATCGTCTACCCAATCTGCATTTTTCATTCGCTTGTAAATAGGATTCGCATCAGTCGTCATTGACATGGAGGGCAACCACAATGTCGACATATAGAACGTCCCGTCGCTATAATTGCATCTCAGTTTCGAGGGGCTTCTCGGCAGATATCCATCAACATCGCGTTTGGCAGTGCGGGGGTATAATGAGATGACGGGGGATGCTGTAACCTTGGCGAGACTACGTATATCTCGATAGAACGAGATTGGAACCAATGGAAGAAGAGGCGTTCCTTCTATACACGCGTTAGTAGAATTTGGAGATCAAGTTTCGACCTTCGATTCTAGAAGCGAATCCTGTAGCGATCTGGAGCCGAAAGAGGTCGGCACAGATCTAACGCGAGCGTCGAGCCCCGCTTTGGTGTAATATTAATGATGACTGGCTTTTCAGATGACCTCACCGAGATCCAGAATGTCCAAAGCTTCGCGCGATTTCGTGGTCAAGGTCTCGGTCATGTTCCAAAACTCCAATGAGTCTTCCAATTTCAAGCATATGAGGTATTCATGTTTATGTAACCGAGATGTTTGTGTGAGTACCGACATTAGAGGATTTCCAGAGATTTTAAGTGATTTTAAGTGATTTTAAGTAATTTAAAGCTATTTGAAGAGATATCAAGCGATTTTAAGGAACTTTAAAGGAATTTGAAACATTCTATGACATTCTAGTGATATGAAAAGTATACAGTATAAAGAATTGACTTCTGAAAATGACTCTCGAGACTTTAACATGCACACCTCAATTTCAATAAATCCCTTATCTTTCCATGTCTTCTTGACATCATAATCATGTTTTGTGACGCATCAATTTTTTCTCCTAAAAGGAACCATTAAGAAAGGCAATATAGAAACATCATCAGAAGGAAGTACGAGAACAAGCTCGGAAATCCGTTTTCCGCGAGTGTTACGGAAGTTAAGAACAGTCGGGAGTTAATGACGAAGAGATGGCCATCCGCTGGAAGAAAAATGGAGAAAGATCGAGCGCGGAAACGAAGAGCGGAGCCATTACAACACATGTAGGCGGTCTTACAACACGAGAAACAGCAGCTTTCGAGCGATCTAGTGAAGTCTAGAAAACGATCCTAGCGAGCAATTAATAATACAGGAAAGGTCTGTCAGCCGACAAAATGGTTCCAAAATTGAAGCGAGAAAGACGCATATACGTATGAAGAAGATGGAAACTTGAGGAGTATCGTGAAGCATTCCATCAAGAGGCATCAAGAGGCATCAAGAGGCATCGAGAAAATTAGATGAAAAGGCAATTAATAACCGTAAGAACGGTCTGTTGGAATACGAAACGAAACAGTAGAAGAGTGCTAAGCATGCAGGAGGCTTCTATAGAGAAAAGGGTGGTTGAAGATGCAGAGCTGAAGAAATAAGACTGCACCTTTGGCTCATCTTTGGCTCGCCTTCCTTCGGCTTGAGGCTATCATGGCTGTGCAGACTCTGACCACCTGCTGCCTCTTTGATTCTGCCGCTGGGTTCTCATTTGGCCGTGTAATCTCGATATTCATTGACGAAAGGTACACCCCGTGCGTTGTTGCCATTGTTATCGTGCATTCAGACGTTATGCTCGATTTCGTGTCCTTTCATAGCCACGTCGTCGATGCTCAACGAGATTTTACGACTTTGATTTGAAGAGTAATTACGTGTAATAAATCTGTAATTAATAATGTTGCTAATATTAATTCAGTTCGTTCATTCGTTCGTTGGTAGCATGAAGTTGGTTGGCATGCAGTATGATTAATATTCCTCAAAATTTTAAAACATATTTTAAAGCCCTTAAAATTCCTTAGCTTTAAAAAATCTCTTAAAATTTCATAAATTCCGTTAAAATTCCGCGAAATATTCTGAGATACCCTAAAATTCTACGAAATCTTTTAAAAATCCTAAAAATCTTTAGAATTTATTAAAAATCACTTGAAAATGGTCAAAATCCCTTACAATTCTTAGAAACGTCTTGAAATTTCTCTCTAAAAAAAGTATGTAACGACATGTCCCTAAAATCTTGCATACATTGCTGTTTCAAACTGGCGTGTTGGTTTGCTAGTAATATAAATTGATGCAGCTGATTAATTATGATAATAAATGTTGAAAAAATTGATTATTGTAAATCAGAACAATATAATAAAAAATGATATCTCTTTTCAATTCCCGATTTTTATTGGAGTTTTAAAACTCATCGGCTGCCTTATGAAATTAGCTTTCTTGAGTTGAGTGACATGACAATTACAGAAGAGCGAATGCGTGCAATCTTGATTTTCATTGTTAGCTTTCACCGGGTGATATCCGGCCTGCGTAATTACCCCTGACTGAGAAAGGGATAAATATAAAGCGAACTGAATCACCAAAAACAAGAACGCACACTTGAATGATGCTTAAAAGAATAACTGACATTGACCTTAATCATTTTGATCCGGAATCCAGCAAGTCATCTTAGGAAAACTAGGTTTTCAAATTATTTCAAAGATTTCAGGGCGACTTATCGATTTCAGTGGATTTAAACCAATTAAAATTTTTTTAAAGGAATTTAACGATATTTCATTGGATTTTCAGCGATTTTAAGGAATTTCTAAGGATTTTACGAAATTGATTTGGATTTTAGAGAATATCAAGGAATTACAAGTGATTTTGAGAGGTTTTAAAAGATTATACGAAAGTTATTAGTGTTTTACGAAAATTCTAAAGAATTTCAAGGGATTTGGCGAGATTTCATTAGATTTTTACCAATTTTAAGGGATTTAACGAAACTCAATGACCTCTGAATCCGTTACTCATGGCAAAAATCTAGTGGCCATGGCTACATAATAAGATTGAACGTCCGCGGAGAGAGGTGCGTGTAGAAAGGGGATCGGAGAAAGGTCTAAAAATCTATTATTACATTCAGAAAGGGCCTTTAGAGTAGAATTCACGGCGCAGAAAGGAGAAATGGCCCCAGTGTCGGGTGAAAGAAGCAGGGAGGAAGCTTTCCTTTTTCTGCGGGCTCCCCTTCTATGATAGCCATCCCCGAATAGCCATTCCCTTCCCTTCATGAGAGGGTGGGCTTCGCAAATGGGAGGGGGTCGGGAGCCGGGGATGAAAGGGAGGTAAGCAGCCCCTACCGACTCGCAACCCCCGAGAAACTCAGGCCAGGGAGTCGCTCGGAACCTTACCTAAAAGCGAAACAAGCCGAGCGGAGAGTGGCTTGGATGGCGTGGATCTGAGCCACGCCATACTGAGCTCAGCGCAACGCTACGCGGCTGCTAGTCAAACCAAAACTCGGCATGATTAATGATCGCGCGGGCAGGAGCGCTGCTTCAAACAACAAACTTTTCCCAAGGAACGCCGGCGAATACAAGAAAAAATATATAAGAAAGGAGGGAACTCTCTTTCTTCGCATCCACCCTTCAGCCGACTAATACCCCGAGCTCCTCCACTCTGACAGCCTTTCATTTCTTTCCTCTTTTCTTCGTTTCTTTCTTTCGCCCGTAGCTCGCCGCGGCCCTTCTTGCTCCACCGCTAGAGGTCGCATCGACTTGGTCTCACCTCTCTCTCTCACAAGTGCAACTATTATCTAGCAGCCTTTATCTTCTATCTTGCACATATCCGCAAGGAAGGCTCCCCTGGCGCGTATCCTCAAAATATAGAAGCGAGGATTCAACCGCAATGGGGGATTTTCTAGGTTAGACTTCTCGGAGAGGAAAGAATGGAAAAGACGGTTCTTATATAGTTTCTGAGGCTTTTTGCGGAGGAAGTGAGCTTTGGCTTTTTTCCGGTTACGTGATATGATGCAGAGATGTTGTGGAATTTTATGGAGTTTATAAGTATTTGAAGAAATTTAGTAGGGGTTTGTTGGATTTAATGATATTAGCAAACCATCACGCGCGCTACGCGCACGATTATTTATTTTACTTGTTACAACTTCAAGTCATTCAAGATCCAATTAAATTTTGCTAATTCAAATTTAGAGAGCAGGTTAGAAACAACAATGTAGGCGAGATTTTAGAGATATTTCGTTACATCACTTTTTTTAGAGAGGAATTTCAAGACATTTCATTCATGAAATTTTAAAGAGATTTTTTAAAGCTAAGGAATTTTAAGGGATTAAACATTTTTTGCAATTTTGAGGAATATTAAGAGGTTTCTAAGAACTTTGAGAGATTCCAACAAATTTTAAACGATTTCTAGTGTTTTCGTGAAATTTCGAGGAATTTTAAGAGGATTCAAAAGATTTTGTGGAATTTTGTGAAATTTCTAATAATTTTAATGAATTTTAAAGGATATAAAGGGACTTTAAGTACTATCGTAGAATTTAAAGAATTTCAAGAAGTTTTTGGGTATTTTAAGAAATTTTCTCGAATTTTAAGGGACTTTAAGGAATTTTAAATATTGTCATAAAATTTCCAGGAATTTTGAAATAATTCAAGATATTTTAATAATTTTAAAAATATTTTATGGAATTTTAAAGAATTTTGTGAAATTTTATGCGATTTCTAATAATTTTAAGGGATTTTAAAGGACATAAAGGTACTTTAGATGCTATCGTAGAATTTTAAAGAATTTCAAGAAGTTTCTAGGAATTTTAAGAGATTTTCACAAATTTGAACGGATTTCAAG